>JAEOAD010000005.1:7522500-7767500 GCA_036365145.1 Orientallactaga sibirica
CTGGTAGTCAGCGAATGAGAAGGGAAAAGAGGACAAGGAGGAGTCGGGCACAGTATCTTGGTGAGTGATGGATTCAGGTGATGCCAGCCTTACTGGGTATCTTTTTTTTTGTTGTTGTTGGTTTGTTTATCATTTATTTAGAGTAGGTCTTGCTCTGTATCCCAGGATAGTCTCAAACTCTCTTCCAGCCTCAGTCTCTGGAATAATTGGATTACAAGTGTGTGCCAACACACACAGTTTAACCAAACATCTGAAGATTTTTTTCAAGATTTTTATTTTTTATTTATTTATTAGAGAGAGAGAGTGAGAATGGGCATGCCAGGGCTTCTAGCCACTGCAAACGAACTCTAGATGCATGCGCCCCCTTATGCACCTGGCTTACGTGGGACCTGGAGAATCGAACTGGGGTCCTTAGGCTTCGCAAGCATGCACCTTAACCGCTAAGCCATCTCTCCAGCCCATTACTGGGTATCTTAAATGGAAGAGGGATGGGAATTAATTACCAAAGAAACAACTAAAGAAGCCTCCGTATGAAAAGTGCCATTAGCAAGAGTGTTGCTAGCAGTACGTGAAGATAATGAGAAAAGATTAAAGGAAGATTGAGGGTATAAAGTCGTGTGTTAAAATAATTTGAGGGCCTTACAGAATGTTCTGGAAGCTCAGAGATGGCTTCTTGGGAAGAGCAGAGATGTTCTGTATGAAAAACAAACACTCCTTTATTGTATTAAATTTTTTTTCTTTTCGCAATTAACAGATGATGTATTTCCCCTGAAATGTTTGTTTTTAAGCTCATATTATTAGGGACAGTAATGCATTTTGGCTTAACATGGGAGTAATGATTTGGAAAGGATAATGCTAGATGCTAACAAACTCTCCATATGCGATGGCTGCACCATGGGAGTTTATTTTTCAGTCATACAAAGCAAGCCTGGAAATTAGACACTGCTATTGGGTGAGTGCCTGGCTCCCCAGAACAATCCAGGGGTCCAGGCTCCATATGCCTTGCTGTGCTAACAGCTTCATCACGTAGCTTCTGAGATCCCTTGCAGGCACTTCCTTTAAAAGCTGAGGGGTCTCCCAGGCCTGAGACAGGGTCTCTAGATGATCCCAGACCTCACTGATTCAGGCAGGCAACCTAGCCAGAAGCCCCAGGGAACCACCTGTCTCTGTCTAGGATGTCACTGCTAGGATTACAGGTGCATGCCCTCATACAGGTTGCAGGGCTTCTGGCAAACACTTTACCTTACCCACTGAGCCACCTTTGTCACTTAAGACTTGAATTTTTTCAATATTTTTCTGGGCTGGAGGGATGGCTTGAGTGGTTAAGGCACTTGCCTGCAAAGCAAAAGGACTCAGGTTCGATTCCCTAGCACTCATGTAAGCCACTGCTAACAAACTCTAGACACATGTACCACCTTGTGCTTCTGGCTTTACATGGTTCCTGGGGAATTGAACCTGGGTCCTTTGGCTTTTCAGGCAAGTGCCTTGACCACTAAACCATCTCTCCAGCTCAAGACTTTAGCTTTGATGCTGAAAATGGTAAAATTTTAATATGGACGAGTGGGTCTCATGTCACCTGCTACCTGTGTCCCAAGGTCATTGTTGAAGCTCTGAGAAGACCCTCCCTAATGGTGGGGGCCAAGGGGAGACCTCGTTCCATTCCAGCCAACAGGGCCCAGGGATGAGCTGCTAAATTCCACTTTTCCCCAGACCAGAGTTTTCTCCTTTTAGTTCCATGTTTTTAAAGTCCATCAGTATAGGCTTTCTCATGCTGAGTTGCATTGATGCAACCATGTTATTTTTGAACATCTGCAGCACTTCAAACTATGGCATTTTATCAATTAGATGGAGTGAGAGAAGAAGAAAGAGTTTGAAGAGTCTGGAGGGAGCCTGGCATGGTAATTCAGGATCCATTTATACCCGATCCTTCAAGACTGGAGACAAATCGGATAAATGGAAGTAAGATTTTAAAACATGAAACTATTTTCTTTCTTGGCTTCCAGTCAGTCTCTCACACTGTCCATTAAATCTTGCATTTTGTATCTGAGTGTGCCTGGCTCCTTGGTTTTCAGCCTCTTTGATTGTCCTCTGCCAAGTCAGTTTGCCTTTCTCAGCTGCTTGGTTCAGCCATTTCCTCTCTGTGCTTCTTGATGCCAAAGCTTTCTGGCTTGACCGCAATGAAATGGTAACAGCTGAGTCACGCCTTAGAAGAATCAAGTGCCTGTGAACTGTCTAGTCTCCCTGTCTCGTCTGTCTTCCCATTGGAGAGTGTGGGGAAAAGAGGTGAGAGGGAAATGGACAAGATGCAGAGTCAGATGCCGCAGAACGGCTCTCATGAATATTGGGGTGACCCTCGGCACAAGGGGTTCATAAGACCTCTCTCCGGGTGTGACTGAGGCTGCCACAGAGAGGCAGGGTCAGGTCAGTGGATGAATGAGGCAAGAAATTTCCTCCTTCCTCCCTCTCTCCCCTTCCTTCCTTCCTTCCTTCCTTCCTTCCTTCCTTCCTTCCTTCCTTCCTTCCTTCCTTCCTTCCTTTTTTTTTTTTTTTTTTAGCAATGCAGTTCCTGTTAAACTTTTTGACCCCAACTATTACATTCAGGGCATCTGAGAAGATGACTCTGTGGTTAAAGGCACTTGCTTGCAAAGCCTGTTGGCCTGTGTTCAATTCTCAAGCCATCACATAAGCCAGATGTAAGAAGACGCACAAGTGTCTGGTGTTTGTTTGCAGTGACAAGAGGCCCTGGCATGCCCAAACACGCGCACGCACACACACACACACACACACACACACACACAATTCAGAGTTCTCTTTGCCAATCCTGTTTAAAAATTATTTATTTATTTATTTATTTGAGAGGGAAGAGGAAGAGAAGAGAGACAGAGAGAGAGAGAGAGAGAGAGGGAAAGAAAGAGGCAGAAAGAGTGGGCACACCAGGGCCTCCAGCCTTTGCAAACAAACTCCAGATGCATGTGCCACCTTGAATTAAGTGTGTACTAGGGACTCTACCTGGGTCCTTAGGCTTCTCAGGCAAGTGCCTTAATTGCATAGCTATCTCTCCAGCCCCCGATCTTTTTACGTAACTCCAACAGTTTCTTTTTTTTTAATTTGAGTTCACTGATAGGATTATAATGTCATCTTTCTTAGTAAATGATATCTTTCCACCTGTGAACTCTAATTTCAGCTTGCTTATAACAATGGGAGATTTAAGGATTATTGAAAAATATGAAAAGAACACAATTCTAGATTTTTATGACTCACACTTTTTTTTAGTTGTTTATGGTTGTTTCATCCAAATTTATTTTGATAATTTTTGTTCATAACTTTTATACCATCTCTATATCCAAGTGTTTTCATAGAAAAATACTTTCCCCCCAAACTCACATTTCATTGGTTTTTCATAGAAATTGATTTAATTAAGTCCACCAGTTTCAATAACAAATCCAATTCAAATAAAAAGATTAGAGCGGACTTTTAAAAATAGATTCATTGCCAGTCATGGTGGTGCACACTTTTCATCCGAGCACTCAGGAGGCAGAGGTAGGAGGATTGACATGAGTTCGAGCCAGCCTGAGAATACATGGTGAATTCCAGGTCAGCCTGGGTTAGAGTGAGACCCTACCTTGAAAAACCAAAATAAATAAATAAATAAGTAAATAAAATATACTCATTTATTTGGCTGGAGTTATGGCTAACTGGTTAAGGCACTTACCTCCAGACCCTAGTGACCTGGGTTTGATTCCCCGGTACCCACATAAGCCAGGTGCACAAGGTTTGTTTGCAGTGGTTGGAGGTCCTGGTGTGCCCATACTTTTTCTGTCTGGTTACAAATAAATAAATGAAATATTTTAAAAAAATGTATTTATTTGAATGTATCAACCCAAAAGGATTAGGCAGAAGTCCCTTGTAAGACCTTCTATTCCATTGTATAATATAAAGCCAATGATGAATGTGAGATTCAAAAGGTGGGATTGTTGTGCTATCATTACAGTATGCTTGGCTGACTACTCAGAAAGTCTTTAGGTGACCTGACATATTTGGGTAAAGATGCTTCAAAGCGACAGATTTTCATCCTAGTGATATATATATGAATCACTAGGAGATACATATATATATATATAAATAATATGGAATTCAGCCGGGCATGGTGGTGCACGCCTTTAATCCCAGCATTCAGGGAGGCAAAGGTAGGAGGATTGCCATGAGTTTGAGGCCACCCTGAGATGACATAGCGAATTCCAGGTCAGCCTGGGCTAGAGTGAGACCCTACCTTGAAAAACCGAAAAATGAAAAAACCAAATTAATAATAATAATAATAATAATAATATGGAGTTCTATTATTCAGTTATTGTGACACTGCATTAAGCATTGCTTTGTACAGAGATCCTCCATTAAGTTGGTGTGTCTTTTTTTAAAAAAAAACTTTTGTTTTCAATTTAATTGTTATTTATTTTGAAAGAGAGAGAGATGGAAAGAAAGAGGCAGAGAGAGAGAGAGAATGGGTGTGCCAGGGCCTTCGGCTGCTGTGAATGACTAACCACAAGTATGTGCCCCTTTGTGCTCATGTGCGACATTGTGCGCTTGCATCTGGCTACGTGGGACCTAGAGATTCAAACATGAGTTCTTAGACTTTGCAGACAAGTGCCTTAACTGCTAAGCCATCGCTCCAGCCCTTGATTTGCCTTTAAATGGCCAAACCTAGCTTTATCGCTAATATCTTTTTTGAAATGGCTTATTGAATTGCTTTCACTGCCAGAAGGAATCTTGCAATGAGGACAAGTTTTAAGACGGAAGAAGTGCAGGAAGCAGTTTCCTACTTCCTGATCCTGTCCTTGGCTGAACCTGAATTTGAGGTCCTCAGTAATAAGGAAGAACAACGCAGAGTTTTTGAGAACTACCATTTCCCAGCCTCGTGCTAGTTTCTGGGGAAAGAACAGAGTGCTGATGGTCATGGACTCACTACCACATGTGTTTCAGGATACTAGTCCTTTAGTTTGGGGGTTGACAAACATCTAACTGTAGTGTTCTTTTTCTTTCTTTTTTTTTTTTTTTAATTTGAGAGAGACAGAGAGAGAGAAAGGAAGAGACAGATAGAGACTTTTCACGCCAGGCCTCTCAGCTGCTGTGAACGAACTCCAGATGCATCCCTTTGTGTGCATGTGCCACATTGCTCGCTGGCGTTGCTTTTGCGACTGGCTAAACGTGGGACCTGGAGATTCGAACGGGTGTTTTTAGGCTTTGTGGGCAGGCACCTTAACTGCTGAGCCATCTCTCCAGCCCGAACTGTAGTAAGTTTTAAAAACAGAAGACTTTCCCAAAAGGCTTGACAGAAACCAGCGTGGAGAAAGCCATCCCAGCTGCAGAGCAGAGCAAGGCTTTCAGGAGGAGACACAGGGGAATTGCACTTGTTGGGGCCCCGCACTGTAAGCATTTGGCGTGGATTGCACCATGAGGTGCCTGAGCAATGGTGTGGTGATAGGATCAGCAGCGAATGGGAATAATTGCTTCAAAGATTTTTCCTTATTTATTTTTCCCTCCTAGAGAGCTTTGGACATGGGACAGTTCTCTCCAAATTAGACGTTCTTAGCCTCCCTGGCCTGAACGTCTGCAATCTCCGTTGGCTGTAGACAGGCAACCATGAAGGTCAACGAAGAGGCTTTGAGTGGTGCAGCTTCCAGTGAGAATTCAAAATGGTCTGCATGGATGAGGCTGTTGAGGGCTTATGGCCAACCCATATCACCTCGAGATTTTCTAGAGCTAAATTTGTAAATGTAAAATGATGCACCACCTTTTTGCTTATGGCTACGTGGATCCTGGGGTATTGAACCTGGGTCATTAGGCTTTTCAGGCAAGCACCTTAACCGCTGAGCAATCTCTCCAGCCCCAAATGAGTCTATTCTTAAGAAGGGAGACAGCTAAATGTAGGGGATGTACATTTCCAGGGCTGTGTGCTGATGTTTGTACAAAGTTATGATCTACTTCTAGAAAAAATAAAGAAACAAACCAAAAAAAAAAAAAAACCCCGCCTCCTCATAATCTAAGACAATCATTTGATCACACTGTGATGTGACAGACTCAAGCAGTGGAGAAAAATCCCCTGGAGGAAGTTTAGAGGTCACAACATCCTGCACCCCTACTTCAAGGTGCTCGTCAGAGGCACAGCCTTGTGCCTATGGTGGGCACGGGGGCCTCTTGCTGTTCCTTGGTGTCTGGTTGATTGTTCGCAGGACCTTTCTAAGGACAGAGGAAGTACACTCAGTTCACCGAGGACAAACAAATTCTCATGTTGACAGTGATGATTATTTCTCCATGCGTGTTCCGCATCAACCGTCTCTACTTCAAAGGGAAAAAGAACGTTTTCTGAATGCATTGGGAGGAGAATGGAAGAAGGGGGAATAAAGGACAATGGGAACGTATGGGCTAAAGGTTGGCACAACGTTTGCTAAGCCTTCAGTAGAAATGGATCCACCCATCCCCCTACTTTCAGCTAATAAGGATGAAGCTAAGGCTAAAGGCCAGATGCCCCGTGCACTGCCAGGGAGGCGTTTTGAGCCTTGCCCCTCTCTGCTCATGGAGATCCTGGAGAGGAGGAAGAGGAGTCAGCAGAGAATTTTAATTACAGTTGTATAGAAGCAACACGGGGAAACAGATCATATGGACGCAGATCAATATTGTGAACTTCTTCTAATCTAGACCTAAGCTCCTGGACGGCAGCGTCGTGAAAGCCCAGACATGACAGTAAGTCAAGGTCACACAGAAAAGAGCAATGGGAAGAAGGATGGGTGGAGATGCCCTGGAGGAAGGAACAGGCAGACGGATTTGGAATAGGTCATGGGATTTGCTGGAACTCTGGTAGCTGCTCTTCATGAGGCCTTACTAAGCATTAAGATATGTGTCATTGTCACATTTACCCCTTTAAAGTGAGCAGTGAAGGGACCGGGAGGGAGAAAGTGGAACCAAGATTTAAGTTCACCTTGTACCTTTATCTTTATTTTTTTAATTTTGTGTTTATTTGTATTTATTTCTTTGAGAGTGACAGACAGAGAAAGAGAGAGAGAGAGAGAGCCACTGCAAACGAACTCCAGATACATGCACCACCTTGTGCATCTGGCTTACGCGGGTACTGGGGGATCGAGCTTCGAACCAGGGTCCTTAGGCTTCACAGACAAGTGCTTAATCACTAAGCCATCTCTCCAGCCCCCCAGATTGTACCTTTAAAAAGGAGAATGGAAAGGGCATGAAAGTGTAGGAGCCCATAGGAACTCTTCATTTCAAACAGGGTTGGTGTTGTTTTTGTTTGTTTGTTTGTTTTTCCTCAGACCCCAGACCTGGACTCTCAGTCCAGCCACATGGGAAGTCCATGTGTCACTGGAGCCTGAGACTCTAGTGCCTGATGCTAAGACAGTCTCTGAGATTGTACCTTCAGTCTGGGCTGTTCTATTGTTATAGACTGGGTGATTTTGACAAGTGATCATTCTTCACAGTTCCAGAGGCTGGAAGTTTTCATTTTTATTTATTTATTTGCATGTGTGTGCATGAGTATGTCAAGGTCTCTTGCCCCTGCAAAAATGGATTGCCAGACATTTGCATCACTTTCTATCTGGCTTTACGTGGGTGGCTGGGGAACTGAACTCTGGCTAGTAGGCTTTGCAAGCAAGCACATTTAAATACTGTGCCATCTCCCTAGTCCCTGAGGTTGGAACTTTGAAATCAGAATGGTCGTTTCACATGCTGTGTTCTGGAGGTGGCTGTCTCCTTACTCTGTTCTTCCGTAGTAGAGAACACGGAGAGAAGTAAGCTGTGCCATGTCTTTTCTTGATCTTTATGATGTAATTACTCTTCCAAGAGCCCATCTCTAAATACCATCACACTGCAGAACAGTGTGTGGACTTGGGGGGACACTCAGAACAACCACTACTTATAATTCTTTTTTTAAAAATTTTTGTTTATTTTTTATTTATTTATTTGAGAGTGACAGGCAGAGAAAGGGGCAGATAGATAGAGAATGGGTGCACCAGGGCCACCAGCCACTGCAAACGAACTCCGGACATGTGTTTCCCCCTTGTGCATCTGGCTTACGTGGGGTCCTGGGGAATCGAGCCTCGAACCGGGGTCCTTAGGCTTCATGGGCAAGCGCTTAACCGCTAAGCCATCTCTCCAGGCCCTACTTATAATTCTTAATTAGAGGGAATACAGTTAGGATGACTGGACCCCTAAAAGTAAAAAAAGGAAAAAAAAAAGGGCAGGAAAGTTTGCACTTGCTAGAAATCAAAGATGATCTGACTTCTTATCTCTTGCTAGTTCCCTAAACCTCTTTTTCCACAAACAACCAGGACCCCTCCTGGAAGGGAGGTCTTTCCTAGGATTTAAACACTGTGGTTGGTCAAGTTCGCAGCCCCTGGAACTTGGTGTCAGGGCTAGCCTCTTCCTGAGACAGCCCCTAGTTCTAACCAACCAGCTGTCCTTCTGGTTCACCTGATCCGGAAGACAGCCCACCCCCATAAGGTCATCAATACCTTTGCAAGGGGAAGGCAGGCTCTCTGACCACTTGGGAACTTCCGTCTGTGGGTGAGTTTTTTCCTCAATTGGGCCTGGGCCTGGGCTGGCTTGGAGCCCCTTGAACTCTCTTTTCTGTCTTTCCTTTCCACGGTTTTTCCAGGCCCTCCACGTGGGATCTCTAGCCACATGGGTGCCTTTCCTTGGCTCTGTACTTCCCTCAATAAATATAATTTAATAATTATCCTTCTCAGTCTTTTAATGCAATTCTTTGATTAAAATTAGAAACGAAATGAACCTAGGGTTTGGGACCCCACGCCCCCTGTTATACTACTCTAAGTCCCATCCTTCATGAAGTCTTCTCTAGGCAGTTCTTTTGAGGCGTTTCCCCCTCTTTGAGCTGGGTGCTCCAGGGGCCCGAGGGCTATCCCAGTCCACATTGATGGTGGAAGTCAGTGGAGTGTCACAACACTGAGGATTTTGCATGTCATAGACTGATGGAACTTGAAACATGAAAACTCCAAAGACACCAGAACTTCTAACTCCTGGAGGAATAGGGCTGCTAAAAAAAAAAAAAAAAAAGTGGCTTCTTGCTCAGGACACTAAACCTTTAAGCACGTGACTCGTGATAACTGAAACTGTTTATCAAGTCGGGCTGTCTACTGGCACTAGTTCAGTTGTCTAACCTATGCATTTCCTATCAGAAGGAGGGCCCATGAACACAGAAATCGTGCCCAAATGATAAAGGGACTCCTGGCAGGGTCCAGCCTAGCCAGACCAGTGTTGGATCTGGCCCCACCATCATTTACCCTTCACCTCAGAAAATGTTCAGCACATCTCTTCTGGAGTGATGAAAGCCACAGGGAAGCTGTGCTGCTATTGGTAGCGTGAGGAGATTCTCAGGCAAACTCATTCCAAACTTTTGTTTGTTTTCGAGATAGGGTCTCACCATAGCCCAGGCTGACCTGGGTCTCACTCTAGCTCCAGGCTGGCCTCAAACTCACGGCAGTCCTCCTACCTCTGCCTCCTGAGTTGTAGAATTAAAGATGTGCGCCACCTTGCTTGGCCAAATTTTTGATATACCAGCTCCTTTTAGAATCTGTTGAAATCCATAAACCCTTCTCCCAGAAAAAAGGTACCACAGAAGGGATTTTGCCCTGGGTTTGGGGACACACTGTGCTCCCCGGGGACACAGGTCAGCCACAGTTGGTTCTAGTGGAGTAAGCCAGGACAAGATGATGGCTGCTTTGCAAAAGGAGTCTTTTTGGACATTGGCCAATACAATTTGCAGCAAGGTGACACAAAAAATTACATATTTTCTTTCTCAAAATATATATTTTGAATTTTTTATTAAGTAGAGACTTTGTACGGACATATCATGTGTTAGTGCCACCATTTTTCTCCTGCCTGCCTTCATTCTACTGGGGCTCGCCTCCGTGGGACCACTGCTATTCCCCCTGGGGTTTGGGTTCCGAGACGAGAGAGCATCAGTCACTGTAAAGGGGGGCAGAAAATACAATTATTAATGACAGTGACATGCTCTGAGAACTGTGTCTTTGTGTGTGCATCTTAGAGTATACTTCTACAAACCCTGACGGTGTGGCTCAGTGACTCAGGGTGGCCTCTATCTGCCATCAGGAGGCATGGAAGGCACCAGAGATATGAGGCTGCTGCTACTATTACATGGTCTTGTGGTTTGAATGTAAAATGCTTCCCATTGGTTCATGTGTTTGAACACATGGTTCCCATCTGGTGGCTGTCTTTGGGAAGGTTGTTGAATCTTTTGGAGGTGGAGTCTTGCTAGAGGAAGTGGCTTATTGAGGGTAGGCCTGAGTCCTTACAGCCCAGACCTTGTTTTCTGTCACCCTCTGCTTCCTGACTGTAATGTGACAAGCTGGTTCCTCACTCCTGCCCCTTCCTCAAAACAGTAACACACACACACACACACACACACACACACACAAAATTTTCTTTCTTAAGTTGCTTCTGGTCAGGTGTTTGTTCACAACAATGAGAAAAGAAATAATATACATGGTATACTGTTTTATAGTACTTTTATTATTATTATTTTTTGTATTATTTTAGAGAGAGAGAGAATTGGCACGCCAGGTCCTCTGAAATCAAACTCCAGATGCTTGCACCATCTACTGGGCATGTGTGATCTTGCACTTGCCTTACCTTTGTGCATTTGGCTACGTGGGATCTGAAGAGTTGAACATGGGTCCTTAGACTTTGCAGGCAAGCACATTAACCGCTGAGCCCTGTACTGTTTTTTTTGGTTTTGCATGGTAGGGTCTCACTCTGGTCCAGGCTGACCTGGAATTAACTATGTAGTCTCAGGGTGGCCTCGAACTCTTGGCGATCCTCCTACCTCTGCCTCCTGAGTGCTGGGATTAAAGGCGTGTGCCACCACGTCCGGCTTCTTCTTCTTCTTCTTTTTTTTTTTTGAAATAGCAACAGAAGTATAGCATGGTAAATACATGAACCACTTATAAAATCATTTGTCACCATGTATTATGTATTATGTACCATACGTAATTTTATTTACTATCATCTTATGTGACTGTAAACAGTTGGTTTGTTTACCCTGGTGGCCCTGAGAATATGTGGGTAACGTTTTGTATAACAAGAGCATGAGGCCATAATGCCACACTCTATAACAGGCATTCTCGTCTCCACGGTGGTCTTATGAACACCATCCTGTGTGGAGTGCGCAGTTGACGGAAATGCTGTGACTTGGTGCATGTCAGCATCTGATCACTTCTTCAGTCAAGTGATCAAACACATGTGCCTGACCATTCTGATCTCTGTCATTTAGAGGTTGTAGGTCTACTCTATGGTAAAAGGTGATGCAATTTAAATTAAATCCTGTAACAGAGTGCTGACTTCTAATTTCTTCTTTTTTCTTTCTTTCTCTCTCCCCTCTTCCTTCTCTCATCCTACCTCCTTCCTCCTTTTCCTTCTCTCCCTCCCTCCCTTCCTTCCTTCCTTCCTTCCTTCCTTCCTTCCTTCCTTCCTTCCTTTTTTCTTTTTCTTAAAAATATTTTATTTTTCTTTATTTATTTGAGAGAGAGAAGGAGGGATTGAAGGTGTGGGCCACACCACATTTTATCTTGTGCTCAGGTCCATCACAGATGAGAATCAAGGCAGGGGGCGGTAAGATATTAACAAGACTCGGTCACAGTCTTTCTGACACAGCTGAGGAGCTCAAGGCTCAGTGCGTCCAGATCAACATGTTAAAGCGGGGGGCGGGGGCATCAAACTGAGTTGAAGCTCTCAGGAGAGACTTTGGAGTTTGTCACCTGTCACTTCTGTGACCTGACACAAGTCTATTGGCCTCCATCCTAGTGCTGAGGACCTCCAGGATGAGAAAGGTGGTCATGGTGGTGAGGACACTGTGAGCGTGCCAGCATACCCCAGCATTAGGTGTCCCTTTATTTTATATGATCTGATTGAGGGGGTGACATCCTCCGTGGGCCTGGTGTGTTTTAATGAGAAATCCACCCCCCAAGAAATTCACCCCTCACAGACTCATGTGTTTAAACACTTAGTTCCCCCAGCTAGTGGTTCCCATATTTGTGATGTGGGTCTAGCTGGCAGAAGTAGGTCCCATGGAGTTTTTTAAATTTTATTTTAGTTATTTTATTTATTTGAAAGAAAGAAAGAGCAATGTATATGGAGAAAGAGAGAGAGAGAGAGAGAGAGAGAGAGAGAGAGAGATTGGGCATACCAGGGCCTTCAGCCACTATGAACTCCAGGCACATGTGCCACTTTGTGCATCTAGCTTACACGGGTCCTGGGGAATCGAACCTGGGTCCTTTAGCTTTGCAGACAAGCTCCTTAACCGCTAAGTCATCTCTCCACCCCCCTTGGAACTTTTGAAAGCTGTATCTTCCTTACGTTTTGTGCTGACTTCTCAGCTTCCTGGTCAACCAGCCCCGATGTGAACAAGCCTCTGCACACCCCTCACCATGCACTGAGCACTTCTGGAGCCATGCTTCTCATACCACAGTGGAGTAGAGCCCTGTGGAACCATGCCACTCTCGTGTAAATGATGATCTACGGAGACAAACACCACACAGACCATTTCTCCAAAGCACGAGGCCCGCTGCCTATGGGGTGGTCAGGATTATTCCAAAGTGGGGAAGCCAGATGGCGTGGATCTGCACTCCCATGTGTGATCATGGCACTTTGTGTGCTTCAGCTTGTCAAATAGGACTACAGTGTTCTGTGTCTCCTGGGGACAGAACACCATGTGGTAGAGAACTCACAGCGGTTTTCCTACCTCTGCCTCCTGAGTGCTGGGATTAAAGGCGTGAGCCGCCACGCCCGGCTCATGTTTTCTCTCATAGGCAGCTTTTGGATGGGAGATGCTGGAGGACATAAAAGTGTGTAAGTAAGTAAAGGACTAAGGGGAGGTGGAAAAGGAAGGGGTGAAAGAGCTTGACAGTGTAATTAGATGGGATAAAAATGACCAGAGTGGGCTGGAGAGATGGCTTAGTGGTTAAGGCGTGTGCCTGTGAAGCCTAAAGACCCTGGTTCCATTCTCCAGGTCCCACTTAAGCCAGATGCACATGGTGCTGCATGCATCTGGAGTTCGTTTGCAGTGGCTAGAGGCCCTGGCACACCTATTCTCCCCCTCTCTCTCTTTCTCTGTCTCTAATAACTAAATAAAAAAAAATAAAAATAAATCTAAAAAAATGATCAGAGTGCACTCTGTGAATGTAAGGAAATGTCACAATGAAACCCATTACTTTGTATAATTAGTGTTCGTTAACAACAAAAAACCCAAAATAATAACAAAAAATTCACCTATGGAATTCTGGAGACATCCTAGCATCCCCAGGTCCCTAGGCCTTTCAGGAGAGCTATTCAGCCAATGTTCTTTATTGTCGCTGTCACTCCAGGGAGCTGCTCATTTGGTCCTGGTCCCTTCCACAGTAGTTGTCAGATGCGGAGTAGGCAGTTACTTCAAGGAGTTCCAATCAACAGTTTAGCCACGTAAGTAATGATTTGATGGACAGCGGGGCCAATTAACTTCTCTCTAGCTTGTCTTACTTTAATTTTATATAGAATTAAAATGACATCCTATTAGCACCCATGTATGTTAAGTTTCAGGTGTGTTACCACCTTAAATACAAACAGAAAGTACACAAGCAGACTGCTGTGTAGCACATAGACAGAAAGATGGACTGGATGACACTTGCAGTTCTCACAGCCCTTGCGTCCTGCCCATTTCCGGGCTTTGTTTTGGTCGCACCGTATGCATCAGCGTCCTGGCTGCCACAGTTAAAGAGCAGTAAATGATAAACAGCTGGAAAACATCTTACTGGCCATAGAAGTTTACATGTAAAATTTCCCCAAGAGACTTGTGTGTTGGAACACTTGGACGCCAGGCTGGTGGCACTGTTCTGGAAGGATGTGGAACCATCGGGAGCCCTGCTGGAGGAAGTGGGTCACCGTGAACAGGCCTTGAAGTTTTTTTTTTTGTTTGTTTGTTTTCAATGTAGGGTCTCACTTTTGCTCAGGCTGACCTGGAAGTCACTCTATAGTCTCTGGGTGGCCTTGAACTCACGGCGATCCTCCTATCTCTGCCTCCCGAGTGCTGGGATTGAAGAGGCTCCACTTCCTGTTTGCTCTCTGCTCCTGGCCTGCCAAGATGGTGAGCTGGCTTTGCACTCCCGCCCCCATGTCTTCCCCACCATGAAACTTCCCCTTGAAACTGTGAGCTGAAAATGAACCCTTTCCTTCCGTCAGTTGCACAGGTCAGCTATTTGTTGACAGCAGTGAGAACGTCCCCGATGCACTGTCATCTCAGGAAACTCTCCAGGTAAACTTGCTAGGGCCGGGCGTGGTGGCACACACCTTTAACTCCAGCACTGCAGAGGCAGAAGTAGGAGGATTGCCATGAGTTCGAGGCCACCCTGAGACGACATACAGAGTGAGTTCTA
Source organism: Orientallactaga sibirica (assembly GCA_036365145.1). NCBI lineage: Eukaryota > Metazoa > Chordata > Mammalia > Rodentia > Dipodidae > Orientallactaga > Orientallactaga sibirica. Next base: position 7,536,948 of record JAEOAD010000005.1, read on the forward strand.
GGTCAGCCTGGGCTAGAGTGAGACTCTACCACAAAAAAAAAAATAAATAAATAAACTTACTAGAGACTTTTGCAAGAAGAGGAGCAGGAAGTGGCAGTTTCAAAGTGGAGGCAGAAAAAAAATATCTTCTTGTTTGTCATATATTCACTCGTCATTGTACAGCTGACCACTGTGCTATAACTACTTCATTGTATAACTGACCACTGTGCTATGACTTCATCGTTATACAACTGACCACTGTGCTATGACTTCATCACTGTACAACTGACCACTGTGCTATGACTTCATCCTTGTACAGCTGACCACTGTGCTATGACTTCGTCCTTGTACAACTGACCACTGGTCAGTTTGTGGGTGGGGTCAGCAAGCCTGGGTATTTCTGGATGTCTACATAGGGAAATTATGTGCCATCCAGGTATGCTCCTGTATAAAACTAAGATGGTGGGCTTGATTGTTTTCTTATCACTTAATAATTTTTCAACATGCAGCCCAGCAGTAGTGAGGTCATTCACAATGTTGTTCAGCCACCACTCTGACCCTGAACTTTGGTTCTGAGTCATTTCCAGGAGCTTTGGTCATGCAGCTCTCAAAGGACCACGTGGGTGTGTCAAACATTGATGCGGGAGTGGTAATGCTCTGTTAGGACCCACACCATTTCCAATTTAAATATTTTATTTATTTCTTTGAAAGCCAGAGGGACAGAGAGAGAGAGAGAGCAAGAAAGAGAAAGAGGCAGAAAGAGAGAGAATGGGTGTGCCAGGACCTCTAGCCATTGCAAACGAACTCCAGACACATGAACCACTTTGTGCATCTGGCTTATGTGGGTACTAGGGAATTGAACCTGGGTCCTTAGGCTTCAGCCATCTCTCCAGCCCACCATTTTCAATTTAGGTTCCTATCTTCAGTTTAAACTTGACTTCTTCCCTGTAAGCTTGGAATTCTGGACTGTCTTTTCTGAGTCAGGATCCCAGAAGACTCATAGCACTGGGGACACTCCGAGTTGCAGTTTGTGTACATGGTCTGATTGCNGTAGTATTTTGTGTACATGGTCTGATTGCTAGGTAGTATTTTCAAGACTCTAATTAGCCACTTAGCCTAATTTCTTTAGTTAGTATCCTACCTGTTCCCAGTGACCTGAAATCTCATCAAGTTTATTCTGAGGAAAACGAGAACATTCACTCCTCTCAGTCTTTCTTCGTTTCTTATTTTAGTCAGCACAGGCACACCAAAAAAAAATCCATAATATCAACTCTCATTTTTTCAGGGTTGTGGTGTAAGAAACTGAGGTTGGGCTGGAGAGATGGCTTTAGTGGTCAAATCCTAGGTGCTTAGGAGGATGGCAAATGGACCCAGTTCAATTCTTCTTCCCAGGACTCAGGTGTGCATGTGCCAGATGCATTTAAGATGCTGGAACATGAGTTCATTCTCAATGCCTCTGAGGCCCCTGCATAAATAAAACGCTTCTCTTAAAAATAAATAAATAAAAATAACATGTTTTCATAAAAAAGTCTTTATGTACAATGGAGATCACCACCCATGCCTTGCAGGGTTGTGGTGGTATGCTTGGAACTGAGATTAGGGAGCCTGACGAAGAGCAGTCTTCATCAAGATTAGGTACATCAAATCCTAAATTCTAGGAGGATGGAGGGATGGACCCTGGTTCAATTCCCCAGGACCCACGTAAGCTAGATGCACAAGGTGGTGCATGTGTCTGGAGTTCATTTACAGATGCTGGAGGCCCTAGCATGCCCATTCTCTCTCTCTCTCTCTGTGTATCTTTCTCTGACTCTCTCAAATAAATAAAAAACTTAAAAAATAAAAATAAAAATCCCAAGTTCTAGGTACAACCAGTATCTTATAAAGAAGACTTTTCCTTTTAATAACCTAAGCTAGCTCTCAGCCAGGGATGACCCCTAGGTCTAAGACATCTCAAGTGGCTTGTTAACCCTTAAGCCCTCCGAACACATCTCAATTCGTTTGCCATTTGCCCTACAGTGTCTGTCATAAATAAATGCTCATTTCCTGATGCCACTCATTCCAGCAACAGAAAAAAGGATCAATGTTTTAACCTGTTGTTCAGAACAAAACCAGAGCTTCAGACTTTTGCTGCCTCCCAATTTGTATCCCCCCAGGAAGAAGGGGGAGAGGATGATTAGAACATGGGGGCTGTGTCCCTTTTGTCTACACACACCACAGTGTTTATTTGGTTTAGCCACCTGCCATGGGCCTCTATGGACCCTCTGTTCTCTCTCCCTCCCCAAGGTGAGTCTCCTCTAGACCTCTTTTCTTCCCATCTTCCTAGGTGCAGACTTACATCCCAGTGGGCTGAGGTACAATGAGCTGTTGAGGAAACACCTGCCAGTTTGGAGCAACAGGACAGGTGGGGGTGGGGTGTTTGCAAGATGTCCTTGAAATCTGGCAGGAAAGTTAGCTCTTCATTCATACCCCATACATACAAGTTATAAAGCACAAGGGGGATCTTATTCCAACTTAGTTATTAAAAAGCAAATAACTCAGGTTGGAGAGATGGCTTAGTGGTTAAGGTTCTTGCCTGCAAAGCCAAAGGACCCCGGTTCAATTCTCCAGGACCCACCTAAACTCAGTCTCCAAGATCAAGCACAATGTGGGCCAGAAGAGAGCCAACGCATATAAATTTCCCTCCAAAACATAGATGCATCTCTACCTAGTACTAACTTTTCTCTCCGATGGAGAATTTGCTTATCTTTTTGGCTGGATGCCCTGAAGGGAGGATGCCCATTCTCTCTCTCTCAGCTGAAAATAAATAAAATATTTAAAGAACAAAACCCAAATTCAGCGTGACACCAGCAAAAGGCACAGGAGATAAACACAGATTCCAGCACTTGGGAGGCTGAGGTAGGAGGATGGCTGTGAGTTCGGGGCCAGCCTGAGACTACATAGTGAATTCCAGATAAGCCAGGGATAGAGTGAGACCCAACCTCGAAAAACCAAACCAAACCAAACCAAACCCCTCAAGAAAATACTAAGGGTGAAATGACAGTTTCTGAGCCAGTTGGAAAATGAGTTAATAGTATTGTGAGTGAGTCAGGAACAAAATCCCAAGCAACAACCTTGATTGTTTTGTGGGGATGGGGGGGGGTCAGCTAATGTGATTTGAGAACAATGACCTTCACATCCTGCTTCAGCAGCTGATAAAAATAGCATTTGGGGTTTTTGTTTGAGTCTCTCCTGGGCATAGACTACAATGCCCATCACCTTTGCACACAGAACAACTTCATCTGATGAGAAGGGAGCGAGAATTGCAGGGCATGTTAACATTGTACAGAAATGCCAGGACTCAGCCTCGACCCTCATAAATAACCTTGCTTGTCCTGGGATTGTCCCTCCCTCTCCCCAGTAATTTCACAATTCTTCCACACGTTTCTTGCACACTGACTGCGTTCTAGACACGAAGTGGGGGCAGGAAAGAGCAAACTGCACTTTGGAGACTTCTCACACTGCTGACCGGGCAGTTCTGAGCACCTTACCTAAGTGTTCAGTTTACAGAGAACTGTACTTGGAGGAAGCCAACGAGCCAGTCATAACCCTGGGCCCTGAAATACATTGAATTTCAAACTTAATGTCAACGTGACCAGTTTTGTGGAAGCTTCATTTCAGTCCATGCACAGATTCTAAACGCTTCTGTGCAGTCTCGCTAACTGATGGGTTGGTAGATCCCCGTGTGCGGCAGGGAGCTTTCCTTGATTTCAAGGCAGAGCGCAGGGCTAACGTGCTGATTTTGGGCGTCATGTGGCAGTTTACACTGTCTGTCAACTTGACAGGAGCTAGAACAATCCAGGAAACAAGCCTCTGGCATGCCTGTGAGCGATTTTCTAGTTGAGACATGAAGAAGACCCTCTTTAGCTGTGGGCAGCATCATTGCATGATCTGGGGTTCTGGGCTGTTTAAAAAGAAGAGAGCGGGGTTGCAGAGATGGCTTAGCAGTTAAGGAACATGCCTGTGAAGCCTAAGGACCCTGGTTCAATTCTCCAGGTCCCACATAAGCCAGATGCACATGGTGGCACATGCGTCTGGAGTTCATTTGCAGTGACTAGAGGTCCTGTCACATCCATTCTTTCTCTCTCTCTCTCCCTCTCTCTGACTCTAATAAATAAATAAATAAATAAATAAATAAATAAATAAATAAATAAATAAGATAAAATCTTTAAAAGTGAGAGAGAAAGAGAGAGAGAGAGGGAGAGAGAGCAGAGCTGGCTGAGCACTGGCTGCTACCTCACTGTGGGCACAATGTGACGAAGTGCTTCATGCTTCTGTCACCACATCTTTCCTGACATGATGGACTGTGATCTCACACTGTAAGCCAAAATAAACCCTTCCCCCTTACACTGGTTTTTGTCTGATATTTTGTCCCAGTAACGAAAAGTTAATGAACACAACGTGCATACAAGCAGTAGTCCTCAAAGTATGGTTCCCAGAGCAGCAGTAGTATCATGTGACCTGCTAAAGGACACTTCTTCTTTTTAAGAAATATTTTATTTATTTATTTACAAGCAGTGAGAGAGAGAGACAGACAGACAGAGAAAGAGAGAGGAGAGAATGGATGTCCCAGGGTCTCCAGCCACTATAAATGAACTCCAGATGCATGCTTATGTGGGTGCTGGGGAATCATGCTCTGGCAGTTGGGCTTTGCAGGCAAGCACCTTAACTGCTGAGCCATCTCTCCAGCCCCCAAATGACATTTCTAAATGCATTAGACCTACTAGTTCTGAAACTCCAGAACTCCGCAGGGGGTTCTGGTCCATGTCAGTGAATGATCCTCTTGATTTGAGACATTTCAGTCACATTCTAATGAGTATTCATGGCTCGTAGTTTGGTAACTAGCCCTCCGAGGGATTTTCCTCTGTGGAGTTTGAGTTTCAGGTGTAACTTGCACATTTACTCTTTACTTAGGCAGGGCTGCAAAATACCTCTCCAGTATTACCTTTAACTGTTCTATTTCCTTCCAAAACTTGACAGTGGTGGTAGAGAGATGGCTCAGTGGTTAAGGGTATTTGCTTGCAAGGCCTCATGGCCCCAGGTTCGATTCCCTAGTATTCACCTAAAGATAGATGCATAGATTGGCACATGCATCTGGAGTTTGGATCCAGTAGTGGGAGGTCCTAGTGTGCCCATCCCTCTCTCTCTCTCTCTCTCTGTCTGCTTGCAAATAATGAATAAAAATATTTTTTAAAACCTGAACACTAGCTGGGCCTGGTGGCACACACATTTTATCCCAGTACTTAGGAGGCAGAGGTAGGAGGATCACAGTGAGTTCGGGGCTACCCTGAGATTACATAGAGAGTTCCAGGTCATCTGGGCTGGAGTGAGACCATACCTCAAAAATACCACCCCCCAGCAAAAAAAAAAAAAAAAAAAAAAAAAAAAAGACTTGAGCACTATAACAGAGGAGGAGTACAAAGCGTTCTCAGATAATCTGTAGGCATGTGGGTGTGCAGATTACTGACAGTGTTCCCCCAGTGAGTAACAAGTGTCCCTGTGGGTCTGTGAATCAGGTCACAGATGGGCCACGCTCCTTCTACGTGCTGCAGTGTCCGCTATGACAAACCCTGGCTTTTAGTGGTCTTGTCATTTGAAGAATGAGCCATGGTCGGCTGGAGCTGGCTGGCACTGCTCAGGAGAAGTGGCAGCGAGGTGAGCACATGTCTTCCCAGCTAGTATTCTGGAACTTCATGTCAGTATTGGCCAGGGCGGGAAACTTTATAACAGGAGGACAGTAATGACTTTAAATTAGATTTTTTTTCTCTTTCTTTCTTTCTTTTTTTTTTTTATTGACAACTTCCTTAATTGTAGACAATATCCCATGGTACTTCCCTCTCTCCCCCACTTTCCTCTTTGAAACTCCACTCTCCATCATATCCCCTTCCCCTCTCAATCAGTCTCTCTTTTCATTTTGATGTCATCATCTTTTCCTTTTAGAATTAAAATAAATATTTTGTTTGGGGCTGGAGAGATGGCTTAGCTGTTAAGGCACTTGCCTATAAAGCCAAAGGACCCAGGTTCGATTCTCTAGGGCCCATGTAAGCCAGATGGACAAAGTGGAACATGCATTTGGAATTTGTTTGCAGTGACTGGAGGCTCTGGCATGCCCATTCTCTCTCTCTCTCTCTCTCAAATAAATAAATAGATAAATAAAAGTTTAAAAAATTATTTATTTGTTTGAGAAGGAGAGAGCGAGGGAGAGAGAGAGAGAGAGAGAAGAATGAATATGGGCATGCCAGGGCCTCTAGCCACTGCAAATGAACTCCAGATCCATGTGCCACCTTGTGCAACCAGCTTACATGAGTACTGGGGAATCAAACCTGGGTCCTTAGGCTTCACAGGCAAGCATCTTAACCATTAAGCCATGTCTCCAGCCTAGCGTCATACCACCAGATTTAGGAGGACATAGCATTTCCAGAAAGGTCTTACTGAGCCAGCCCATCTGCTCTGAACAGAAGATACCTTTCAGGATAAAGGCTTGTAGTTAGGGTTGTCAGGATGGTGCCCACACTGGGATAAAAACACACCTTTTGGAAGATTTCTCTGCGTGACCTGACCACAGCTGCCTTCACTCCTGCACTGAAGCTTCTGTCCTTTGCTTAGAACCACTTAGGTGTGTCTTCTGCCAGGTATAGCCTGCCGCTTCTGCAAGAGCCACCGACGCGTGACTCCCTCCATGCCGCCGGTGTGGCGTCATTCTTTTTTTGTAGTTTGCTTTCCTGTCAAGCAGAGAAGTCCAGATGTTAGTGAAAGGGCTGTATCCATTGAATTTGTAAAATTAGTGTTGATTACATGGTATGACCCAGGGTTGATGCTCTCCACTCTCAAACAAGCCCTCATTCAGAATTTCCAGAAACTCTGAGATAGAGCGACAAGAATAGTCCTTTCCTAAGCAAGGTAGCTGGCTCTTGGAGAGGGAAGTAAACACCAACGTCACAGAACACGTGACTTGGTGTGTGGTGCTCTTACCCTCCTTCAACCACACTCGAGGTTTCAAGGCTCTCAGAGGCTGGAGCTACAGACAGCACACTCAGCTTGGCCCAGTCCTCATGCCTGGTTCTGCTTTTCTCCACAATATTTATATCTCCTCACTGCCCTTTAGTCCCTCGTGCAAACTGGGCTTCAGTGGGTCTGTCCCATCCGGTCACCAGATGTGCCCAGTGAGGTCCGTCCAGGATGAGACATAGTTCAGGTTCAAATGAGGACTGCTTTCTTCTTCCAATTAGTCAATCAGTGACTTATTTAGTCCACGCTTTCATGATTTTATTATTTTAAAATTTATTTATTGAAGAGAGAGATACAGAAACAGGGTGGAAGAGAGAGAGAGAGAGAGAGAGAGAGAGAGAGAGAGAGAGAGAGGAGAATGGGTACACCGGGGCCTCTGGCCACTGCAACGAACTCCAGATGCATGTGCCCCCTTGTGCACCTGGCTTATATGGGTCCTGGAGAATCAAACCTGGGTCCTTTGGCTTTGCAGACAAGCGCCTCAACCACTAAGCTATCCCTCCAGCCCCATGATTTTATTTTATAATCTTCCCAAGAGCTTTAAAAATAGAGATGCTTTAGAGTCCAGGGGTGTCCAACCTTTTGACACTGTGACGTAATGTTGTCATCTACGAAGGTGTTGGGCTGTGTGCGTAGCTATCCTGGACCCCACAGGCTACTGCTTGGGCCTGCCTACATTAAGCTGCACTTCAGAAATCCAGTTTATTGATTATGTATAACATAAGACCTAGGAAACTTTTTTAAAGGACAGGACATGATGTAGCCCAGGCTGCCCTCAAACTCACTTTGTAGCTGAGGATGGCCTTGAATTTCTTATCTTTCTGCATCCATTTCTGTGTTCTGGGATTACAGATATGTGTGTGCCACCATGCCTAATTTTATGTGGTGGGGAGGACTGAACCCAAGTTTCCTGCATGCTAGGCAAGCAGTCTACAAACTGAGCTACATTTTAGGTAAGCTCTAGAAAGTGATAGATAGGGCTGGAGAAATTGCTTAGTGGTTAAACACGCTTGATTACAAAGCCTGATGACGTGGGTTCAGCTCGCCGGTACCTATGTAAATCCAGATGTACAAAGTGGTACATGTGTCTTGAGTTTGTTTAGAGTGGCAGGAGGCCCTGGGGTGCCCACACACACACATACACACACACACACTCTCTCTCTGCCTCTTTCTCTCTGCTTTCCCCTCTCTTAAATAAATAAATAGAAAGAGATAATTATAATCCCCCACTAGACATACCTAGATAAATCACAAAATAACCCCAAACATCGTTTTGTACTATTACAGCTTTTTTTCCCCATTATTGGGGGATGGACCACCAATAGCACTTGTGTGGTAGCCAACTGATCTACCACTTAACTACCCCACCCCACACAACACACAAGTAAATGTAGACGAGAGCTTTTAAGGAAGTATAGAAAACTCACTGGGCCAGAATCATAGAAAGAACCTGACATGAGCTTTTTGAACACCCAAGCCAACCTTGCAGCTGTGTCTGGAGACATGGTGGTTGTGAGAATGCTAGTATGGTATTTTACCTTTTAAATAAAAATATTGTCTTTTTTTTTTTTTATTTTCAAGCAGAAAGAGGTAGAGAGAAGAGAGACAGACAGAGAAAATGGGCATGCCAGGGCCTCCAGCCACTGCAAAAGGACTCCAGATGCATGCTCCACTTTGTGCATCTGGCTTTACTTGGGTCCTGGGAAACTGAACCCAGGTCATTAGGCTTTGTAGGCAAGTGTCTCAACCAGTGGGCCATCTTTCCAGCCCAACTATTATCTTAATATCAGATACAGATACCAGATATTATTCTGTCAGCATCTTACTAAAACTTACCCATGTTGCAAGATATATTTTATTCAGTTCTTTTTTATTGTGTGTGTACATTCATATGTGCAAATATGGGCATGTGTGTGACACAAAGTGAGTGTGGCTTTCCGAGGACCACCTCAAGTGTTGGTCCTTGTCATCTACCATCTTTGAGGCAAAGTCTCTTGTTGCTGCTTAGGCCAGGCTAGCTGGCCCGTGAGCTTCTAGGGAGTCTCCCGTCTCTGTCTGTATTGCTTAGACTTTTCCTGGGAGAGATATACGCAAATGCTCCCTCCAGCTAGGGCACCAGTGACAGACCCAAGTACAATTCCATCAAAGAGCAACTTGGAGAACTAGCAGATTTAATGAACTCATTTACCAGGCATGGATGAGGGGTTACGTACAGGAGCATGGGTGCATGCTGAATCCCTGGAAGTCTCATTCCAACACCGATGACAACCTCCCCACAGCTGCACAGACAGAGTCCCCCCTTCAGTTAGCCTTCTACATACTATATATTCTAGCACCTCCTGAGATCCCACGATCATGTGCAGTGCGGCAGAATCACATACCGCTGGCTGGGAGGTTCAGAAGGGAACACTGACATCTCTGGTAAGGGTCTGCCGGCCCTCCCTTCCGTCCCCCACTTTGGTGAGGGAATGTCAATAGGGTTGATCTTGAGGGTCTCTTGCTAGGAATTCCAGCAGCTGAAGGTGAAGATGGCATTGGCTGTCGGCTTGGAGGTCAGCTCTCAGTAGCCGCCTCCCATCTTGCCACAGGAGTGCTGGGATTGCAGTTGCATATTACCATGTCTGACTTCACATAGGTTCTGGGATCTGAACTCAGGTCCTTATACTCGTATGTCAAATACTTTGCTCACAGATTCATCTCCCCCCAACCCTCGACCACATGATATTCCATCGTATGACTATGCACAACATTTTGATTTGCATTTCTGGCAATGAACATTTAGGATTTTCAAAGTTTTAAAAAATTTTTATTTTATTTTTATTTATTTATTTATTAGAGACAGAGAGAGGGAGAGAGAGAGAGAAAGAGTGAGAATGGGTGCGACAGGGTCTTAGCCACCACAAACAAGCTCCAGATGCATGTGCTAGCATGTGCATCTGGCTTACGTGGGACCTGGAGAATTGAACCAGGGTCCTTAGGCTTTGCAGGCATGTGCCTTAACCACTAAGCCATTTCTCCAGCCCCAAAGTTTTTTGCTTTAATTGTATTTATTTATCTGGAGAGAGAGAGAGAGAGAGAGAGAGAGAGAATGGACATGCCAGGGCCTCCAGCCACTGCAAATGAACTCCAATATATATTCTACTTTGTGAATCTGGCTTTATATGGGTATTGGGGAATTGAACCTGGACCTGCTGGCTTTCAGTCAAGTGCCTAAACTCTGAGGCTCTCTGTCCAGCCCCCAAATATTTTTTTAATATAATGCAGTTATGAATATGTGTACAGCTGCTCCCAGCACACATGTGGCAGATTTCCTCTTGAACAAAACAAACAGTACTCTTGATTCTTTATTGCCAAATTTGTTCTACTTAATGTCTTTCCCATGACACATAGTGGCAACTGCACCCTTACATTTGCTCCAGACAATGCTTTGGCACCATGTGTGTTAATTTTCAATTAGTGCTGTAACAAATTACCACAAATAAATAGGCTTGAAAGAACAATTAAATTTAATATCCTATATTTTTAATATCCTATATTTAATATCCTATATTTAATATCCTATATTAGAAATTGTGAAAATTTTGATTTTCAACTTAATTGGATTAAGGAGTGCCTAGGGTTTTAATACAACACACCTTAGTGTGTGTACCTATGAGAATAATTCCAGAGAGAATTAACTGAGTAGGAAAGATTGTTCTGAATGGAAAACATCATCTTTTGGGCATTGGATTGAGGAAGACTGAATGGAAGAAGAGAAGGGGGAAATCAAATAAATACCAGCATTCAGTTCTTTCTCTGCTTCCTGAACTGCCTAGATTTTTGAGAAAGCTGCAGGACACTCCTGCGGCCACACTGTCCCATTCCTGATGGACCACACCCTCGAATCTCGAGCCCAAATAAATCTTTCTGTCCTTAAGTTGCTTCTTGTCAGATATCTTCTCAAAGCAGTGTGAAAAGTGACTAATCTAGGAAACTGGTACCAGAAGTGGGGATCATTGCTACGGTAAACTTGACTGTGTGTTTTGGAACTGGTTTGCAAGAACACAGAAGAGTTTGGAGCTGTGGGCTAGGCAGGCTCTTAAAATGCAAAGTGGAGGTCCTCTTCCTGAGGTTGGGAACTAGGCTAGAGGCCATTCATGTCACAGGCTCCTAGAGAATCTGGCTGTATTCTGCCCAAGTCCTGAAGATTTGAGTGAGGCTGAACCAGAGGTTGTTTGGAAGAGAAAACCTTATGATGCATGCTGTCTAGTCATAGCTATTGCTTGTTGCTCTTAGTCAGATCTACAGTGAGAAAGAGCAGGAAGCTCTGGAAAAATGCAGTTTGGTGAGGAAAGGAGCATGAGTGAATTTAAACTTTCAGACAAAGTTGGTGTGGAGGAATCAGATATAATTGTCCAAGATATTAGTGCCATTAATCTCGCACTACTTTTTTTTTTTTTTTTTTTTGTGCTTGCAATTACTTTAGTTGTTTGAAATTTTAAGGAGTTATGTCCTTGGTGGACTCACAATAAATTCTTCTTTTCACTGTGGTGTAGGGGGATCAAACCTAGGGCTTTGTGCATGCTAGGCAAGCACTCCACCACTTAGCTACATTCCTGTCCCAACTCTCAATAAATTCTTTTCTTAAATTTTTTTTTGTTTTTGAGGTAGGGTCTCACTCTAGCTCAGGCTGACCTGGATTTCACTATGTAGTCTCAGGCAGGCCTTGAACTCACAGTGATCCTTCTACCTCTGCCTTCCAAGTACTGGGATTAAAGGCATGCGCCACCACGCCCGGCTCAAATTGTTTTATTTTTATTTTTATTTATTCATTTTACAGAGAGAGAGAGAGAGAAATAGAGAGAGAGAGAGAGAGAGAGAGAGAGAGAGAGAATTGGCATGCCAGGGCCTCCAGCCACTGCAAACAAACTCTAGATGCGAGTGCCCCCTTGTGCATCTGGCTAACATGGATTCTGAGGAATCGAGCCTGGGTCCTTTGGCTTTGCAGGCAAATGCCTTAAGTGGTAAGCCATCCCTCCAGCCGTCTCAATGAGTTCTTAAAGTGAATATTATGTTATGATGCATTAGCCCATGACTGCACCTTCACATTAGTGTAGATGAGTGTTCCGCATGTCCACTGAGGAAAGGCTTTGGTGTGAAGTCTGGGTTTAAAGCAATCTTTGGGAGCTTTTCACAGAGTGTTTGGGCTCTTGTGCTCCATTCTTCAGCTGAGGAGCCTGCTGTGTAGGAAGGCCTCAAGTCAAATGACACGAGGAGTCAGTGAGTCAGCCCAATGACTCTCCTTTTTCCTACAAGTGTCTAACCCAATGTGGAACAGCAAACTTACTTCCTCCATCTGGAAGCTGCTTCCCCCCTCCACTCTCTTTTGGTTGTTGTTTTCAAAACACTGGGACCATGTGCTGTCGAACTGGGCAACTCAAAGCACAGCAGTAATGTGGGAGACTCCGCGCAGATGGGGAGCCATTGAGAAAAGACAACCTGAGCTTTGATTAAGACAGCGGTGCCTGGCTCTCTGCGTTACCCCTGACGGCTGGGAAGCCTTGTCCCAGAGGACTTATACAGCCAAAACACGATGCAGGGCCAATTTGCAATAAATTCATATATCTTAATGTTTTGCTCTGAGGTAGGAAATGGTATGTTCATTTCCTGGCTATAGAGGTAAGCTTTTAACTTCAAAGTCCAGGGTGGGGTCACAATAAATCAATTTTCAAGGCCATTTTCTTCATGTGTGCTTATTACGTGACTTTAAAAATAAACATTTTTTTTTTTTTGTCATTTAGTTTGTGTATGTGTGTGTGGATTTTTTTCTTTACTAGTTTTAACCTTACTCATGATTAGGAAAGAATGACTCATAGACTACTTCTTAGTAACCTTAAATTGTAGTATTAGTTTCAGGTTAATTTAACACCACTTATACATTGGAGGGTATTGGAAGTATCTTTCCAACTTTGATATTCTGTCCTGTGATTCCCAAGGGTTTTTTTGTTTTGTTTTGGTTTTTTTTGAGGTAGGGTCTCACTCTAGCCCAGGCTGTCCTGGAATTAACTATATAGTCTCAGGGTGGCCTTGAACTCATGGCGATCCTCCTACCTCTGCCTCCCAAGTACTGGGATTAAAGGCATGCACCACCACGCCCGGCTCCAGGTACTTCTTTTTCTGTCAAAGAAAAAGAAAAATATTAGAATACGTAAAAGAAGCATTCTTGAGCTGCAGAAATGGCTTAGTGGTTAAAGTCGCTGGCTTGCAAAGTAAGACAGCTTGGGGTCAGTTTCCCAGGACCCACTTAAGCACACAAGTGGTACATGCATCTGGAGTTCATTTGCAGTGGTAGGAGGTCTGGGTACACCCATCTCCCCTCTTTCTCTCTCTCTTGTTAGCAAATAAATAAATACAATTTTACTTGTTTAAAAACTTGGCTAGAGACGCACAGTGGCAGAGTGCCACCTAGCATGTCTGAGGACCCTGGGCTTTCATCCCCAGCAACAAATAGATAAGTAAATCAAAATAAAATAAAAGCCTAAGAGGTGGGAGAAGATGGTGGGCCAGGTGAATTAGAACAAAGTATAGTGGCATATAATGTATGAAAATGTCACAATGAAAACCATGAAACTTAATTTTAAAATATCCTAAGAGGGCTGTGGAGATGGCTCAGCAAGTTAAAGGCACTTGCTTAAAAAAATCCTTAAAAAATTTGAGGTGATCAAGGTACTTTGATTGTTTATGATGTTAAATGTAGACTTGCTAAAATATGATTATGAATTAAGAGATCTAATATGTATTAGTGTTATGAAAGTTAAAATCTGCTTGTGAACCTAATTTACTTTAGGAATGCCTCATCTCTTTAAAATATTTTTATTTATTTATTTGAGAGAGGGAGAGAGAGGCAGACAGAAAGAGAGTGAGTATTGGTTCACTAGGGCATCCTGCCACTGCCAAAGAACTCCAGACACATGCATGACTTTGTGCATCTGGCTTTGTGTTAGGTGCTGGGGAATCAAACCCAGGCTGTCAGTCTTTGCAAGTAAGTACCTTTAACTGCTAAGCCCTCTCTCCAGCCTCCACAATGTCTTTTTAAAAGCTCGACCTGGGATGCTCAGGGCATATTATGAATATTTGGAGCAAAAGAACTTGGCATAGCTGGAAAAATGGTTCAGAAGATCAAGTACTTGTCATGAGAGCACTGTGTTCTGATCCCAGCACCTACGTCAAAGCTGGCAGCATCCCTGTATCCCATCACTGCAGAGGGCTGGAGGTATAGCTTAGTGGATAAGGTACTTGCCTGTGAAGCCCAAGGACCCAGGTTTGATTCCCCTGTGCCGACATAAGCCAGATGCACAGGTGGTGCATGAGTCTGCAGTTCATTGGCAGTGCCTGGAGGCCAAGGCATACCCATTCTCTCTCTACCTGCCTCTCTGTCTCTTATGAATAAATAAATAAATACTAAATAAATATCTGTTTAAAAAGATATAGCAAAGAGAGAGAGAGAGAGAGAGAGAGAGAGAGAGAGAGAGGAGGAAGATACACACATGCATGTATACAACACACACATACCCACCCCAACAGCCCCAAAATCAAAACAGAAAACTAAGCAATGATTAAGGATAATGCTAGAGGACTCAGTTGAAGAGTTGACCCAACACTTTTGGCCAACCTCATAAGAGAGAGGGATGTCATATTTACTTGCTCAATCTCTTCTCTTGCCTCCTCTGCCTTGGCAAATGGAACCTCCATCTACCCAGCTTTCCAAATGGAGAAGGTGCCGTCCCTCTCTCTCTTTTTTCATCCAAGCACACATTCTGTCTACTCTACCTCCCCAACACTTCCTTGGGATAGTTTCACTAGAACAGACTATGAGTGTGATAAATCACCAGCTTTTTTTCTTTTTGGTCTATTTTGTTTTCTTAAATTGAAAATCGTCAGATGAAGTGGAAATGGCATGATAAGTTAGACACCGTGACCTTCCAAGAGATCTGGAAATTGAATAATGTTTCATCCACCCAAGTTTAGAAGTGAAAACATAGATGATCAGAAAGACCTGAACGTGGAGCTTGACACCCCACTGCACCGATTGTAATCTTCTAGGCGTGTTGCCCCCACTAAGTCTACATGTTCACTAAGTCTACTCCCGAGCTGACACGTCTGATTTGAATCTTGGTTTCACGTCTATGGTGGTTTGATTCAGGTGTCCCCCATAAACTTCAAGTGTTCTGAACACTAGGTTCCCAGCTGATGGCAACTTGGGAATTAACACCTCCTGGAGGCAGAGTATTGTTGGGGGCGGGCTTATGGGTATTATAGCCAGCTCCCCCTTGGCAGTGTTTGGCACACTCTCCTGTTGCTGTCGTCCACCTTATGCTGACCAGAGAGTGATGTCCACCCTCTGCTCATGCCATCATTTTTCCTGCCATCATGGAGCTTCCCCCTCGAGCCTGTAAGACAAAATAAACCTTTTTTTTTCCCCACAAGCTGCTCTTAGTCGGGTGATTTCTGCCAGCAATGTGAACCTGACTGCAACAACGTCCATGGTTGCTCCTCCGACCCTCGGCCCTGCAGGACTTGCCTGGGGTAGTGCAATGTTCCCTTCAGTGCTTTCTTCCTCTGGCTGAACTTCTCTCCGTCCTGTTAGAGTGATCCTTGAAAGGGCAACTTTTATCCCTTCTCCTATAACCAGATGTGCATGCTTGTATTCGTGTGTGCACATGGCATTTTTTGTTGTTTATTTATTTTGCTTGTTTATTTGAGAGTGACTGACAGAGAGAGAAAGAGGCAGATAGATAGAGAATGGGCTTGCCAGGGCCTCCAACCACTGTAAATGAACTCCGGATGCATGCGCCCCTTTGTACATCTGGCTTACGGGGGTCCTGGGAATTGATCTTGAACTGGGGTCCTTAGGCTTCACAGGCAAGCGCTTAACAGCTAAGCACATGGGCATTTTTAATTAGCAGCTATATTTAACTCTTGTAAAGACAGATGGCAAAGCAGAAACCATCCCTGCACTTGATCAAGGAGCATACACGGAAAAGGTGGCTTTAAAGAACACTTGAATGATGCATTCATATTAAAAATGTTCCCTTTGGGCTGAAGAGATGGCTTAGTGGTTAAGGCATTTGCCTGCAAAGCCAAAGAACCTCGGTTCAATTCCAGGGCCTGCATAAGCCAGATGCACAAGGGGGCGCATGCACCTGGAGTTCATTTGCCATGGCTGAAGGCCCTGACGTGCCCATTCTCTTCCTCTCTCTCTCTCTCTTTCTCTGCTTCTTTCTCTCTTGCTCTCTCAAATAAATAAAAAGAAAAATTTAAAAATGTCCTCTTTCTTTTGTTGATGACTAGAACAATGCAGGACCTACATTCCTATTTTCTGAAGTAAACATGGTCAACAATAGCATGACCTCACACTGCAGGTTGCAGCACTGACGTGGATGCCAAGTTTGGTTCCAAAGCTTTCGCATTCTTGTGGTAATGTGGACAATACTGCTGAGAACAAGTCAACCCTGGGAAAACGTAAGTGCAGTCATTGGCTCTCAAAGGCCTCAGCGGAGAGAACGCTGTTCTGTCTAACCTTACTGGCAGGAGGAGATACAGATGCTAAACCTCATCTATTTGTGAAACAGTATTTGCCCTCCAAACAGGCTTTGGATGTAGGAAGCTCTGGAAATCTTTCCCTCTAGGACCTGACAGAGTCTTGTCACTGCTTGATACTTGACACTCACACCGCAGGTGCTGGCTGCCAGAACAGGAAACATTACACTGAACATGTCGGCATGGAGTGTGTTTTCATCTGTAGGCACAGTGAATGGTCGTGAGATTATCTGTGTCTTTCCAGTATGTACATGCTGTGTTCACCGAACTTTACTATGTAATGCACGTTTATTAACTTGAGTTGACTTCTTAGAGGGAGAAGCTACTTATATTTTTCTTCAAATGCATTGGAAACTGTGCAATTTATGCTATCATACATTTAATTGATGGAAACCCCATAAGCTTTAAGTGAACAAAACGTGTTGATTCTGGATGAAATGGAGAATTTAGAGCTAAGAAATGAAATGTAAATCCATGCAGTATTTTTTTTTCTTCAAAGAACAAAACTTTAGGTAAAATGGAATGATAAAGCAGTTGCCAAGACTCAGGGCGCATAAAGATTTAACATGCTTTCATCCATATCTAAGATAGAATACATATGGGATTGGGTTATGGATTGGCTTCTAATCAAAAACGTTTTGATAGTCTTGCCCACTTGTGGTGGTTTGATTCAGGTGTCCCCCATAAACTTCAAGTGTTCTGAATGCTAGGTTCCCAGCTGATGGCAACTTGGGAATTAACACCTCCTGGAGGCAGAGTATTGTTGGGGGCGGGCTTATGGGTATTATAGCCAGCTTCTCCTTGCCAGTGTTTGGCACACTCTCCTGTTGCTGTTGTCCACCTTATGTTGACCAGAGAGTGATGTCCACCCTCTGCTCATGCCATTGTTTTTCCTGCCATCATGGAACTTCCCCCTCGAGCCTGTAAGCCAAAATAAACCTCTTTTTTCCCACAAGCTGCTCTTAGTCGGGTGATTTCTGCCAGCAATGCGAACCTGACTGCAACAGTAAAGTGGTACCAGGAGTGGGGTTGCTGCTAGACACCTGACTGTGTGGCTTTGGCCTTTTGAAGCTGATTTTCAAGAGGAATGTGGAAGGATTTGAAATCTTGGCCTAAGAGATGCCTTGCAGTGCTGTAAGTACAGCTTGATGGACTATTCTGGTCAGAGCTGAAAGACCTGTATGCAGTAAGAACTATGGACTGTGAGGTTTGGCTTATGAGGATGAGAAAGAGCTTTACTTGGACTGGGCTAGCAGTTTGTGTGAGACGCTTGCAGTTATGCCCGTGTCCTGAGAAGTTGTGCAGGGTTGCTTTGCGTAGAAATGAACTGGTGTGAGCAGAAGGATATGGCACAGAAAAAATGAAATCTTTGGGTGAACTCTGCCCATTCAGCTGCAAATGAGAGATTACAACCTTTGAGATTGGGCCAGCTGACCTGCAATGGGGCAACAGGAAGAATGCAGACTCTTTTGAAGGGGCCTGAATGCTAAAGGAGTGTCCTGTTCTTCAAAGTCTGATTTATTCCCCCCTGGATTAACAAATTGGCACCCTACCTGGTATTATGGAGTATAACAAATGCAGGAAAGAGAGGGTCATTGAGTTTTTAACGCGGTCTTATGTTTTGGAAATGGCCATGGGCAGTGTGAAGCAGGTTTGCTGGATGCCTGCATGGAGATCCCATGGGGCCATGAGGATGGACCGTGGGTTGCAGTGGAGACCCAGTGGAGATGCCGGGACTATGAGATGGCTGCCAAGGAGAGCTGCCGGCCCTGGATGAAGTTTTCCAGGACTGTGAGTAGCCTAGCTGGAGGGGCGGAAGTGGAACTCCAGAGACTTGTTGCTGCTCAGAAGTATCGGACTTGGAGATTTGTCACTGACTAGTTGTTGGATTGGAATTACAGAGTTTGACGTTTGCCCTGGTTGTTTAAAAATCTTGTATTGGTTAAGTATTTCTTTGTTTTGCCCAATGCCATCCTTTGCAGTGTGAATGTTTTATTCTGTGCCATTATGGGTTTTTTTTGGGGATATTTTTGGTATTATGGCTCAGTTAAAAGACCTTGGATTATGGGGATGTATGAACATCATTGGAATTGATAAAAACTATGGGGACTTTTAAATTTGCATGAATGCATTGCATTTTACATCATGTACGGTTATCAGTTTATGGGGGCCAGGGGCGGAATGTGGTGGTTTGATTCAGGTGTCCCCCATAAACTTCAAGTGTTCTGAATGCTAGGTTCCCAGCTGATGGCAACTTGGGAATTAACACCTCCTGGAGGCAGAGTATTGTTGGGGGCGGGCTTATGGGTATTATAGCCAGCTTCTCCTTGCCAGTGTTTGGCACACTCTCCTGTTGCTGTTGTCCACCTTATGTTGACCAGAGAGTGATGTCCACCCTCTGCTCATGCCATCGTTTTTCCTGCCATCATGGAGCTTCCCCCTCGAGCCTGTAAGCCAAAATAAACCTCTTTTTTCCCACAAGCTGCTCTTAGTCGGGTGATTTCTGCCAGCAATGCGAACCTGACTGCAACACCACTACAGACAAGATAATGGAAGGCATCTCTGGTGCAGGAGAGTACATGTAGGACTAGTTTAGAGATTGTTAGGGTCCTGAATGCATCTTCAAGAAAAGAAAGTTAAGGGCTGGAGAGATTGCTCAGTGATTAAGGTGCTTGCCTGAAAAGCCTAATGAACCAGGTTCGGTTTTCTAGTAGCCAACTAAAGCCAAATGCACACAGTGGTGCATGCATCTGGACTTCGTCTGCAGTGGCTAGAGGCCCTGGTGTGCCCATTTTCTCATGCGCTCTCTCTCTCTCTCTCTGTCTGCCTCTCTTCTCTATGTCTCTAGCTGTGTGCAAGTAAATAAATAAATACAAATTTAAAAAAACTGAAACCTTAAAAAATAAGGAAAGTTAAAGCTGGGGAGAAGGCTCCATGGGTAGAGAGCTTATAGTAAAAGAATGAGGATCTGAGTTTGATCCCAGAACCCACTACAAAGCTAGGTGTGGGGCTGGAGAGATGGCTTAGTTAACACGCTTGCTTGCAAAGCCCAAGGACCCAGGTTCAATTCTCCAGGTTCCATGTAAGTGAGATGCATAAGGGGGCAGATGTATCTAGAGTTCGTTTGCAGTGGTTACAGGCCCTGACATACTCATTCTCTCTCTCTCTTTTCTCTCTCTCTCCTTCCATCTTTCTTTCTTAAATAAATAAATAAATAAATAAATAAATAAATAAAAACAAAAAAGCTAAGTGTGGCCACTAATGCCTTTAGTGTGTGCAGAGGCAGGAGGACCACTGGGCTTGAGAGCAACAGAATAACACAGGAAGTTGGGGTGTCTGTGAGAGTGACAGAGCTTCGAGCAGCTTTTAGTTAAGCTGCAGCTCAGGAGTTAGGGTGCAAGACTTGCATCCTCATAAAACATCTCCATGGAGCCAGTGGTTTTCAGGTTCTTGTCTTTTTTGAATTAATGAAATCCACAGACCATAGAGGGTGACGTTTGGAAACATTTTATGATTCAATTTAAGAGAAGGAAAGAAGGTAGAATTTCTTCTGTAAGCAGGAAAAGGTCCCTGGAAATGGAAAAGCCCAACCTGTGTCTCTGATGGAGGCCTTTAAAAAATATATATTTTTTATTTAGAAACAGAGAGAGAAAGAGAATGGGGTGCACCAGGGCCTCTAGCTACGGCAAACAAACTCCATATGCATGTGCCACCATGTGCATCTGGCTTATGTGGGAACTGGGGAATTGAACCAGGGTCCTTAGTCTTTGCAGGCAAGTGTCTGAACTGCTGAGCCATCTCTCCAGGCCTGATTGAGGTCTTTTATGGACATTTACTGGATGAAGGCTGAGCTGGTCAGTCCAGTCCCCATGTGAGGTGTGTGGGCACTTTTTGGAAGGGGTCATTTTTTCTTCATGGAAAGAAAGAGGTTAGGTAAAACCAGATTCCCCCTTATAGTTCTGGCCTCTAGCAAAGTAGAGAATGCAAGGACTCCTTCAGGAATCTGGATGAACCAGCTCCCCCTGTACAGGCTCAAGGACGTTTCTTGCTTTCAGTTTGTTTGGGGAGGCCCTGCTAACCCTGAACCACCATAAGAGGAGATATCTAATATTTTTCTCCGATCTCCACGTGTGTGCGTATGGGATGCTGTGCATGTGAACTACACACAAGTTCATACAACATACACACACACAGAGAGAAGGGGAGAGTGAGAGAGTGGACAGCAAGTTAAAGCACAAAGATCTGTGATAAATTGTTCCTTGTAGATTCAGCGATCGGGAGAATTTCTTCCTGAACACGTTCAGCCGTGCAGGTAAAGGGTTAAGCTCTAACGTGCCTCAGAGATTTTCTCCTCTCCTGGTCGCTTTTTTTTTTTTTAAAGTAAATATTTTAGTTATTTATTTATTTGAGAGAGAGGAAGAGGGAGAGAGAATGAGCATGCCAGGGCCTCTAGCCACTGCAAACAAACTCCAGACACATGTTCCACCTTGTGCATCTGGCTTACATGGGTCCTGGGGAATCAAACCTGAGTCCTTAGGCTTTGAAGGCATGTGCCTTAACTGTTAAGCCATCTCTCCAGCCCTTGGCTGTTTTATTAAACCCCACATGTACACATGTTTGTGGAAAGCTGTTTCTATTTGCCACATCATAACATCAGTATTCTTGGGTTGGTTGAAGCCTGAATGAATCAAGTTCCTTTTTTTATCTTTTAAAAAAGATTCCAGGGATGGAGAGATGGCTTGCTGGTTAAGGCATTTGCCTGCGACACTAAAGGACCCAGTTCATTTGCAGTGGCTAGAGGCCCTGACGTGCCCATTCTTTCTCAGTCTGTCTCTCTTCTATCTCTCTCTGCTTGCAAATAAATAAATAAAATTGAAAAAATTCCAGATACAGAACCTCTGAAAGATTCAAAAATGGAACATGAAGATTAAAAAAAAATCCTTGTGCTTTTCTTGTCACACTGTTCAATCAGAGGCCCAGAGACCAGGCTACTCAGATACTGCTCCCTGCTGGGTTCTAACAGTCACACACTGAGGGTTTGACAAATCTCAACACATTATTTGTCTGTAAAAATAGGGGTGCAGGGTCTATGCTTACACCGTTAGGTCACACCAAGGAGTAACCCAAAGAACATTTGCAAAGCCCCTTGAGAAGCCTTGCAGACCACGGCCCACGCTGAACTGCACTTCCTGTGCTGTCATGTTCTCTCTTGCGTCCTCTGTGTGGCATTCACCCGAGGCTTTTGCAAAACACTGTGAAGTTTTTTTTTTTTTCTAGAGAGAGACACAGAGAGAGACAGAGAGAGAGAGGGAGGGAGAGGAAGACAGATAGAGATGGGCTCGCCAGCAACCTCTCAGCCACTGCAAAAGAACTCCAGATGCATGTGCCCCCTTGTGGTCAAGTGCAGCATTGTGCCCTTTGCATCTGACTAAACGTGGGACCTGGAGATTGGAACTGGCGTTCATAGGCTTAGGAGGCAGGTGCCTTAACCACTAAGCCATCTCTCCAGCCCCACTGTGAAGTTTTGTCTCAGCACCAAGTAACGATGGACAGATTCCAAACAAGATCCTGAGACAGTGAGAGCTTCGGGACCACATGCCAGACACATGCCCAGGCTGACCTGGAATTCACTATGTAGTCTCAGGGTGGCCTCAAACTCATGGAGATCCTCCTTCCTCTGCCTCTTGAGTGCTGAGATTAAAGGAGTGAGCCACCATGCCTGGCCAGACAGCCTTTTGATTCCAGGACTGATTTTTTAAATTAAAAAAAATTATTTATTTTTATTTATTTATTTGAGAGTGACACAGAGAGAAGGAGAGCGAGAGAGAGAGAGAGAGAATGGGCACACAAGGGCCTCTATCCACTGCAAACGAACTTCAGATGCATGTGCCTTACATGGGATCCTGGGGAATTGAACCTCAAACTGGGGTCCTTAGGTTTCACAAGTAAGCGCTTAACCACTAAGCCCCCAGGACTGATTTTTTTTATTTTTGGTTTTTTGGAGGTAGGGTTTCACTCTGGTCCAGGCTGACCTGGAATTAACTATGTAGTCTCAGGGTGGCCTCAAACTCATGGCAATCCTCCTACCTCTGCCTCCCAAATGCTGGGATTAAAGGCCAGGACTGATTTTTGATTAGCCGTCTCCCTCAAGAAGTGCAACTATCTTTATCTGGGATCCTTCTATTATTATTTTGTGTACACACACACACACACACACACACACACACACACACACAAAGATAGGAAATCTTTAAGTAAGCAACCTAAATATTTGCCTCAAAGGACTTTTCACTTCATTGTTCTATCTTACTTTCCTTGAGAACTGCTTAGATGTATTTTCTCTTATGCATTTGGCAGGAGCAGATTAATTTTTGTTGTTGTTAAAACAGGCTTTACCAGAAGATTTTCTACACATTCAAGCCTTGGATGCTATCTAGGCAAATCTCTGCCGAGATCACAGGCACCCATAGAACTGCACCGAGCTTGCACGGTGGTTATGCACGGCACGCAAGCCTTGTCAGTCACTTCACCTGGATGTTGAAGTGTAGACTTGGGTCTACACAGGTGTCAGCTGAGCCTTCCTGCCCTGTCAGTGTCAAGGCCAGATGGAGAAAGTGCTTTCTCTGGGGCCCAAGACAAGTGGATGCACAGCATTCTGGAAACAGCTGCCGCTTTGAGAAGTCCGTCTGGTCAGTAGCTACTTGATGGCGAATGGAGATATTCTGTCTCCCACTTGGGTGGTGATTCCCACTCTGACATAAACCTCTAGAATTTCCTGATGTAAAGAACACCCATGTGAAAACCTCTCTCTCTGTAATCCCACCAATAGTGCTGGGCTAGGAAGAGGCCTGGGCCTCTTTTGGCATCCTCCATTTGAAATTTAATACCCACCTTTTGCTCCTTATATGAACGACTGGAATTTAACCTCCTGGCTCCACTGGAGTTCTAGGGTTCTGTCTCTAACCATTAAAGTGCATGGGCTCATTAAATTAAAAGAGCTGGTGGATGCCGGAGACTTTTTAAGTAGCAGAATATCAGCAATGTTATTTTATCAAGAATATCAAGACTGGCCTGTGGAGATGGCTTCATGGGGAAGAGAACTTGCTATGCAAGCACGAGGGCCTGAAAGAGCCTGATTTCCCCAGAGCTGGATTGCCCAGCACCCATGTAAGCAGCTGGGCATGGTCATACATGCCGATAACTCAGTCTTGCAGGAAACAGAGACCTGAGAATCGCTGGCGTTCGCTGATCAGACAGTCTGATAACAGCAGCTTCAGGTTCAATGAGATATGTGGGCGAGTCATACAGGAGGACGCCTGTCCTCTGTCCTCCCCATGAATGTTCACACACATGTTCACACACCCCACATACACTACACACACACACACACACACACACACGCAATATTCATAAAATAATGCTGATACTATTTTGACTATATTTTATAATATTTTGGGAGCTCTTTTAATATGAAGTTAAAACTAATTGATCTCACTTGAGCTAGTTATGGAGATCAAATTTTAAATACAATATTTAACTATATGTCAGTCTTGGCCAGTAATGGTGCTAACAAATGAAACAAAAAAACGCAACTGAAAAGAAAGTCATTTGTGTGAAATGTCTGCGAGGTTGGGAGAGATACATTGTCTATTTTTGTTTTTTCCTCATTGCTGGGACGGAATACCAGAACGTAACTAGCTTCAGGAGTGAAGGGTTTATTTTCAGCTCGCATTCCTGAAGGGAAATGTACATGTTGCTGGAGAAACCATGGTACAGGCGGCCAGGCAGCATCACACTGTCCCTTCATCAGGGAGGAAGTACAGAAGCAAGCGGAGTCTGGCAGGAACATCTCAAGGTCGGCTTCCGGCGACAAACTTCTTCAGCAAACTCCACCTGCTAAAGCTTCCACAAGCTTCGCAGCCAGTCCAGTGCCGCTTTGCGGAGGATCGAGTATCTGAGCACAGGAGGCTGTGGGTGGCATTACATTCAGACCGCCATGCACAGTCATGACAAGCAGAAGCTGGAGAAACGGTTTCTTTGTGCAGTGAACCGCTTTCCTGGATAGTGTGGGTCACACTGCTTTGGCCATTTGGTTCAGTTCAGTTCAACTAAACACGGTGGGACCTTTTGGCTAAATTTAGAGCAGGGATGGGGGTGTGGAGAAGAAAAAAGTTTTGGTTTTTAAGAGATAAACTGAGTCCCAATCCTTGGTCCACAGGCAAAGATACTGCAATGATGAAACAGACATGGGACAATTATGGTGAGGGAGTAGAGGGTCATCCAGGGGCTTTTGTCAATTTCAGACAGCCTTGCAGGCTACCCTGAGTATATATACTCAGTCTACCTGGAGCTAAAAGAAGACTTCCCAACTAGGCTGACGTGGAACAGCCTTGTGTGGAGTCAGAATCCCAGAAGGGGAGAACACACAGACACACAGACACACACATGTGTGCATGCACAGACACAGGCACACAAGCACCTCGCTATTCGGGTTGCTTGGATCTTGAGCGAGGCATCACTCAGAGACAGAAGCAGACTGCATAGCTGGGCATCCCAGGCTGAACTCTCTCTCCCTGACCTTCCCATGCCCAAGAGTCCCGGGAACTACAGGACAAAAGCCAATGCTGGTTAGGTGATCCCAGGAGACTTCCCAACAGGGGACCATGAACAGGTTTCTATGGCAGAGACACTTCCATGTGAAGAACAGACTAGCTCTGAGAGGAGGAGGCCACATCAAGAGCCACCATGCAGGAAGAGAGACTTCCTAAGAGTTCCGGGAGAGAACGGGAACCGCAGGGAGCTGGGTCTGCCCTCCTCGTGTCCAGGCAGAAAGTCCTGCTTCAGGACTGAGAGTGAAGGCAGGTGCCAGGATAGGGCATACAGAGCAACAGCTCCCGCTCAAACTCTGGGCAGCGCTTCCTCAACTTCATTGCAAAAGCATGTTCAAAATAAAGAACATGGTGAGAGGAAAGACGATCTTTGGAGCATGTGGAGGGTGTTGTGTGCAGAGGGTGTATTTGGAAGCATCGGGGACATTTTATTGAACACAACCCCTTTCTGGCCCCAGCCCTAGCTTTGCAGTTTATGGAAATTCCCCTGACAACAATACGGTGATTCTGGGCCCCAAATACATCGTGAAGTTTGGTTTCAGCCAACTTTTTTTCTGATTTTTTCATGTGAACTTTAAATGATGGGTAATAATAAATTCTTTGACACACACATATATTTTATTTCTGGTAGAAAGCAGGATATTATTAATTCTTAAAGGATCTATTCTTTGAAAATACTTTTATTATTTATAAAGAGAGAGAGAGAGAGAAAGAGGGAGAACAGGTGCACTAGGGCCTCTTGTTGTTTCAAAGAAGCAAAGAAGATACATGTGCCACTTTGTGCATCTAGCTTTATGTGGATAATAGCAAATTGAACCCAGGTTGTCAAGGGTTTGCAAGCAAGAGCCTTTAACTGCTGAGCCATCTCTCCAGCCATTTTTTTTTTTGAGAGGTCTAACTACATATTCTAAATAAATCTTAAACTCAGGATCTTTCTGCCTCTGCCTCCAAAGGCTGGACATAATTATAGGCACACACACTCACACCTGGCTTGCTTTATCATTATTATTAATAATAATTATGTCTTGGTTTTTTTTTTTTGTTTTTGTTTTTTTGAGGTAGGGTCTCACTCTGGCCCAGGCTGACCTAGAATTAACTATGTAGTCTCAGGGTGGCCTTGAACTCACGGCGATCCTCCTACCTCTGCCTCCTGAGTGCTGGGATTAAAGGCGTGCGCCACCACGTCTGGCAATAATTATATCTTGTTTTTTGGAAGCAGGGTGTCACTCTAGCCCAGGCTGATCCGGAACTTATCACTCTATAGCCCAGGCTGGCTTTTAACTCATGGGCAATCCGCTACCTCAACTTCAAGGGTCCTGTGACCAAAGACATGAGCCACCACATCTAGCTTATTGTCAGTATTTTTAATGTCCAGTTTATGGAGACAGTTTTGCATAAGCTTATTGTTTCTTACAGAAAATTGCAGTTATTATTCCCATTTCTAAAGAGGTTTATGGTTTGAGCTGCCCAGTGACTAGAAACTAAAAGTCAAAAGATCCCTGTCTTGCTTTTTAGCCTGGTTCTGATCTCTGAACACGAGGCCAGGGAAGTGGTATTTAACACAAAACCCATCTGGAACATTCCAATATGCAGACAGACCTGTGACTGTCCAGAAGAGAGGACCACATTCCGGGAATCCTCCGTCTCAGATATCTGCCAACTCTAAACTCTTCGCTGACCGATGAATCTATACTTCCGTGGCGTTGAATTTTAGAACCTAGCGAATGTAGGATCTATTAAGGACCAGTGGAGCGGAAGTGTATATGCACGCCATGAGAGAAGCCATGTCAGCCAAACACACACCCATGATTGCTTTGTAAAATACACAAGTGGTGTTGAAAGTGTGTATCCATAGTTTAAACAATGAAATAAGTGAACTGCTGTTTTGTTTTGTTTTTGGGGAGTAAGGTCTTGCTCTAACTCAGACTGACCTATAATTCACTATGAAGTCCCAGGCTGGCCTTGAACTCACAGTGATCCTCCTACCTTGGCCTTCCAAGAGCTGGAATTAAAGGCATGCACCACCAAGCCCGGCCTACCACCACCTATGCCAAGAATGGGGCACCATTAGTGTCCCAGAAACTGCTCATGTGTCACCCAATTTGCATAATATTTCCTACTCCCAAGGCTGCCAAGGCTGTTGGTATAACAGGCTTCTTTTGTTGAGGAATGAGGAGGAAATGAGAACTTCAGTTAAAACTGGAGATGTAGGGCTGGAGAGATGGCTTAGCGGTTAAGGCACCTGCCTGCTAAGCCTAAGAACGCTGGTTCCAATCTCCAGTGGTTCCAATCTCCAGGTCCCACGTTTAGCCAGATGCAAAGTGAGGCAAGGGCACAATGCCGCACTTGCCCACAAGGGGGCACATGCATCTGGATTTCGTTCACAGCAGCTGAGAGACTGCTGGCGTGCCTATCTCTATCTGTCTCCCTCTCCCGCTCTGTCTGTCTGCCTCTCTCTCTGTGTCTCTCTCCAAAAATAAATAATAAAAATAATAAAAAAAATTAAAAAAAAACTGGAGATGTAACGCATGCTTTTTTTTTTTTAATTTTTAGGAAATGGGAAAATTTGTTTGAAAACAGCATAAGAAAATATAATTATTTATATTTTAATAATATATAAATATAAAAGAAATGGGAGAATTGGGATCTAGAAGCTGTTGACTCAGAAGCATGAGGAGGAATCTTGGTAAAATTTTGAAACAGAAAACTAGATGTGATTTGTACTTCAGAACACTTGAAGAGAAGAGCATGCGTGGTGTATACTACCTGCGCTTGGAAGGCTGAGGCAGGAGGAATGCCATGAGTTGAAGGCCAATAGGGAGTTTCAGGACACACTGAGCTGTAGAGTGAGACCCTGTCTAAAAAAACAAAACAAAACAAAAAGTCCTTAAGAAGAAAATGAGGTGGCCAATAACTTACTATGATGCCACTAAAAAATAAGCGAACACACATTATTCTAATCAATTCTGGAAGATTCTGGGTTAGGAAATGCTACTTGCCTGGTTGACCAGTGCCTCCCTCTGTCACTCACCTGCCTGTTTCTTTGAGACAAGAGTCTCACAGAACCCAGAGCTGCTGTATTCTGCTATTTTGGTCTGACTGACTGACCAATAAACTCTAGCAACTCTCTCATTTTGGCTCCCCGCAGGATAGGACTGGAGTTAAAGGCATGTGCGGCCAAATCCAGGTGTTTATGCAGGTGCTAGGGGACTGAGGGGGGAACCAGGCCTGCTAAGGCCTTCGACTTAGTCACTTAGCCACTCCCCCCCCCATAGTTTTGATTGTTTGAGGGTTCAGATGACTGTGTTTGCTTCTTACTTATTTACCATGGCAACGACATTGGGACATAATAACGCATGATTTATGATTTACCTCCTTATAGTGTAAAGCCAGTGGCTTATAGATGAGGTAAAACTGTCACCACAATCAATCTTAGAACATCTTCAACAGTCCAGAAAGAAATCCTCTACTTCTCTGCTGTACATCACCATATTCCCACCCTCAACACCCTCAGCCCTAGAAAAGCACTAATATACTTCCGGTGTCTACAGTGTCACCCAAGGGGACTATGTGCTGTAAGTAGAACCATACAGTATGTGGTCTTTGTGACTGTCACGAAGTTTCCAAGGCGCCCCGGATGCAGGATGGACCAGTTCTCCATTCTCTTTATTTCTTACTAGTTTTGCATTCTGTGGACACCATTTTTTTCTTTTTTCTTTTTTTTGTTTTTTTGGTTTTGCAAGGTAGGGTCTCACTCTGGTCCAGGCTGACCTGGAATTCACTATGCAGTCTCAGGGTGGCCTTGAACTCTCAGCGATCCTCCTACCTCTGCCCCCCAAGTGCTGGGATTAAAGGCGTGCGCCACCACGCCTGGCCATTTTTTTCTTATCTATAAATGAGTTGATGTATTTGCGAGTTATTTTTTTAAATATTATTTTGAATTTGCTAGTGTGAAATTTTTGTGTAGTTCTTTGGAGTATTGATCTATGTCTTCATTTTTCTATGAAATGCTGGGTATATACCTAAAACTAGATCAAATGGTATCTATTGCTTAATTTTGCAAAGCTTGTCTTTGTCAAGATTTTAGTAAGTAATTTAGTTAGAGACAAACTTACGCTGACTACAACTGTAATGGTTAAAATCTGCAAGGAATTACGACTGTGTCACTGTGTGACGTGGCAGCCACAAGCGACACACAACCCTCAAGCACGGGACACGTGGTTAGTCATGATGGTAATGAGCTGAAAGTGTAAATACACGCTGGGTTCCAACATCTTAGCGTAAGAAAATGAACAGGGGGCTGGAGAGATGGTTTAGTGGTTAAACGCTTGCCTATGAAGCCTAAGAACCCCGGTTCGAGGCTCGATTCTCCAGGACCCATGTAAGCCAGATGCACAAGGGGGTGCATGCATCTGGAGTTCATTTGCAGTGGCTGGAGGCCCTGGCGCACCCATTCTCTCTCTCTCTCTCTCTCTCTCTCTCTACCTGCCTATTTCTGTATCTCTCTCTCTCAAATAAATAAATAAATAAAAAAGAAAATGAACAGGCTCCCAAATGTGGGATCATAGGCATGCACCACTAAATACGGCATCAACTACTTTAAAAATGTCATGAATGTTGCTTCACAGATTTGAGGTCGCATCTGTACTGTACATTCTCTTTGGTTGATTGTTGCAGCCGGTTGCTTTCACGTCCATTTCCACCTTCAAACATTAGGGTTGGGAATTAGTCAGGCCTCTATTGGAAACCAATTTCTGTATTGAAAAAAATAATTTTATTATTTATTTATTTTATTTGAGAGAGAGAAAGAGGCAGATATATAGAGAGAATGGGCATGTCAGGGCCTTCAGCCGCTGCAGACGAACTCCAGATACTTGTGCCACCTTGGGCATCTGGCTTAGGCTTATGTGGGTCCTGGAGATTTGAGCCTGGGTCTTTTGGCTTTGCAGGCAAGCACCTTAACTGCTAAGCTATCTCTCCAGCTCAATTTCTATATTTTTATTTATTTATTTGCAAACACACAGAGAGAGAGAATACAGAGAGAGAGAGAGAGAGAGAGAGAGAGAGAAAATGGGCATTTCAGGGCCTCCAGTCATTGCATGGTATCTATTGCAAAGCCAGATGCATGTGCCACTTTGTGCATCTGTCTTTAAGTGGGTACTGGGGAACCCAACTCCAGTTGTTAGGCTTTGCAGGCAAGCAACTGCTAAGCCATCTCTCCAACCTGGAAACAACTTATTCTTCATTCTAAAGCTGTAGATGAGTTATTTAACACCACTATGGCTCAGTTCTTTTAACTATAAACCCAGTATTTAGGAGGCTGAGGTATGTGGATTGCCCATGAGTTCACGGCCAGTCTAGTCTACATGAATTCCAGACAGCTAGATCTACATAGTAAGACCCCATCTCAAAAAAACCAAACCAAACAAAAACAAAACAACAAAAAAGAAACATTAGCTGGGCATGGTGGCACACGCCTTTAATCCCAGCACTCGGGAGGTAGACATCGGAGGATCACCGTGAGTTCAAGGCCACCCTCAGACTATATAGTCAGCCTGTGCTAGAGTGAGACCCTACCTGGAAAAGCCAAAAAAAAAAAAAAAAAGACACATTACCTTATCAAAATTTCACAAGGGTCCACTAAAAGAAGTGACATAAAGAACTTAGCTAAAGGGCCAGAGAAATGGCTTAGTGTTTAAAGTGCTTGCCTGCAAAGCCAAAGGACCCAGGTTCAATTCCCCAGGACCCATGTAAGGCAGATGCTCAAGGTGGCACATGCATCTCGAGTTTGTTTGCAGCAGCTGGAGGCCCTGGCGCACCCATTCTCTCTCTTTCTTTCCCTGCCTATTTCTCTCTCTCAAATAAATGAAGAAAAATAAAATATTTTTAAGAAGTAAAGAACTTAGCTAAAGGCAGGCACATAAAAGAGCTAATGAGGCATTAGTTCTGCCCTTTCCTCCCTCATTCCCATTCTACTAAGTAATGGGCAATTGACCTGACCTGATGACACACAGCTCTGAGAGTTAACATGGACCTACAGTGAGGTTTACAGCGTATTTGCTTTATTATATTTAAACACTATATTTATTTATTTATTTATTTATTTATTTATTTATTTATTTATTTATGTGTGTGCACTGCACATGCGCACCAGGGTCTGCTGCTGCTGCAAACGACGGCCAGATGCTTGTCCTATTTTTTTTTGCATCTGGCTTTATGTGGGTATTAGGAATTGAATTCAGGCCAGCAGACTTTGAAAACAAGAACCTTTAACTGCTGAGCCATTGCCCCAGCCCAAGTGTAATTATTTTAATATAGGACTTCACGGTATTATGTGTACCAGAACCATTTCAGCAGTTTGCCTTGTCAGGTAGGCTCAGCATCACAAATCATACTTGAATATCCACTTTCATGAGATGAGGGTAGAAGGACACGTTGCCTGCTGGCAGCGCAACCTGTTCTAAATCTTAGCATAATTCTTAGCTGCTTTAATTACCCCGCACTGAGGCTATGTTGAGATAGCGATTGTTCACATGTGTTCCAGGATGTCATTCGAACCGTCCAGAACTCATCCAGTATGGAAAACTAAGTGAGAACTTCTCTAGGGAACTTGTTCCCTCTCCAGAGGTCCCTGGAATTTCCTGTTTCTGTTTGGACTCAAAATATCCCATGAAGTTCCACTTCTCTGAGCACTTTGGACCCTGGTTTGACCCAGAAAGGCATTGTCTAACTTAAACAAAAGACATACCCGTACACACCTCTTCACTGGCCCCTCCGGTTCTGAGACATAGGTGGCTGGAAGCCGGTTTTTTGTTCCCAACAATTAGAGAGACTGTGCTCTCTACTGCCCCATACCAGGTCTTGCCAACTCAGCCATTTCAAAGTGGACAGTTTGGTACTATGGAATTCATTTACAATGTTGTGCCACCATTCTCCCCTCCATCACATGTCCTCACGGTTGATCCAGGTTGTAGCGTGTATCTGAATGTCCTTCCCGAGTCGTAGTCCATCTTGGGCATACAGCAGGCTTCACTTAACCATTGCTGTGTTGATGGACATGCGGGTTGCTTCTGCCTTTTGGCTAACATGAATAGTGCTATTACGAGCAAGGATGTACACATGAGCTCTTTGGAGTTTTAGAAGCAGGTTGAGCATCAAATACAGTCAGCAATGAGTGAAACAAAATTGGTGGCTAGCTTTGCTTAAGTGAAGGGAGAGTTGCCTTTAAACATCAGTATTTAGGGCAATAGTTAAGTCGCTTGCCTGCAAAACCCAAGGACCCAGGACCCACGTAAAACTAGATGCACAAGGTAGTGCATGCGTCTGGAGTTCGTTTGCAGTGGCTAGAGGCCCTGACACAGCCATTCTCTCTCTCTCTCTCTCTGCCTCTTTCTCTCTCTCTCACACACTCAATAATAAATAAAAATAGTAAAAATCAAAGTTCCAGGCTGGAGAGGTGGCTCAGTGGTTAAGTGCACTTCCTGCTCAAGGATGATGTCCTGAGGGAGCCGGAGGCCTCCCAGCTTCGAGTCTCTAGAGCTGGACCTGACCACATGTGCCTGTAAGGCCAGGACTGTGGGGAATAGAGACCAGAGAATCACTAGGGCTTGTGAACTGCAAGCTCCAGGATCATCAAGAGACTGTTGCAAAGAAAACTCGGTGGGTGAGGGAGGGAGGGAGGGCGGGAGACACCTCACATTTTCCTCGGGTGGACACAGGCGAATCCACAGGGTACCCTTCAGCACACACGTGTGGGTACACCACATATGTCACCTCTCCTCCACACCACACTACAACACTACTGTGCATATGCAGCCAAAAAGTTTGAATTGTAATCAGTTAAACCATCCAATGTCCCTAGGGCTGCCAGCAGGCCTCTCCTTGCTAAAGGCTCATGTGAGGACAGGTACATACGTTGAATTATCATTTGCTTAAACATACTTTGTTTTCCGTACATTTTTCTTCCTTGTCTGATCGGTGTCTAAAACATGGTTATTTGGTCCAAAGTTTAGAAAAATGAAAAGCTGGAGAGATGGCTTAGCAGTGAAGGCATTTGCCTGCAAAGCCAAAGGACCTTGGTTCAATTCCCCAGGATCCACGTAAGGGACATGCACAAGGGGGCACGTGCATCTAGAGTTCATTTGCAGTGGCTGGAGGCCCTGGCCAGCCCATTCTCTCTCTGTCTGCCTCTTTTCCTCTATGGCTCTCTCAAATAAATAAATTAATTTAAAAAAATGAAAAGCTGCCACTATATTTTGCAGAAATGTAGACAGCTTGGATTGGGGTAACAGAAGGGGAGGGTATTTCCTTAGTGCCTGGGTCACTCTTGTTCCCATCAGCTTGACGAAGGATTGCTTAAGCTTTCAGCATGTGTGAACATGGCACCCTGGAGATTCCTGCTACAAGTTGGGATTCCTTGAGAATTTACTGCAACCTCTAGAGAAATGTCTAAAGACGTCATCACCAAAAATGATATAGGATCATTTATTGACAAGATTTCTTTGTCCCCAGGTAAGTACCCAATGAACAGAAAAGCATTCCTTGCATGTCTAGGATGGTCACTATTGGGGTGATTCCGTTAACATTTGAAGGTTCTTCGCCCAGAGGATGTAAGAAGACATGGCTATGTATTTACAGAATTTGGTAGCTAGGGAAACAGCTGAAACTAGCCAATTTCTGAGACAGTCATGTCACAAAGTAAAACAATACTGATTTATAGGATCAATTGAAATAACACTGTGTAGCTTCTAATCTATAAAGTCTTTCTCAACTTCCTTTTTAAAAATACCTTTCTTATTTTTTTCCACTAGCCAACTTCCTATTTCTAATATTTACAAGAAAGTTTAGTTGTTCCACCTTTTAGAACCCAAATCCTGCTGTCCCCACATTCAGGAGGGTGGAGGCTCATTCCTATAATCTGAGGAGAGTCACCAAGAGACCGAGGCCAGCCTGGACTCTAGAGAGAATTCCAGGTCAGCCTGGGTTACAGTGAGACCCTACCTCAAAACAAACAAAACAATACCCTGACAACAACCACAATAAACAACAACAACAACATCAAGAAGCCAAAGGAGCTGGAGAGATGGCTTAGTGGTTAAGATGCCTGTCTGTGAAACTTCAGGAATAATGTTTGACTCTCCAGGTCCCAGGTAAGCTAGATGCACAGTCATGTAAGCGCTCAAGGTCACACACATACACAAGGTGCCATGCTCGTCTGGAGTTGAATTGTAGTCACTGGAGACCCTGGTGTGTCAATTCTCTCTCTCTCTCTTGCTCTGTGGCATTAAAAAAAGGAGGGGCTAGACAGATGGCTTAGTGGTTAAGGCACCTGCCTGCCAAGCCTAAGAGTGCCTGTTAGATTCTCCAGGTCCCACGTTTAGCCAGACACAAGTGACGCATGCATGCAACACTGCACTTGCCCGCAAGGGGGAGCATGGGTCTGGAGTCTGTTCACAGTGGCTGAAATAGCCCTGGCTTACCCATTCTCTCTCTCTTTGCTTCTTCCCCTCTCTCTCTGTCTGGGACTAGTCTGTTAGGCTTGCCTCAAACAAACAAACAACAACAACAACAACAAAAAGCAGCAGCAGCAGCAGCCAGCACATTGAATACCACATCTTTCTTCATCACACTTGGAGCTGTGGCTGCTCTTCACTTGTGGAGAACAATATGGTTGACTACTACCAGTGGTTCTGTATCCAATTAATTATTGCCCAGAGGTGGTGATTAGGCATACCTACCCATTACTCTTGAAATTAAATTGTTTCACGATGAAGAGCAGAGGACCAGGTGGCTGGGAGATGAGAGGGAACGACAGGTATGTTTTCTCTTCAGGGGTGACGGCTTTGCCCTGTTCTTACTGTGGTGGTTGTTTCCTGCACTGTCGTGACTAAATCTACCTGACAGAACAACTCAAGGCAGGGAGGACTCATTTTGGAGCACGACTTCTGGGAATGTCAGTCTCGCATGTCTGGAAGGGTTGGTGGCTGGGGTGGCTTCCTTAGTGATGCGACAGACTGTTCACACCCTGACAGATCAGAAGGCTGAGAGCTTGGGCTGGAGGGATGGCTGAGCAGTTAAGGTATTTGCCTGCAAAGCCAAAGGACCCAGGTTCGATTCCCCAGGACCCAGGTTAGCCAGATGCACAAGGGAGGGTGCATGTGTCTGGAGTTCATTTGCAATGGCTGGAGGCCCTGGTGCACCCATTCTCTCTCTGTGTCTGCCTGTTTCTCTGTTAAATAAATAAATAAAAATAAAATACTTTAAAAAAAAAAAAAGGCCGAGAACTTGACAAAGAGGAGTCAGGGAATGACCTAACCCAAGGTCCCACTCCAAATAACCTAGTTCCTCAAGGTAGACCCCAACCTTCTAAAAGTGTTACAACCTCCCAGAAAAACACCACTAGCTGGGGAACAAACTTCAAAACATGAGCCTATGGGGGACACTTCAAATTCAAACCATCGCATTCCAAGCCCGGATTCTGGACTCTGGAGGTTCATGGACATGTCAAGTGCAAACTTCATTTAGTCCAGTTCCACGAGTAGTCAGTCTTCACAGCCCCAACACTGGTCAAAAAGTCCCAAGTCTCTTCTGAGATCCAAGGGAAATGCTTTCCTTTGTAAAACCAAAATAAAGAAATAAATAATAAAAAACAATTATGTTCTTCTTTTTTAAAAAATATTATTTATTTATTTATTTATTTGCAAGGAAAGAGAGAGAGAGAGAGAGAGAGAGAGAGAGAGAGAGAATGGGCATGCCAATGCTTCTATCCACTGCAAATGAACTCCAGACACGCGCGCCACCATGTGCATCTGGCTTACATGGGTCCTGGGGAATTGAACCTGGGTCCTTTGGCTTCACAAGCAGCGCCTTAACTGCTAAACCATCTTTCCAGCCCACGTTATATACTTCTAGTACACAATGGCACAGAGGAAACATTGCCATTCCAAAAGAGATGAATGGGTCATTGAAATGAAAGATTGAACCCAATCAAGATTAAAATGCAATAGGGCAAATAAATTCTATAACTCCGTGGCCAAGGTCTGTGGCATGCAGGGGCATGACGTGGGCTCTGAAAGGCTTGGGCAGCCCCATCCATAGCAACGTGCAGCCCACGTAGTCTCTCTCTTGGGCTGGCTCTACTTGGTACCCATATTTTCACTTGGCAATTGTCCCAGACATGTTCCTGGCATCTGAAACACCCCAGAGGTCTGCAATCCTGTCTTAGTCGAACCCTCACAGGGTCGGGACAGAGTTCCACGTAGAAAACCTCATGGTGCTACACGGGGCCTTGTCTCTGGATTTTTCTGGAATCTTGGTGCTAGCTTCCATGACCAAGTAATTTGAAGTCTGCATTGCCTGCAGAACAAGCACCGGGTGGATGATGCCAAATTCCACTGACAGCTTGAGATGTAGCCATCAGTCCTTGAATCACGGCTCCAGAGACTTATGGTGACTGGTGAGCTGAACTGAGCAAAGCTTCCCACAGGTGGCCTATTCAGGCAGAGCCTTTTGAATGGGTTTCCAGTTTTATACTACAGAACCCCTCTGGCCCTATGCACCTTTCCTATTGTCCCATTGCAAAGTCCTGGGTTTCTCTTTCATGGTATTAGTATCTTCAACAATTACAGCTGCTTTGTCCATTTGAACTTTGTCTGCAACTTTAAATGCAGCACTCATGAGCATTTTTCTCATCACTTTCTTTTAATCAGTTATCTTTTAATTTAAAAAAATTTTTTTTTGAGAAGTTTAGTAAATGGAACAGACTTCAAACTGGTCCTATTCCCCTCAGGTGAGCCTCTTTTGTTCCCTCTCTGCCACTTCAACTCAACTGTGGGCCCTCCTCGGTGGGTATTGCTAATGACTGTGGGGTCATGAATGTTCTCTGGCCAGTGGGGAGGGCAGAACGCATATTCAGTCCACCACTTCCCTGCCATGTGTCTTGGGCTTTGGCTGATGTGGTAGAGATGACCTGTCTTGTGCTAGGCACTCGGCTTTCTTGCCTTGTCATTTTGATGGGTCTTGGATCTTGGTTAACGTGTTTGCCTGCAAAGCCTAAGGACCCAGATTCCATTCCCCAGGACCCACGTGAGCCAGATGCACAAGGAGGCGCATGCATTGGAATTCGTTGGCAGTGGCTGGAGGCCCTGGCGCACCCATTCGCTCTCTCTCTCTCTCTGCCTCTTCCTCTCTCTCTCAAATAAATAAATAAAATATCTTTAAAAAATTGTTAAAAACCTGGTGTGGTGGTGCACGCCTTTAATCCCAGCACTCAGGAGGCAGAGGTAGGAGGATCGCAGAGAGTTCGAGGCCACCGTGAGACTCCAGAGTGAATTCCAGATTAGCCTGGGCTAGAGTGAGACCCTACCTTGAAAAACAACAACAACAACAACAACAAATTATTTAAAAAAAGCCAAGAGTGAGTGCAGCATGCATCAAAGGGGTCACACAGACATTTAAAAGGTGTTTCATGTGCATAACCTCTTCATTCAGCCAAAGAACAGAGGAAGGTTCCTCTAGGCTCTTGACATCTCAAGCCATAGGCTTCTGCTGCAGTCAGGTTCACATTGCTGGCAGAAATCACCCAACTAAGAGCAGCTTGTGGGAAAAAAGAGGTTTATTTTGATTTACAGGCTTGAGGGTGAAGCTCCATGATGGCAGGGGGAAACGATGGCATGGGCAGAAGGTGGACATCACCCCTTGGCCAACATAAGGTGGACCATAGCAACAGGAGAGTGTGCCAAACACTGGCAAGGGGGAGCTGGCTATAACACCCATAAGCCCGCCCCCCACAATACACTGCCTCCAGGAGGCGTTAGTTCTTCTATTACGGTCTGGTAGATTCAGTAGTGAATCTGTCTGGGCCTGCACTTTTTTTATTTTTGATTGGAAGACTTTTAATTCCTACTCTGCTCTCCACAGATGTTATAGCTCCATTTAGATTATTTATGTCCTGTAGGTTTAACTTTGATAGATCGTATTATGAGTCCAGAAATTCACTCATTTCTTCCAATTTGGTGGAATACATGTTTTTATTATTTATTTACTTACTTATTTGAGAGAGATAAAGAGAGAGAATGGGTGTGCCAGGGCCTCTAGCTACTGCACATAAACTCCAGACGCATGTACCACTTGTGCATCTGGCTTACATGGGTCCTGGAGAATCGAACCTTGGTCCTTTGGCCTTTCATGCAAGTGCCTTAACTGCTAAGCCGTCTCTCCAGCCTGAATATAGGTTTTTGAAATATGTCCTCATGATTCAGTTTCATCTGCTATAATATCTCCTTTTCCATCTTTGATGTTGTTGATTAGATTTTTCTCTATTCTTTTTTTTTGGTTAATTTGGCTAGGAGTTGATCAACCTTGTCTACCTTTTCAAAGAACCAGCTCTTTATTTCATCAATTGAAAAAATGTTTCCTGCCGGGCGTGGTGGTGCACACCTTTAATCCCAGCACTTGGGAGGCAGAGGTAGGAGGATTGCCATGAGTTCAAGGCCACCCTGAGACTACATAGTGAATTCCAGGTCAGCTTGAGCTAGAGTGAGACCCTACTTTGAAAAAAAAAAAAAAAAAAAAAAAAAAAAAATATTTCCTAAGGCTGGAGGAATGGCTTAGCAGTTAAGACACTTGCCTGCAGGTTTGATTCCCCAGGACCCATATAAGCCAGATGCACAAGGTGGTGCATGTGTGTAGAGTTCATTTGCAATGGCTAGAGGCCCTAGTGTGCCCATTCTCTCTGTCTGACCCCCCCCTAAATAAAAATAAATGTTTCTTTACTTCTAAAACATTGATTTCTATCCTGATATTGATTATTTTTTCCGTCTGGCACTTTGGGTTTGGGTTGTTCGTATTTTTCCAAAGCCTTTAGACAGATCATGAAATTATATGCTTGATGTCTCTCTACTTTTATAGTGTAGGCATTTAGAGGTATAACCTCCCTCTTAGGACTGCTTTTATTGTGCTCTATATATATTTTGATATATTGTGGGGTTTTTTGTTTGTTTGTTTTTTCAAGGTAGGGTCTCACTCTAGTTCAGGCTGACCTGGAATTCTCTCTGTACTCTCAGGGTGGCCTTGAACTCACAGCAATCCTCCTACCTCTGCCTCCCGAGTGCTGGGATTAAAGGTGTGCGCCACCACGCCTGGCTCAATACTGTGTTTTTTTTTTTTTTAAATTTAGTTCTAGGAATTTTTTTAGTTTATTTTTTGACACCTTCATTGTTGAGTAGTGTGCTATTCAAGCTCCAAGAGTTTGTGTATTTTCTTCGCTTTTCTTGTTAATTTCTAGCTTTATTGCGTTGTGGTCAGACATGATACGAGGCGTTATGTCAATTTTTTTCTGAATTTGTGGAGATTTGCTTTGTGTCCTAATATGTGATCTGTTTTAGAGAAAGTTCCATGAGCCGCTGTGACGAGGCGTGCTCTGTAGAGTCTGGATGGAATGTTCTGTAGCTGTCTGTGGAGTCCATTTGATCTACGGTGGCACTTAGCTCCATGACTTCCTGGTTGCATGACTTGCCTGTTGAAGACAGTCGGCTATTGAAGTCACCCAACATCACTGTGCTGGGATTTATATCTAGTAGATTTTGCTTTATAAAATCTGGTGTGTTTATGTTTAGGATGATAATCCCTCTCCTTGAATTGTTTCCCTGATGAGTATTAAGTGGCCTTTATTTCTTTTGATTACTTTTGGGTGAAAGTTCCTTTTGTCAGAGATTAGTGTAGCTACAACTACTTGCTTCTGATTTAGCTTGGAATATCTTAGTCCTTTCTGTCACCCTAAGGTGGTGTTTGAATTTATGGTAAGGTGAGTTTCTTGAAGATAGCAAATAAGTGGGTCTAGTTTTCTGATCCAGCCTGTTAACCTGTGTCTTTAAAAAAAAAAAAAAAAAAAAAAAAACTAGTTTTTTAAAACTTTTATTTATTTAGTTATGTGGAGAGAGAGAAAGAGAGAGAGAATAGACAATGATGTGCCACTTTGTGCATCTGGCTTTACGTGGGTACTGGGGGCTTAACTTGATGCTGCGTTTTATTGGCAGGGAGGAAGGAGTGGCACAGGCCTGAATGAATTTAGAACTTGTGAATACAGTGCAACAGATGACACCAAGCAATGGAGAAAGTCAAAACAATGCTGGTGATCCAGCTTTCCAAGGGCTGGCAGTCAGTCCTGGAACTATTCCCAAAGATTTCCAAATCCTTGTATGGAATAAATTTTGGATCTAAATGGCTGAGGAGGGAGAAGGAGCCACGAATGCTGTTTCTTCTTTTGAACACCGAGGAACTAGGTTCAGCAACAATGGAGTTTTTCCACGTCCTGATAAGCTCTTCCTTCCCTGTCTGGGGCTGCTCTCCTGGAGCTCCAGACTCTGAATCAGCAGCGAGCGGAAACCCCGGGCTTCCTTCCCTGCCCGACCAGCTTCATAGAGCACACACAACTGCCCCTTATAGAACTCTCTGGAAGTTCCCAGTTCAAGATGGGTTTTGTTCAGTTTCCCTCCATATGGAGCTCAACAAGGGGCCTTCTTTCCATTTTAATTTGTCGTTCCTTAAAAGAAATTCTTCCCCATTTGAGAATTCACTACACAGTGAATTCCAAGTAAGCATGGAAAAACCAAATAATAATAATAATAATAAATAAAATGCAAAAAAAAAAAAAAAAAAAGAAAATGAGTGTGAGCTAGCCCTGGCTAAGTCTGAGTCATTCTGTGGTAAAGCCTCAAGCTTCCAGAATATGCCACATAGACTTAATAATATGCACCAAGAGAATAAAAAGAAGGTTATATTTTGTCTTAAAGTGGATGTGTATCTCAGGATAGTGGGAAAACGTAAACCCTCAGGCCTGGAAACTCTCGTGGGTCTCTCCTAGGCTTAGGCACACGACATCGCTCTCACAGTGGTGCTGACACACTTGGGGCCTTCCTCAAGGCCAGAAGTCCAAAGGAATCACTGCTGTCTTGCCAGGTTTTCAACTATCATTTGCTGACTCCTTCTCTTTGTCCCTTATCCCTACAGACAGTGTATCCATGCCAGGCCTTCCAGTTTTTGTGGTAGGCTTGGTAATATTCTATCCTTTTAAGATTTTGGCAAATATTTTGGGACATTTTCCTTTGTCATCTTTTTTTTCCCCAAAATTTTTATTTATTTATTTGTATGCAGAGAGAGAGAGAGAGAGAGAGAGAGAGAGAGAGAGAGAGAGAGAGGAATGGGCACATGAGGGCCTCTAGCCACTGCGGATAAACGTCAGATACCTCAGGCTTTACATGGTCCTGGGGAATCAAACTTGAGACATTTGGCTTTGCAGTAAGTGCCTTAACTGCTGAGCTATCTCTCCAGCCCCGTCCTTTATCTTTTTTCTGATATGTGCTGTTTCTCTGCTTCTTCTTCTTCTTTTTTTTTTTTGCCTATATTTCTTGGTGTGTGTGTGTGTGTGTGTGTTTGTGTGCATGTAGGTGCACATGTGTGTGTATATGCATGTGGATGCTTGTGTGTGTGTGTGTGGTGCAGGTCAATCTCCAGTTGTGTATATGAACCATGTGGATCCTTTTGTGTGGTCTTTGTGTTTTTTTTTTTTTTTTTTTTTTTTGTGTGTGTCTCACTCCGGCCCAGGCTGACCTGGAATTCACTGTGGAGTCTCAGGTCAACTCATGGCGATCCTCTACCTTGTGTCCTTAGGAACCGTGTCCCTTCCTTTTGAGACAGGGTCTTTTATTGGCTTGGAATTCAATGATTAGACTAGGCTAGCTAGGCCATGAGCTCCAGGGTCCTCCTATCTCATTTCCCCAGCACTGGGATTAAAAGCATGGGCTGCCACACCTGGCAGATTACTTGGGTGCTGGGGATATATATCAGGACCTCATGTGTGTAAGGTCGGCACTCTACCCACTGAGAGATCCCCCCAGCCTCACTTTTGTCCCCCTTTGGCATTGTTTTCAACATCAGTACATTAATCCTATGCTCCCAAGCTTTATGTACAGAATTCACTTTTAGAATCAGCTGGTCAGAGTTTGCTATTTGGCTAAAGA
This sequence comes from Orientallactaga sibirica, assembly GCA_036365145.1. Taxonomy (NCBI): domain Eukaryota; kingdom Metazoa; phylum Chordata; class Mammalia; order Rodentia; family Dipodidae; genus Orientallactaga; species Orientallactaga sibirica. Next base: position 7,579,177 of record JAEOAD010000005.1, read on the forward strand.
ATATTGTGTGGAGTGGTAGGGTAGGGGAAGGCATGTCAGAGTGCTGTGTGTGGTCCCTAGGGTGAGTTAAGGCCTGAGCAGTTGCTTGTGTAATATTGTGATCAGTCTTTGATATTCTGACAGTGCGGTTGATGAGAAGTGGAGAGTAACTCCAGAACGCAGTCTTTCTGCACACGGAGGGTTCAGCTGTCCCCCATCAAATCCATGGGTTCTAAACCCAACTTCCAGTACCTCAGACCATGATCTATGGAGATTCGGTTGTTTCATACTAAGAAAGGGTCATGCTGAAGTACAGTGGGCTCCTAACCCAATAGGACTGGACTTATCAAAGAGAACCACGTGGACAGTCAGTCGGGACACATGGAAAAGGGCAGCTTAATGTGAAGGCAGACACTGGCGTGATGCTCTGTACAAACCAATGGGAGAAGCCCGTATCCATCTCTCCTCTCGCCGTTGGACGCCTAGACTTTGAAGTTCTAGTCTTCAGAGCTGTGAGGGAGGGAGTCATGTGGGGGGGTGTTGCTAAGCTACCCAGTCTGTGGCGCCTCCTCTGGTTTCCTTTTGGGGTCCGTTCACCCTCCTTTACTCCACGTTGGCATTGTCCTCAGCTGGGACTTTCCTCTGTGAGCGGGAAGCGTCTGCAGGGTCTGGGTTTCTTCCAACTTCACCTTCTCTGCTGTGTGGCTGCTGGCACTGTCCCACTGTGCTTCTTAAAGTCCCTGTCATCCGACTCAAGTCAGATGACTCAGGAGTCCTGACAGCTCCCGTGGAAGAAGTCACTGGAAAGCTGGAGGGAGGTCGGAAGGAATTTTGCCAGTTCTCTCTTGCTAACCTCCCCTCCCAGTTTTAGCTTTTGTTCTTATTTTTTAGTTAAATTGTTAACCTGTGCTTATTTAGGTGAACTTTTGTCTCTAGCAGCACTGCCCCCCCCCACACCATTGATTTATGACCTGTGTTTGCAGAACAATTAAATTTACTGTCACGTTCTGAAATCCATCCTGCTTAAGGTTTATACAATTTGCATACCTGAAACGTCACTCCCTTTGATGAAGGACTATCTGATTTCTGACAAAGGTTCACTCTGTGCCCACCCTCCTGTCTTGCAGTATCTTTCATTGCTTCATCATAGCCAACGGTTTCCCTTTCGTACACTCTGGAAACGATGTGAATGTTAACATGGCTCTTATTTTGGTCCATTTTCTGTTGGGGGGGGTTGATGTTCTTCATAATTACAGTTTGGGGCAAGACACTTAAAATTTAAAACAGACTTTCCTTACTGTATTATTTTTCTTGTTGCTGTGACCAAATACTTGACTAGAAGCATCTTAAGAGAGGAAGGGTTTATTTTGGCTGGCAGGTCAAGAGGGAACCGTTCATGTCGTGAGAAAGGCATGGAGGTACATAGTGACTTTAGCAATGGGTATTGATTGACCTTTTCCATGCCCATTTTTCCCAGATAATCTCAAGCAAGAAATTTACTTAACAGCAAAGGATTCATGGGCTGGACAGATGGCTCAGCAGTTTAAGGCGTTTGCCTGTGAAGCCTAAAGACCCAGGTTCCATTCCCCAGTACCTACATAAGCCAGATGCACATGCATCTGGAGTTCATTTGCAGTGGCTAGAGGCTCTAACACACCCATTCTCTCTCTCTGCCTCTTTCTCCCTTTCATAAATAAATAAATAAATAAATAAATAAATAAATAAATAAATAAATAAAATATTTAAAAGAGCTAAGGATTCATGATCAAATTGAGAGTGAATATCTTTTTTAAATATTTCATTTATTTATTTGAGGGGGCAGAGAGAGAGAGAGAAGGAAGAGGCAGATAGAAAGAGAGAGTGGGTGTGCCAGGGCTTCCTGCTACTTCAAATGACTCTCCAGTTGCATGTGCCACCTTGGGTATCTGGCTTACTTGGGCACTGGGGAATCAAACCTGGGTTCTCAGGCTTTGACACAGGCAAGCACCTTATTGGTAAGCCATCTCTCTAGCCCTGAGGGTGAATATCTTTTAAAAATATTTTTATTTTTTATTGAGGGAGAGACAATGAGAGAGAAAGGGGGAAAGAGAATGCCACTGCAAATGAACTCCAGGCGTACGCCCCAGGTTGTGCATCTGGCTTTTACATCACTACTGGGGAGCAGGCGCAACCCAGTGCCTTTAACCACTGAGCTATCTCCCCAGCTCCAGAAGTAAATATCTTAAGATTGTCAGGCCAGTAATTTAGATAAATTCAATCAAAAATATTTATAGGGGCTGGAGGGATGGCTTAGCGGTTAAGGCATTTGCCTGCAAAGCCAAAGGGCCCAAGTTTGAGTCTCCACGACCCATCTTAGCCAGATGCACGGGGGCATGTGTCTGGAGTTCGTTTGCAGTGGCTGGAGGCCCTGGCACGCCCATTCTCTCTCTCTCCCTCTCTCCCCCTTTCTCTCTGTCAAATAAATGAATAAATAAAAATATTTATAAAAATGCCTTGATCAAGCACTGGGCTGAACATGGGATGTCTCACTCTCTTTTGATGAGGAATGCTCATCATATTCCTTTTGTGTGCAACACCTAAGATATGGAAAGGACAGATTGATTGGATATTAGATGCCAGATCCAGAGTAATTCTCCACTGATGTAGTAATTCTATTATTTTTATTATTATTCTTGGGGCAGGGTCTCACTCTAGCCCAGGCTGACCTAGAATTCAGTCTGTAGTCTCAGAGTGGCCTTGAACTCACGGGGATCCTCCTACCTCTTCCTCCCAAGTGCTGGGATTAAAGGCCTGAGCCACCACGCCAGGCCAATCCCATTATTTTTGTTACTCCAAAAGTCGGTTTCATCTGGGAGAGACCTGGATGGCTTCCAGTGTGGATGAAACCGAGGCACAAAGCCAACTCGCAATTTCATTCTATTCTACGGACAGCTGGGCTTTGCAAAGAGTCTGCTAATAAAACGTGTCGACTTTGCAGGTGACACTCTGTGTTTGTCACATAATTTTCCTCCTTTTCTCTGCCTCAATTCTGAAAAGTATAAAAACCATTCGTAGTCTGTGGGTCGTGCAAAGATGTCCCCAGAGTTCCTGACTCTTTTTCTAGTCGCATGCGTGCCTTAACTCATTCCACGCTGCTCTCTAATCTTAGGAATGGCCCTGACTCTGCGAGAAGGAATGTCACACATGACTGTCGTTCAAAGACAAAATTCAAAGGTAGTGACTGGGTTTCTGTTCTCACTGGCCACACTCTGGAGGTTTGCGTGTATACTTTCCCACTCTGTGGTTCCCACTGTACCTCTGCCTCCAAGTGCTGGCATTAAAGGCATGTGCCACCATGCCCGGCTTAGTCTAATATTTTTTTCTGGTTTATCCCTTTTTCTGTGGATTTCAAATTTTCAGTCTTCTCCACAACTGAATAAAACTATCACATCTCCATTATCCATTTATCAGCTGACGGGCGTCTCTGTGGGTTCCATGGTCTCATGGTTGTAAATAGAAAGGCAGCAAACCTGGCCGTGTACGTGTGTCACAAGTAGTGTGTACAGTCCTTAGGGTATGCGCCCAGGAGTCATATAGCTGGGTCATATGGTAGAACTATTTTTAGCGTTTTGAGAAACCACATCCAGCATTTTTACATGGGTTCTGGGTGTATCAAACTCAGGTGGTCTCATGCGCTTCCTAACCCTCATGCTTAAACAGAAAGCACTCTCAACCTCTGAGCCATCTCCCCAGCCCTAGAATTACAGGTCTGTTAAGAGAGTTATAGCATCATGCCACAGTCTGGGCATGGGCTTCAAAGCTAGAGGAAGACAAAGAAGGGGAGGAAAAATGAGAGAGAGGGGAGGAGAGGGAGGGAGGAAAGGAGAGAAAGAGAGAGAGAGAGAGAGAGAGAGAGAGAGAAAAGAGACAGAGAAAGAGAGAGAGTGGGGGAGAGAGAAGAGCTCTGGAAATCCTAAAAAAATAAGAAATAAAAAAATAAGAGTGATGGTCCTTTTTATGAGTTTCAAGGAGAAAGGGACATGGCTGCCACAGGCTACATGTGAGAAGTCACAGGAGCAATGGAGAAGAGAATAGAAATAAAGAAGACCTTTGGTCCTTCCAAGCCTCTCAAGAGGAGAGGCTATTCTGCTGCCTCAACTCAAGTGGCTTTAGGTTGCCTTGGCAACAGGTAACTGGTCATGTTTTTCTCACCTCAACCTGGTGTCCTGGCTTTCAAAGGCCTCTTAACGTTTCCGCATCTGTGTTCTTCCAGCTCTTATGTGACTAAATGTCTTCACTGATGATGCCGGCTGGCAGTCACTGTCCAGTGTGCATGTTCCAGGTCCTTTGACGAATTTCAGTGGGCTTCTTTAAGATCAAAGGTTCTCTCGCTCCATATCCATATTCCCAGATTGGCCAATTGTGGAGGTCAATTGTCATCAGAAACATTGTACTCTAATGAACATTTTTAAAATATTTTATTTTTATTTATTTATTTATTTATTTGAGAGAGAGAGAGAGAGAGAGAGAGAGAGAGAGAGAGAGAGAGAGAGATGGCACGCCAGGGCATCCAGCCACTGCAAACAAACAATAGATGCATGTGTCACCTTGTGCATCTGGCTTACGTGGATCCTGGGGAATTGAACCTGTGTCCTTAGGCTTCACAGGCAAGAGCCTTAACCACTAAGCCATCCCTCCAGCCCTCATTTGAACATTTTGACTTGTTCTTATTACCTGAACAGTACGCTATAGCTATATGGCATGTCTAGTGTAGCAGGTGCTGCAAATTGCCTAGAGGTCAGGTCAACTATTAGGGAGGAAGTGGGCAACTTAATGTGCAAAACCAATGCCATTTTTTTGTAAGACTCTTGAGCATTTCATATTTTGGTCTCTGTGGGACACTGGTGGTCCAGGAACCAATTCTTTATAGATACCAAGCTAAGACTATTATTATTATTTTTTGAGAGAGAGAGAGAGACAGAGAGTGAGAGAGACAGAGAGAGAATGGGCATGTCAGGGCCTCTCAGCCACTGTGAACGAACTCCAGACGCATGCCCCCCCTTGTGCACATGGGCAACATTGCACCCTTGCATCACTTTTTGCTAAACGTGGGACCTGGAGGTTTGAATGGGTGTTCTTAGGCTTTGCAGGCAGGTGCCTTAACCGCTAAGGTGTTTCTCCAGCCCAAGACTATTATTTTAATTATTCTTCGTAGCTGAGAGCGTTTGATGCTTAGGAACATGAAAGAATTTATCCAAGTCCACATAGCTAGGAAGTGGCCGAGCTAGGATATAAATTCAGAACTCACCCTCTGGCTTGGAGGTCACCACTATCCTGTACCCAGTTCTATCTCTCTGCTTCTGGAAGCCCATGGACTTCCTAAAAGCCAAAGGAGATGATGTGTATTAAGAACCCTTTGAAACTGTTGTACACTGTGTAATGTTTGCAGGTGAATTTGGGGCCCCAACCTGTCCATGGGATGTGACAAATGACTGCATGAGAGGGTTCACCCGAGGGAAGCTTGTGGATCGTGGGGTCCCCCTTGGTATGATTCAGTAATGATAAAAGCTTCTCATTGAAAGAGAAGCAGAAGCTTGTGTGAAAACATGCACTGACTTCTTAACAAGGGACTTGTCTTCAGCCTCACATTTCGTCCCAGAGTGAGTATGCTAGCACATTTTCTATTTTCTGGGGTAAGCATAACGTGTGGCCTGAAAACAAACCTCAAGAGATCGGCTCCTTGGACTCCCACCCCCGATTTATTTGATCAAGTGTCTAGCATTTCAGGCTGTTTTAAAAATGGAAACTTGTTAGAAGGCAGAGTCCTCTGGGATCTTAAACTGGTTTTTGTCCTCTTTTCGCATAAGAACAAAGATTGGAGTTTGTATTTACATCACTTGTGTGCAAACAGCAGAGGAAAAGAACTGAGGCAGCAGTACACAGTGAAGCAGATGAGTCACTTTTGTAAAAATAAGTTTTAGCCCGGCGTGGTGGCGCATGCCTTTAATCCTAGCACTTGGGAGGCCGAGAGTTCGAGGCCACCCTGAGACGACATAGTGAATTCCAGGTCAGCCTGGGTTAGAGCGAGATCCTGCTCTGGAAACAAACAAACAGAAAGAGCTAGCCGTGGTGGCATGCCATTAATCCCAGCACTCGGGAGGCAGAAGTAGGAGCATCACCATGAGTTCAAGGCCACCCTGAGACAACACAGTGAATTCCAGATCAGCCTGGGCTAGAGTGAGACCATATCTCAAAAAACCAATATATATATCCTGCCCCCTCCCCTTGGGCTGGAGAGATGGCCCAGTTGTTAAGGTGCTTGCCTGGAAAGCCTAACGACCTGGGTTCAATTCTCCAGTACCTACGTAAAGTCACAAACTGGCACATGCATCTGGAGTTCATTTGAGGCAGCTGGAGGCCCTGGTGTACCCATTCTCTCTGTGTGTCTCTCTTTGTTTCTGTCTCTCTCTGCTTAAGAATAAACAAAAGACTTAAAAAATTACTCTTGAGATAGTTTATGTTGTGGGTTCCCATTGCAAGACTTTGTTTGTTCTCAAGTTGAATCTATTTTCCAGGATTAGTATGTTGACTGCTGTTGTTTTTCAGTTAGGGTGCAAAGTCAGGGCCTTCACTGCAGCATTTTCACACACATGTGTCATCGTGCTTTGCTCATATTTGTCTCGCTGCTCCCCTTCTGCCCCCAGCAAGGTCTGCTTCTGCTTTCTGTCATAGAAACGTTGTCCAGATTCTGCTTATGTGGGAAAACATGCATTTAACAGAAGGCTTCAGGGTCGCTGAGATAAACTTCTAGACCAGGCACAGATATGGAGGAAGGGATATTTATTGAAGCTTACAGATCCAGGGGAAGTTCCATAATGGCAGAAGAAGCTGGCCTGCTTTCACAGGACCAGGCAGAGAGAGAGAGAGAGAGAAAGAAGCCACACAGCCCAGTATACCTCAGGAACTCCAGCTAGGCACACTGCATATCTTTAGATTGAAATCTCAAACCCACCACCACACCTTAATATCCACCTCCAGCCAGGTGGCTGTAGATCCAAAGTACAAACTAATAGAACACTGAATATATTGGGGGGTCATCTACTCAAACTATCACAATGCATTATCATATTTATCTTTCTTATTCCTTCCTTCTCTTCCCTTTGTGCCTATAAAGCCTCATTGCACATTTGTTTCATATATGTGATGTGTCTGTTGTACATGCAGAGATCGATGGTTTCTAGTTACACATATTTTCTTGTAAATCTCATAATTTCACTTTTCTTTATAGATAAATAAAACTACATTATGTATATCGACCACATTTTCTGGTTTTTTAAGTTTTTATTTTTATTTATTTATTAGAGATAGAGAGAGGAAGAGAGAGAAAGAGAGTGGGAAAGAGAGGGAGAGAATGGGCAGGCCAAGGGCCTCTAGCCACTGCAAATGAACTCCAGACCCCTGAGCCACCATGTGCATCTGGCTTATTTGGGACCTGGAGAATCAAACTTGGGTCCTTAGGCTTCAAAGGCAAGTGCCTTAACCTCTTAGCCATCTTTCCAGCCTCATTTTTCTGTTTTATAAATAAAATATCAAGCTATTTTTCCTTTTTGATTACAAACTGCATTTTTACATATTTAACAATATTATTTTTGAGTGTGTGATGGGTGTATGTGTCACAGCAGGCATGTGGAGGTTGGAGGTTAACTTCACGGTCATTGGGACAGGGTTTCTTACTGCTTAAAATGACTTCTAGACTTCAAAGTCACAACAGATGAGCAGGTCCTTGAGCTTCACGTTCTCCTGGTTGGGTCTTCTTGCCTTGTTGCAGGTGAGTTGGGGGTAACAGGTGCATGTGCGCTTTGAGTCCAGATTTTATGTGGGCTTTAGGAATTGAACCCAGGCTGACCGGGTTGGCAAGCACTCACCTTCAACCACTGAGCCATCTCTCCAGCGCCTACGCCATTGTGGTAGTTTGAATGTATGTCCCCCATAGACTGAGATGTTTTATTAAAGCTTCTAACTCGGGTCTCCAGGTGCCTGGCTAGAGGAGGTGTCAATGGTGGTGGATCCTGGAGTCCAGCCCTAAGATATGCTTGTGGGTGGATCTGATTTCTAGTCCAAAGGTGTAGAATGAGCAGCGTGAGCTCTGGCAGGGTCCTGCTTGCTGCGGGTGTTTGTTTTCTGCTGTTTGGATGTTTGCTGGCTGTTCCGTTGTTCCTTTCTGCTTGGCTGTGTCAGAGGGAGCCAGCTTCTTCTGCCATTCAGGGGAACTTCTCTTAGCTCTTCTAGAAACTCTGTCTGGCTGGGTGCTTATCCCAGCCACGTGAAAGCTGCCTACTACACCCACTATCTACTCATCCGTTGGTGGCCATTGAGGCTAGTTCCATGTTTTGGTTCTTGCGGGGAAAAAAACAAAACAAAACAAAACAAAAAACTCCACAGTAAGTGCGAAGTGTAGGTGTGTCTGTGGTGTGTTGGTGCAGAATCCTTGGGGTGAATCACCAGAAGGGGAATCAAAGGGTCATGGGAGTAAGAGTGACCTTGTCATTGCTGGGACAAAGCACCTGACCCAAAGCAGCTGATGGGAGGAAAGTTGTTTATTTTGGGTACTTGAGGGAAAGCTTCATGAGGGCAGGGGGAAGCGTGGCATGAGCAGAGGCTGGGCATCACCTCTGCCACTGCAGGTAGAAATAGCTGCAGGAGAGTGTGCCCTGTAACGGTGGTAAACAAGGGGCTAATATACCTCAAGTTTCATTCCCTAGTGATGTGCCTCCTCCAGCAAGGCTCCACCTTCCAAACTGCTAGCAGCTGGGGTTCAAGCATGTGGGTCCTTGCAGTTCCTGGGGGTCATTGGCCACCGATGTCCAGGACGCAGGAGGAGTTGGGGGGAAACAGGGTCCTGGAGCAGCGGCTGAGTGCGACGATGGGCAATGAACACCTGTCGTGGATAGCACGCTCCTGTTAATTCAACAGGGGAGTGGGTTTATAAACTCTTGAGAAAGGTTGAGATGGCACATACAGACTATATGGAGATTGGATACATAGTTTATGGGTTGCTATCTAATTGGTTGAGAGGCAGAAGTGTAAGGGAGATAACAGAAATGGTGGGAAAAGCTACGTGACTTCAGAGTTGTGAGGGGGGAGCTGTAAGGGAGATAACAGAAGTGGCGGGAAAAGCTACGTGACTTCAGCCACATAAGGGTCTTTTGGGCAGCTAGCCACAAGGTCAGGAACTGTGGGGCGGGCAAAGCCTGACTTATGGATTGGTCAGATGCATTTTGAGTTCAAAAGGGGGGAGGGCCTTGCCAGTTCTGCCCACTCTGGGCTAAGACAGGGCACACTACAACCTGGCCTGAGGGCAGGGAGGGCCAGTCTCCATCGCCAGGGTGGCTTCCTGACAATAAGGCCAGCTGCAACCCCCACAGCCCAAGGGCCCCAGCCATGTCCAACACTTCAGGCCAGCTGCCTCACAGTCCCAGCCCGTGTTTAGCAATGCCCAACACAAGCGTTCAGAACACGTGAGTCTATGGGGGCTCTCTGAGACAAACCACCAGAATATGCTACTTCTATTTTTAGTTTTGGAGGACTTGCCTACTTATTTCCATAGAGGCTGCCCCAGTCCACATTGCAAGCAGTCCACAAGGGCTTTTCTTTCAAAGGTGGAAAACAAGTTGAAGTGCTGGCTTGCTGGCTTCTTTACGGCTCTTCTGCATGGATCCTTGTGTGGTCATTTCCTTTGAGTTGAAACAATCCCTAAAGAGGGAGGCTCATAAGATTCAGAGAGGTTAAACAAACAAACAAACAAACAAACAAACAAACAAACAAACAAACAAAAACATATAAACCTCATAAGCCCTAGAAAACTCTTGACATGTATAAGATTCACCACACCCAACCCCAAAGTTATACAAGCAGCAGTAATTGCTTGAGAGAAGAGTCTGTGACAACCCTGCTGCCTCCCTGCAAGTCATGCCGGGAGATCACAGGCAGCTCCCAGAATGCATCAGTCATGACTTAGCCGTCTTAGTCATTCACACTCTAGTTAAGTAACCCCAGTAAACTCATTGGTTCAATAAGCTCTACTTGGGTGTGATTTTTACCCCCTGTCATTGGTGCCCTATCTGAAGTGAATAGACATTTGTTCACATCGCCTCAGGAAAACACATAGAAGTAAATGGAGGCAAGGGTCCATTGATATCAGAGACTTTGTCTTTCCTGCCATTTTAGTGTTCGATGTCCACCAGAGTTCTTAGCAGCTTCCTTTCTTTCATGCAGAGTCTCTGCTGGCCTCACTTACTTTGTAGTTTATGGGCTGGACAGGCTGTCCATGTTGTTTTTATTTAATTATTTTTTAACATCTTTATTTTTAGAGAGAGAGAGACAGAGAGAAAAGAGAGAGAGAGAGACAGAGAGAGAATTGGCACACCAGGGCCTCAGCCACTGCAACTGAACTCCAGAGTCTTGCGCCACCTAGTGGGCATGTGCAACCTTGCGCTTGCCTCATCTCTGTGCGTCTGGCTTACGTGGGATCTGGAGAGTCAAACATGGGTCCTTAGGCTTTGCAGGCAAGCGCCTTAACCACTAAACTATCACTCCAGTCCAGGTTGTCCATGTTTTTAAGATTTCCTACTTCACACTCTGTGGGCTGGCTGGCGTTCTAGTCAGTGGGATGTCTTCTGAATGAATTGGGAGTCTAAGAAGCAAACACAATACTGAGAACAATCCTCTGTTGGAGTGGGGTAACAGGTACAGGAAGATCTGTTCCCATGTTTTCAAGTCCCGTTCAGCATTCAGCACTCTGCCTAAGTCAGGCACTCCATTGGAACTTCAGAGTTCTCAATGCAGCCAACATCTGCTGTGGGGCCGTCAGACTGCACAGTTTTCCTCAGGTGATGGGCTCAACCCCGCTCACCAAAGGTGGGCTACCAGTCACTGCCTAAGCTGCTCCCCACTGTCTGGACTTGCCAGTGTCCATCCCTGTTGGGGTCCCTCCTAGGGCCAGCCCAGCAGGATCGGCAGGGTCTCTGCTGGGTAGGGGGCAAGCAGCGCAGAGTCTGGGAATTGGGTGGAAGCAGGCAGAGGGCGAGCTGCTGCAAACTCTTTTATTCAAGGAAGTGTAGGGGTTTTAAGGGATTTGGCTGCCCAATCATTGTATGGGGTGGTCCCCTTTTTGTGACCAATGACAGCCCGTCTCTGGGCAGATCATCTCGTAGCAGGTTTCTTGAGAGCATGGGACTGTAGCTGTTGTTACGCCAGGCCTGCACAGGACTCCATGTCCACAGAAGCCACTTCCCAGTTTCTTCTGACATGCAGTCTGGCTTGGGCCAGGCCTGCATTGTGCCACACACATCCCACCCTCCTGTCCATGATTTCTGTGGGCAGATGACTCCCACCCTGGGTCTGTGTCAGGTTGTCCCCAGACATCCTGTCATGTGACTGTTACATGTTATTGGGCCTTAGGGTAGCCCTTTCTTAAAATTTTTGCTGTGTGAGAGATGTGCTGTGTGGTATATGCATGTATATGTGCCTTTTATTACCCGTACACTCATCTGTAATGAATGGACTGGAATGTCAGGCATCCTGCTCCACGTTTTTCAGCCTGGTCTTGTTTAGATCCAGTCTCTCTCTCTCTCTCTCTTTTCGAGGTAGGGTTTCACTCTAGCCCAGGCTGACCTGGAATTAACTATGTATTCTCAGGGTGGCTTCGAATTCACAGTGATCCTCCTACCTCTGCCTCCCAAGTGCTGGGATTAAAGGCATGTGCCACCATGCCCAGCTCTCTCTCTTTTTAACAAAACTGAATCTGGAGCTTGTGAGGACCTCTTGATTCTCCAATTTCTGCTTCCCTGTGGGGTTGGGGTTACAGGTAAGCATAGTACACACCCAGCTATTTTTTATGTGGGATCTGGAGATTTGAACTCTGGCAGTCTCAGACTCCCCTCCGGGTCTCATGTTTGCTCAGGAAGCACACGTAACCAGTCCAGGCTATCCAATTTTAAAATAAGTTCCTTGTCAAGGTGGTGCCAGGCCACAGCTTTCCCTGACATGGGGAATGACAACAGTGGGTTTGCTCTCTACTGCTGTCCTGTCATACTGGAGGAGTCAGTGTCTATCAGGACCCTTAGCTGGATTCTAGATTTGGAAGGACTGTGGGCCTGTCCTATGGGTAGGACTGTGGGTCACTTCACCAGGGCTGCCTGGCTACTCTGTGGGTGAGGCTGGAGTCTTCCCTCTCTGTCCCCAGGGATTCAGCTGTCTTGTGGCTGGAGCTCACTCCTCACCTCAGCCTTCTGCTTCTCCACCAGTTTCTAGCCATCCTATCGCTCCCTCTGTGATTTCTTATGCTCTTATATTCTTTCTCTCTGGAATACAATCCACGCTTTGTTATCCTGTCATCTTACCCATTGCATCACATGGAGGAAGCCTCTAGTCCACCACCATATCTCAGAAGTCACAAGAGTGTTTTTGTTCAGTTTTTCACCACTGTTTTAGTAAGGTGAGCAAGTGTTCTTTCTTTAAATTTTTTTATTTCAATTTTTTTTTTTTTAATTTTAGAGAGAGAGAGAGAGAAAGACAGAATGGGCAAGCCAGGACCTCAGCCACTGCAGTCGAACTCCACATGCTTGCGCCACCTAGTGGGCATGTGTGGCCTTGGGCTTGCCTCACCTTTATGCATTTGGCTTATGTGGGATCTGGTGTGTCATACATGGGTCCTTAGGCTTCACAGGCAAGCGCCTTAACCGCTAAGCCATCTCTCTAGCCCAGTGTTCTTTCAATATGGGGACATGCTTGAGGTCTACACCCTGCATATGACTGCAGTGGGGCTCTGACAGCTTGTCAGAGAGAGACTCAGACATCCTCCCGTCGACCGTGGGAAGGGCAGAGCAGTCTCTTCAACTTGTCCCCTTCAGCTTTCCTTCTGCCAGGGTTTTGGCTCTTGAGGTTCGAAGCAATGATAGGAGCTGGCTTCTCATGTAAAATTGACCGCCATTGGTCTCATAGAAGCACCATTTATATTCAGTTCCATTCCACTCTCCCACACTTTAGACATCTGGCAGCAAAGAGAAACTTGAACCATTCTCCAGAATCATGCAATAGATGGCGAGAAGTTTGTCTGTTGACTGTGGGAGGAAGAGGCTGTGGAGATGGAAAACTACGAGTCTACCAGAGGAATGTGCCTGCATGCCGGTGACTGACCATGTGGCCAGCATAAGCAGGCTCACTTTGATGTCTGGATGTTTGACTTAACCTCGTGATGCTGATCTCTGCCGTGTTCACGCAGAGTGGAAGGGCTTGATTTGGGGAATGACACCGGTATTACTGCATCTGGTAGGATTTGAACCACTTAACGATCCTAGACACTCTACTCAGGACTCCTTAGCCTCCCCTCCAGTTGCCAAGGTCCTGTGTTTATACACAAGAAATTCATTACTAACATTCTTTCTTTCATAACCCATAGAGAAATTCTAAATATATGTGGTCAACACATTGGAACTCATATGACATTTGGAACTTATTTATTTATTTTTATCGACAACTTCCATAATTACAGACAATAAACCATGGTAATTCCCTCCCTCCCCCCACTTTCCCCTTTGCAACTCCATTACATCCTTTTCCTTCTCAAACAGTCTCTCTTTTACTTTTATGTTATCATCTTTTCCTCCTATTATGACGGTCTTGTGTAGATAGTATCAGGCACTGTGAGGTCATGGATATACAGGCCAATTTGTGTCTGGAGGAGGGTGTGGTTCTTTCCGCCCCCTCTTCCACAATGGACCCTGAGTCTTGAAAGGTGTGATAGAGATGTTTTGTGCTAAGAACTCCTCTGTCACTTCTCAGCACCATGATGCCTTCTGAGTTATCCCATCTGAAAAAGTCACCACCATCTGAAAAGAGAAGCTTCTCTAACCAAAAGTGAGAATAGCATTAATATATGGGTGTGGACATTAAGAGAAGTGCAGTTTGGTGAGCACAGTATATATGTTTAGCCAGACACCAGCAGATGTTACACCCCTAGATCTCATGACTTCCCCTGTCATAGGTTTTCTGTATCAGGGATGTGTTCCCTCCCATGCAGCGGGCCTCCAGTCCAATTAGAGAGCAGTTGGTTTCCCCAGAAGAGACATGCCACTTTTGCACCCATTGGCTCATTTATTTGGGATCCTTTTTGCTTCCTCTGTGTATGAGTTGCTGAAACTCAACCAGAAGCGTGTTATGGAAGGAAAAGGCATTAACTTGGCCTGCAGTTTCGAGGCGACGTCTCATCATGGCAGGGAAGGCGCAGCAGGCCAGAGCGGGAAGCCCGAGTCACTTCACAGCACGGTCTGCAAGCAGAGAGATGAGAGGACGTGGAGATAGGCAGAAACACCTCAAGGCTCAGCTCTCCCCGCCAGTGGCTAATTTCCTCCACAAGGCTGCACCCCTTAAAGGTCCCACAACTTTCCCGGGCAGCCCAACCCAGTTTTCCCATACGTGAGGCTTTGGGTGGCACTTTCCATCCAAACCACCATATTCTGGTAGAGTAATCTTACCCGTGTGCAAACTGTGCACGATTGGGTTAAACCTCGCACAAGTGGCTATACTGGTGTGTTTCTGAGGTTAGAGAGGAGGGCCAGTTAGCAGGAGGTATTTCTTTCTACTATCCCAACCACCAAATTAGTCGCATCTTCAAGGTGTGACGCTTTATGTAACCATAGTGGCATGGGAGCTGACTCTTATGAAGAACCAGAGGGTCCCCTCTCTCTCCTCCTCCTTAGAACTACATAACACTTTGCATGCCAGTGTGACTCCTGCTTCAGTGCAGGCTGAATGTGATGTCTGTTCATTTTCCTGCCCCCACACGTGAGGCCATTTCTCTGGTCATGAAAGAGGGCACTTGCGCGTGATGGTGGGCTCATCTGAAACTCATAAATCCCAGATGAATCTTTCCACCCTTCTTGAACTCTAACTCCTCCCCAGTCTCCCTTCCTGAGTAAATTCCTTTGGTGCACAGGGCTGTCTAACCCGTGACTCTCTCAGGTTGCAGAACATACGTGTTTGTTTTGCACGACATTGCGACACAACGCTGTCAACTCCACAGTTCACGCTCAAGAACCGTGCAGTTTATGATGTTGTGTTAGGCTGCATTTATAGCTGTCCTGGGCCGAGTGCCCAGGTGGGTAAGTAGGCAGGGACAGCGGAGGGGGTGTCAGAATCTGATGGCTCTTCTTTTTCAGGAGGAGACTGCACCTGAAACCCAAGCTGGGGGGGTGGGTGGGGATGGTGGCGGCAGGAAATGATTGTTGGGACTCAGGAGACAAAGAAAGCAGTGGAGGGGGCAGCCCTGAATGTGAATGCCATGTAAACCACTCAGCAAGGAGCAAGAGTATTTAGTCATAATTAACCATGTCCTCTCTTTTTATTATTTATTTATTTATTATATTTTTATTTATTTATTAGAGAGAGAGAGAGAATGGGTGTGCCAGGGTCTCTAGCAAATGAACTCCAGATGCATACACCACCTTGTGCATCTGGCTTATAAGGGACCTGGAGAACTGAAACTGGGATCCTTAAGCTTTGCAGGCAAGCGCCTTAACCATTAAGCCATCTCTCCAGCCCATTATTATTAATTTTTTTTGCGAGAGAGAGAGAACGAGAGGGAATGGGCATGCCAGGGCCCTGCAAATGAACTCCAGACACATGCACACATGCGCCACCTTGTGCATCTGGCCTACGTTGGTCCTAGGGAATCGAACTTGTGTCCTTTGCCTTTGCAGGCAGGCACCTTAACAGCTAAGCCATCTCTCCAGCCCCTATGCCCTCTTTTTAGAGCCATAGTACTCTGCTGTAAAAGCCATTCAGACCAGCCAGAAGTGACTCTGGGATCCAGAAGTGAGTCTTGGGAGACAGCAGGCAGTGCTGTACATGACACTTTTCGTATCTGTGTCAACCCAGCTGGCAGCCTCAAGTCACAAGAGGTTCCTAAGTCCTGGCAAATGTGGCCAGGGACACAGAGGAGCAGACTTTGATTGCCATTTACTATTAACAACGTTCAGTTTGTAAAGGCACCCGTGTGGATAGGGGATATGGCCTTGAGCAGCCTGGTTCAAAGGCATCCATGGAGGAGGCTGTATGCTCCAATCTGTTTCCTCCGTGCCCTGTGACACAACACATCACCACTCTAGGTTGCTGCCCTTCTTCCTGGTGCCCCAGTCACCACCTTGCTTAGGGAGCTAAATAAGAAAGTTCAGTGAGTGTGATCTGAGATGTGCTGTCTCCTGGGACATGAGCCTACACAGCCGCACACTAGGGCTGCCTTTCTGCCTGCCCGTGGGGACGTATCGCTGGAGACACAGCTAAGCTTCTTTTGTGCATTCAACTCTTCAAGGCTCCCGCTTCCTTTCACTGTTCGCTTTAGTCAGTTTTATCCGTCTGCTTTGCCCTTTCTTTCACCTCGAGGTCTATAAATTTAGCTGTGATGAAACAACTTGCAGGACTATCTGCTTCAGCCGGATTCCTTCTGTGTCCACCGCACTGATTGATGCGCCTACAAACTGACTCCCCATCATTCCTGGTCCTTACTTCCCTCAGCCAGGGGCCTCTTAGAAATTAGAAGAAAACAAGGCAAAAGGGGGCTGTTGGTTATCTTCTCGTTCCACTGCTGTGTTTTACAGGTGAGAGGGCTGGCGTCTGGTGGACCAACACGAGCTATCCAAGTCACACAGTTACAAACCTCAAGACTTGGACCAGCCTGACTCTGATCCATGTTTTCTTATATCAAATGGTGTCCCCAAAGATGTCAAGTTCCGGGATATATCTGTCATGATTTAGCAGCAAGACAGCAGAATAACACATTTCTAGGGAAAAAAAGTGATTAATTTTAGAAGGTCAGAGTTCTAAAGTTTCTGTCTTACTCCATGCTTTTGTTTCAGAGTCGTAAGAAAAGTTCTCTATTAATCCGTGTTTTGTCACTATAACAAAATACCTGAAACTGTTTTATGAAAAAAAAAAAGAGAGAGAGATCTGTTTGGCTCAGAGTTTTTTTTTTTTTTTTTTGAGGCAGAAAATCAAAGATCAAGCAGCCTCGTTGGCTTGGCTTTGGTAAGATCTTGTTATACGTGACATCACGGCAGTGGGAACATGTGAATCCTGAGATATTTGTTGGCCATCTACTAAGCACCTTCAGAGGTGTAGGTGCTGGTGACACAGTGGTGATAACAATACAGGCCCTAGTTTCATTACTTTACAACTTAGTGCAGAAACCCTCCACCAATGGATAAATATCTAATGTATAAAGAGGAGAGAAAGGAAGACATGACGGGAGGTGAGAGGAGGCCCGTCTTCAAGAGAGGAGAAGTGGGCGTGGCCTTGAGTTGAGACCAGAATTTGTTGAGCTGTACAGACACGTGGAGACAGGGGAAAGAGTGTTTGCACAGGCCCTGAGGCAGGAGCATATGTCCAGTCCAAAGCCTAGCAAGACGACACAGGAGAGAGAGGAGATGGGAGACATGGAGAGGGTGCAGGGCCTTAGACGTCATCTAAGACGTGAACCTTCATCTCAGACGATGGCAGAGAATGGCCTGCCGCAGAGGACTACGTGACATGATCTGGCTTAGGTTTCAGAATGGTCACTTTTGCTCTGTGTAGAGCCAGGTTCTAGTGAGTGATAGGTGGGGTGGCTATTAAAAACCCTTCTCTAGCTGGGTGTGCCTTTAATCTTAGCACTCAGGAGGCAGAGGTAGGAGGATCATTATTAGTTCAAGGCCAGCCTAAGACATAGTGAAGTCCAGGTCAGCTAGGGCTAGAGCTAAACCCTACCTTGAAAATCCAAAATAAATAAAAAAGTAAAACCTTCTCTAGCTGTGTGAAATACCAATGAAAATAACTGCTCTCAGATACTTTTTTTTTTTTTTTTTAGTTCTTTTTTAAATTATTTTTTAGAGAGAGACACAGAGAAAGACAGACAGAGAGGGAGGGAGAGGGAGACAGATAGAGAATGGGTGCACCAGCAGTCTCTCAGCTGCTGCGAACGAAATCCAGATATGTGCGCCCCTTGTGGTCAAGTGCGGCATTGCACCCTTGCGTCACTTTACATCTGGCTAAACGTGGGACCTGGAGATTGGAACCAGGTTCTTAGGCTTAGGAGGCAGGCGCCTTAACCGCTAAGCCATCTCTCCAGCCCTTTTTTTTAGTTCTTTAAATTTTTTTTTTTTTTATTTATTAGAGACAGAGAGAGTAAGGGAGAGAGAGAGAGAGAGAGAGAATGGGCACGCCAGGGCCTCCAGTCACTGCAAAGAACTCCAGATGCATGCACCACCTTGTGCTTCTGGCTTATGTGGGACCTGGAGAGACAAACCTGGATCCTTAGGCTTCACAGGCTAGTGCCATACCCGCTAAGCCATCTCTCCAGCCCTGCTCTCAGCTATTCTTGTGAAAGACTCCACGGAGATGAGTGACAGGGAGGTTGGCATGATGGATCTTTAAGTGCCCTGAGTGAGTGTTGGGTAAATATACACAACACTACATTCACGAAGTGAGGGCGAGAAGTGTTTTGTTCTCACACTGGCTGGAGCCACCTCTCTGGCAGTCAGCCTCACGGGCCTGGGAAGAGGACTCAGGTCCTCTGTCTCACATTGCTGCTGCTGGATAATATGCAGAACTGCTAGAAACTTCCCACTCAGAGGTCTTCCCTGGAAAAAGCAAGAGAGAGAATGGGTGTGCCAGGGTCAACAGCCACTGCATATGAACTCCAGACGCATGTGCCAACATGTGTATCTGGCTTATATGGGATCTGGGGAGTCGACCATGGGTTCTTAGGCTTCGCAGGCCAGCACCTTAATCACTAAACCACCTCTCCAGCCCCTACTTCTCCTTTTAATTGGTAGATGTTTATGCCAGGGGTGATGCCTCACACTTACAGCATCTCCTGTGTGCTGAATCTACCGTATCATGTCATTGTCTTACTAATTTCTAAGTTTTTACAGCCCAGTGTGGAAAGTGCTATTATTACTATCTCCAATTTATTTAAAGTGGGGCTTGGGTTTAGAAAGTTGCATATACATAGCTGGGCATGGTGGTGCAAGCCTTTAATCCCAGTACTCAGGAGGCAGAGGTAGGAGGATCACCATGAGTTTGAGGCCACCCTGAGATGACAGAGTGAATTCCAGGTCAGCCTGAACTAGAGTGAGACCCTACCCCTGAAAACCAAAAAGAAAGAAAGTTGCATATACAGCAAAAACCAGACTGCCATTGATCTAAGGACATGACTCCTCAGTGGATAAAGTACCTAAGTTTGTGTCTGAGCTTGTGTTGCATTCAGGTTCGCATTGCTGGCAGAAATCACCCGACCAAGATCAGCTTGTGGGGAAAAAGGGGGTTATTTTGGCTTATAGACTCGAGGGGAAGCTCCACGATGGCAGGGGGAAACAATGGCATGAGCAGAGGGTGGACATCACCCCCTGGCCAACATAAGGTGAACAACAGGAACAGGAAAGTGTGCCAAACACTGGCAAGGGGGAGCTGGCTATAACACCCATAAACCCGCCCCCAACAATACACCGCCTCCAGGAGGCGTTAGTTCTCAAATCTCCATCAGCTGGGAACCTAGCCTTCAGAACACCTAAGTTTATGGGGGACACCTGAATCAAAACCCCATAGCTCGCTTAAAAGCTGGAAGCTGTAGTGGGCTTTTGTAATCCCCGTGTGGCTATTGTGAGATGGGAGGTGGAAGCAGGAGAATTTTCTAGAAGCTCATGTGTGGAGCAGTCCTGCCTCACAGGGAGAGGCTCAAACAACATCAGTTCTCCCCACCTTTTAAATCACCAAACAAAAAGAGAAGAGGATGGCTCCTCCCCCCGCACTGGCTTTCTGCTTTGGACAGACTATCTTAGTTGGATTAGCAACAGTGACTTGCTGGGGACCAAAGGAATGACTTAAATAGTGTCACACATCCTAAAGTGTCTCTGCATTTGGCCTGGCTCCCATGTTGAGTATGTATGAGTCAATACTTTAGGGGCCCAGGTTGCTATTTTTTGGTTATTAATTTTAAATGATGATCAATTTTAATTATTTGTCCATGGAAAAGCATTTGCATTTTATGCTAAATAACTATTCAATTCCTAACAAAGGCATACCAGTTTTATGGAAGAAAGCTAAATGTGCATGCTATTTTAAGTGTGAGACAGCCTTTTCAGCCTCTCTAGAACATTTACATTTTGTCTATAAAAAAGTACATTTTTGTGGTTAGTAAGCTAGCAGAGTGGAATTTCTCTTTTCTTTCTTCTTTTTCAGCGGTGGAGATTGAACTCAGGGCTTGCTTGCTCATGCCAAGCAAGTTCTGTACCATCGAGCTACATTCTCAGTCTAGAATGCATTTTCTTTTTAAATTTCTACTTATTTGAGAGAGAGAAAGAGAAGGAGAGAGAGAGAGAGAGAGAATGGGCACACCAGGGCCTCCAGCCATTGCAAATGAACTCCAGACACATGTGCCCCCTTGTGCATCTGGCTTACGTGGGTTCTGGGGAATCGAACCAAGGTCCTTTGGCTCTGCAGGCAAGCGCTTTAACCACTAAGCCATTTCCCTAGCCCCTAGAATGGACTTTTTTTTTTTTTTTTTAATTTGAGAGAGAGAGAGAGAGAGAGAGAGAGAGAGGGTGCACCGGAGGCCTCTCGGCCGCTGTGAATCTACTCCAGACCCGTGTGCCCCCCTTGTGTGCATGTGTGATGTATGTTTGTGTCACTTTTGTGTCTGGCTAAACGTGGGACCTGGAGAATCAAAAGGGTGTTCTTAGGCTTCGCAGGCAGGCGCCTTAACTGCTAAGCCATCTGTCCAGCCCCTAGAATGGATTTTAAAAATTTTTATTTCATATAAAATATAACAGGTTATACTCTTTTATCCCTCGTCCTGGCTCAGGTTACCCTGGGGCCCTCCTCAGTGGGGTTATGGTATTCACCATGAGGCATGAAGGCCTCAGTGAGTCGCTGTGGGCTGGCAGGGGTGGAGGTAGGAGGAACCCCCTCTTCTGCAATAGTCCGTGAGCCATGGCAGGCCAGTTGGCAGGCTGATTTAATGTTCAGCTCTCTGTAGCCTCTGGGTTTCTGCTTTGATAGGTTTTGATTGATCATTGTGTTTGTCACCACCACTCTGGAGCTGGCTGTCAGGCGAGCAGTGAGAGCAGTGTGATGTCTTGAATGGATGTCCCCCAATATATTCAGTTTCATTAAAGCATCTTTGATTTTCAGCTGCCTGTGGGCTGACCCTAAGGTGTAGGGGTGGATTTGGAATTCCAGTCTAAAGATACACAGAGTACCTGAGTTCTGTCTGGTGTCCCTGAAGTGTGCTTGTTTGTGGCGCTGGTAGTGGCTTGGGGCTTCTCTCTCTCTCTCTCTCTCTCTCTCTCTGCCTGGACCTGTGAAAGCAGGCCAGCTTCTTCTGCCATCATGGAACTTCCCCTGGATCTGTGAGCTTCAAATAAACCGCTTCTTCCACAACTGTGTCTGGTCTGGAGGTTCATCCCAGCAACCCGACCCTTCTACAAGCAGTCTTCTTGACGTCACTTCCTCTGCAATTTCTCCTGGGCCCTGGCAGATATGGTAGAGGTGGCAAGTCCTCTTGACGTCACTTCCTCTGCAATTTCTCCTGGGCCCTGGCACATATGGTAGAGGTGGCAAGTCTTGTGGCAGGCAGTTGGCTGGCTTCTTATCTTATTGTTGTCTTATTGATAGAATTTGGCTTGCTTCCTTTTTCTCTGCATCTGTCCCACACGCACCACCACCAAGGATCTGTATTTTTTTTTTTTTAACTAAGGAAAAGGAAACCCAAAAGAGAGAGAGAGAGCATTTCTCTCAAAGGTAGGTGATCCTGTGGAAATAAATCTGGCCCCAGTGTCCCTTGTATTCATTTTCCTCCCCGCCCCCCAGGCAAATGGCTCCTTGTTGAGTGATCTTTGTTTTCATTGCACACTATATTTCATCCAGTTCTGGATGTGTGAACTCTATTCATTAAGTCAGAATTTATACAGAATAGTCCCTGAGAAACAGGGGTCCCCACACTGTTCAGTAGCTGCCATGAATCTATCGTACATCAGACTTGGTGCGCCATGGAGATACCCACCAGCAGATCCTAATCACGGGCACATGTTCAACAGTGTGTGCTGTGATCCCCCCTCTTTTCAGAAATCAAATCCAGTGCTTTTACTTATACTAGCTTCTAAATCCTATGGATAAAGTTATTTTCACCCCACCAATACATGGAACACATCTTTTGTAGACTTAGATTGTTTTCAAAAGTTTCCAGAAATGTATTGCTACTTATGCACCAACTTAAATTATGAGACACTCTAACTGTGCAGTGTACGTATGCACATGTAACCATATGAAATTGAATTGTTTAAGTATATACTGATGCTGTCTACAGACAACTTTCTCCAGATGTTTCTAGAACACCAGGGATAGGAGGAAGTGTGGACCATAATGAAGCCAAATCCAGGATGAGGCTTCATATTTCTCTCAGAGAGTAAGCCCTTGCTTTCAGAAACTTCGACCTCCTCAGCTACAATGGCCCCATCACACATTCTCATGTGTTGATAAGATCGGGCTGTTAGTATGCTTTTCCACTTTTATCCCTAAACTCAGTCTGCATAACCCCCATTTTCAAAATATTTTATTCATTTATTTGATAGAGAAAGAGGCAGATAGAGCTAGATAGATAGATAGAGATAGATAGATAGATAGATAGATAGAGAGAGAGAGAGAGAGAGAGAGAGAGAATGGGAATGCCAGAGCCTTTAACCACTGCGAACAAACTCCAAATGCATGCACCACCTTGTGCATCTGACTTTACATGGGTACTGGGGAATCGAACCTGGGTCCTTTGATTTTGCAGACAAATGCCTTAGCCACTAAGCCACCTCTGCAGCCCCAGTGTAACCCTTGTTTTTTATACATTTCTAATAGGAAATCTATTGAAATCCATGTGTTGAAGGGAGAAGAATGAGTTCACAGTTCTTGCCAAAGTCTAACAGATGTGGTAATTAAATGCTAGCATGTTAGTATATGTGCAGTCTATTAGAGTTATAAACATTCTTTTAGGCGATGAGAAGACTCACTTTATTCTACAACTTCTACTCTTTTTATGTGGTGATATAAGAAGTTGATTCTCTTCTATGTCAGCACATGTATGATAAAGTTAAATCCACTTAAGGAGGCAGGATTCCAGCAGAGGCTTCAGGAAGCAGAGGATGAAGATAAGGCTTCCACAGGGAGAAGGCACGGGGAACAGTTCTTCCTTCTGTGGCAAACTCAGCTTGAGAGAGTCCAGGAATTCTGGGAATTTTTCTCCATCATGGCTGGTGAGTTTTGGAACTGAGATCCTAGGCTACTGACTCCCCACTTGCAAATGGACCTGAATATTTCATTTCTAATTTTTGTGTCCATGTTCCTTCTATGGAAGAGATACCATACAGCCATCTTCATGAATCCCTTGGCAATTTTCAAGTCTGTAAGATACAAGCTGAGGGATGGCTTTACGACCATGAACATTATTTACTTTTCTAATAGCAGATATTTGATACTGAGCCTATTTCTGCAAGTTTCTGTCTTGACTATGCACTATCCTAAAATTAATTTGCCACTCTGTGGTCGTTTGAACTGGGTGTCCCCCATAAACTCCTGTCTTCTGAATTCTAGGTTCCCAGCTGATGGCAGTTTAGGAATTGGAGCGTCCTGGAAGAGGTGTGGTGCTGGGGGCGGGCTTATGGGCGCTATGGGCGCTATGGATGGCTTCCTCTTACCAATGTTCGGCACACCCTCACGCTACAGTGTTCCAGCTGCTGGCAGAGGTGATGTCCAGCCTGCGTTCATGCCATCCTTCCCCTGCCCTCATGGAGTTTCCCCGAGTCTGAGAACCCAAATAACCCCTTTCTTCCCATAGGCTGCTTTGATTTTTTAATTAAATCAGTGTTTTGTGCCAGCAACGAGAGAATAACTGCAACTCATTTCTTATTAATGATTCTCCAAAAAATGTGTACATTCTAGTAGACATGGATAGTTCATACAATTTTTCTTTCTTCTGGTCGTTTATTATTTAAAGGAAGCAGGATTTTCCCTAAACAATGCACAGAATGTAAGAGTTAAGGTTTTTGTGGCATAAAATGCTGTTTCTATTAATTTTCCAAGTAAATGTATTTATACAATGTGAGTTACAATATCTTCAGGGTATCAACTGCGACTGTCTCAGTCATGCCAATTCTATTTCTATTTTCTTTTTTTAAAAAATATTTTATTTATTTATTTGAGAAAAAGAAAGAGGCAGAGAAAGAGAAAGAGGGAGAGAATGGGTGTGCCATTCTCTGCAAACGAACTCCAGATGCATGCTCTCCCTTGTGCATCTGGCTTACATGGGTCCTGGAGAGTTGAACAGGGATCCTTTGGCTTTGCAGGCAAATGCCTTAACCACTAAGCCATCTCTCCAGCCCCTTTATCTCTATTTTCTAAACCCAGGTACTTAGGAAGTGGCCAAGTAAGTCAATGTTTAGAGAATTAATATAAGTTAAGGAAATAAGATTTTAAATATACTAGTTTTTAGACATTTAAGACCTACCTGTCTTATATTTACTTTCAATCTCTTTACAGACACCTCACAAGTTAGTCAATGGAATAAAGAAATCAAGAACACATTTTAGCATGAGTATCTTAATTTAACATTAATATTGTTGAATTTAATATTTAATGTTAGCATTTTATACTTACTATGAGGATCTATTATTTTTATGCATGTGTGTGTGCATTTGCGTGTTTGTGGGTGTGGAGGACAAAGGACTACCTCAGGGGTGTCTTCAGGGACACTGTTCATTTTTGAGACAGGGGCGCTCACTGGCCTAAAGCTCACCAGTTAGCTTCCACAAGATAGGCTGGCTAGAGAACCCCGGGGATGCTCCGCTCATTATTTTCCAAGAACTAGGATTAAAAGCATCTCCGTGCCTGGCATTTTTGTGTAGGTACTGGGAATTGAACTCAGGTCCTCATGCTTGCTAATCAAGCACCTTACTGAGTGAACCATCTCCCCAGCCCGTTAAATAAATGTCTAGTAAACATTGCAATTACTGGTAAGTTCATGCCATGTCATCACTAACACCCTTAGTTTGCATACTTGTCAGAAATAAATGTATTTCTTATTTTTTAATATTTTATTTTTATTTATTTATTGAAGAGAGGCAGATGGAGAGAATGAAAATGAGAGAGAGAGAGAGAGAGAGAGAGAGAGAGAGAGAGAGAATGGGCATGCCAGTCACTGTAAGCAGACTCCAAACACATGTGCATGCCACCTTGTGCATCTGGCTTACGTGGAGTTCTGGGAAATTGAACCTGGGTCCCTTGGCTTTGCAGGTAAGCACTTTAACCGCTAAGCTATCCCTCAAGTCCATGAATAAGATTTATTTTATTTGCTGAAAGCAACTTAAATTGGTATTCTTGCTGCCAGCAGACACCTACCTCTAAGGCTCAGTGTGGGAGGACAGCAGCTAGTTTGGGGGACGGTGGCCGAGAGGAAAACAACAGCAAGTGCTTGCTGGGACCGTCCCCGGCCTCCCTTCACTTCATTTGCTCTCAGCAAGATGATCCACACATTTGTTTTGTTTTCATCACTTATGTGATTGACACTCATTTTCTCTAGAAGTCTGCTTCCTTCAATTATATGATTTGAAGAAAACTGATCCCCAGCTCATGTGGGCTCAGAGAATTTCACACACACACACACACACACACACACACACACACACACGAAATTTACATTCTTTACTCTCCACTTGACCATCAACTGTGTAATTCCAGATTCCCTGGAGCCTCGGAGCTTTTTGACTTTCTTGGGCTTAGCCTGCAATCTTAAATGAGGTGGTTTCTTTTGTTTTTGATGAGTCCTCTGGCTAAAGTTTCAACAAGACTGGCAATTATCCTCAAGGAAATGTATCTCTCCCCTAAGAAAAGCTTCTTATACCAAATTCTCAATGTACTCATTGGTCCAAAATGCTAGGGATGGAAATGTTTGCTGTCAGGACATCTCGTCCTCTAGTGGTGGGAAAGAATGTGAAGGACTCATCCGTGGGATCATGGAATTCTCTCTGCTAAACCGTCTTCATTTCTCAGATGAGGAAACTGAGGCCAGAGGTCAGTGGAAATCATTCCAAGCACTTGCTCTGCCCTTCGGGTGGTGGAGGGTTCATGGGTTTATAGTGGATGAAACGTGGCTCTTCAAGCATCCTCGCCTGAAGTACATTGCACTTTAAGTCGCCGTGTATGTGGAGAGCCCTTGAGCTTGGCTGCGTGCTGCTGTTCACAGTGTATCTTTTTACTTAAGGATTAGAAATCGTGTGCTGGCTTAGCGCAGGTGAGCTTTGATCTCGCCCAAGGTCAACGTCAAAAGCCACGTCTTTTATGGAAGAGGAACAGGAAACTCCGGTATGAGATTTCACATATATATATATTTATTCTCCTGATAAGCCTCACATTTCCCAATGCCATGGCTCTCACCTTCCATTAATGATTTAATTGTGTGTGCCTCTTCTCTTGAGGTTTTTGGTTTTCCTGAAATGTGTTTCAACCACAACCCACCTTAGTCAGTAGATATTTGACTGTGGCCTGCATCATCTGTTTGCTATTTAACATATAGCTATGTATGTATGTATGTATGTATGTATGTATGTATGTATGTTTGTGTATATGTACATATCCAGGGTCTCACACATACAAGCCAAGCACTGAGCTATATTCCCAGCCCTATTCATTATTTGTTGCCCCTGAGGCAACAGACCCGTCTTTATGTCTTTCACATCATCCATTCAAAGTTATATTCCTAAAGCTACCTAATAACTAACATTTCATAAAGTAAGCTACTTAGAAGTAATTATGGCAAGGTATTAATTTATTGTTCTGACAAAGGTGAGTTATCGCTAGTAGCTTTGCACAGAGCCACGCAGTATTCCCAAAGCCTCAAGATTTCTCTGTTCACATCAAGAATTTGTCAAGACAAAATTGCACCAATTTTAGTCTCAAGATCCAATGGGCTTTTACTTACAATTCTAGAACTGGGCAAAACTTCCTTCTATAAAACTGTTTTCCCATGAGCTGGGAGCGAGGTCATCTTCCCGGATAGCAGTGGCTCAAGCCAGCAGAAACCAGAACAGTGACTTGACTCCACTTACTTATGTTCCCCATTGGATTCCCCCAGAGGGGGTTCCTTGTCTGGCTGGCCAGGAAACTGGACCCCTTTTCATGAACTGCTGCCAGTGTCTTGCTTTTGGAAAGTTCAGCTTCGTAATGTGGCCCTTAGTGCAAATGACTCCAGCCTGGGTTGGCCAGCTCATCCGGGCTAAGGATGGCACTGACCTCACACAACTTTAACACAGTTGAGCATCACTTTCGTGTAGAATCAATTGTCTGGATTCCCAGATCTTGAGTAACTCCATAGAAGGGTCTCTTTTAGAAACTCCCGCCTATTCCCTCTCTTGTAATAATGGACACGTGTCTCTCAAGGGACACGACAAAGATGGCTGGATGCTCCTGGTCTTTCCAGCGCCTGTGTATTTGTTTACCCACAATGGACACTCAAAAGGACCCTTGGCTTGGTCCCTTCCTCAGTCCCTTGCCCTGATTGTTTTCTCTGCGTGTGGCTATCCCTTTAAGACAGAAACCCAGAAGACTTCAAACCACCAGGCAATTCCCAGCAGAGGCTAACTTCCTTGTTGGGCTTCTGTTGACACCTCTGTTTTGGAGGTTAATTATATGTTTAGTTAATTGGCTTAATTAGTTAATTGGTTTGCTGAGCCTGCCTCCCAGTGAGAGTCCAAAACGTGAATTCACGCATGGGCAGACTTTTTCATTGCATGTCACTGACAACCAAGAAGAACAGGATTCACTTAGGGAGTTTGTTTGGGGGATTTACTGTCTGTTCTGGGAAACAAGTTTCCTTTCTCTACAGAAGTAGAGCAAATGCTAGTTTCCTGCCAGTTCCACAAAGGCCAGCTAGCGATTTTGCAAAGGGGAGGAGATGTGAAGGGTTGGCCATCACTCACCCACATTTGGAGGAATTGGGTTTTCAGAGTGGGACCTGGGTTCTCAATCCCTCAGCAGAGAAGACAAGAAAAAGAAATCTGACTTGCAGTGCCAGTTCAGAATGCTAACATTTCTAGAATAGTGGGAATGAATAATTTCTAGAATAATGGGAATGAATTTGTTCTAGATACCTGGTGCAATTAGAGCAAACAGAAATATACTTTTGACACATAGTTAGTTTTACAATTCTCCATGAGTTCTGGAATCATGTCTAGTCCTTTTGGACGTTCATTTGCCTAAAGTCATGTTTTTTCTTTTTCTTTTTTTCACTGATGGCTTTATCAGTGCTGGACACATTCTTATCATCTTGCCTGGCATCTTGGGGATCAGAGCTTGCTGAAGAAACGCTCCTGGGTCCTTTCTCATTCACTGGTTGTTCTTATATTGGAGTGAGCGGAGGGTGGCCTTGGTGCATACATTGCTGAGAAGGCCGGAGAGAAGGCCACAGAAGGCTTGCAGCTGGCTGTGTGTACCTTAGCTAGGGGTCAGAGCTAGCCGGTGACTAGCTTGTCCCTTGTTGGGAACGGGCTTTGTCGTAAGCGTCTCTAATGGCTGGGTGTCTCGTCCCAGGCTTCACGACTAACAAGTCTGTAACCTCCTTTGGCAGCCTTGCCAGAGAGTCTTTTTTTCCTTTCCTTGTAATTAGAGAGCTTTTTGTAATCTTTAATCAAACGTGTCCTTGAACTCACTTAATTATACCTCATTTTAGCTTTATGGACCAGTGTGGCTAATTGGTCTTCTTTCTCTCACAATATTGTTTTAATGCATTTCAGAGCAACGACAGCTCTTTTCAGCTCCAGCTTCTCAACTGCCAACACATTTCTTTCAAAAATTGGAATAATTTAAAAAAATGGCAGAAGTCCTGAAGCCTTGGTGCCAGTTGGCCTTTGTTTTGCCCTCTGAACTAGTCTTTACAGTGCTTCTGACAAGTCATATTGCCAGTGACATTTTTCTTTAGGTTTGGGGCTTGAAAACCAAACATGGGCTGCATAGCCGCTGCGGAGGTCATGGCGTCAGATCTCAGGCTTCTGCATGTGTGTACAGTTCTTGTTCGTGCCTCCCAGCGTCAGAGGCCACTTCCTTTTTTTTTTTTGAGGGAGGTTTGGGGAGAGAGGCCATGGCAACAGTGTCTCCTTGATGACTCACGGTCCTATGCCTGTGATGGCAGAAGTCAGGAGCAGTGTCCTCGGGGTGAACGGTTCTACTCAGTCAGGTCTGGTTATGTCTGCTTTAATATGACTAGGTGTGTTTATACAGCGTCTAATCCTTCGTGAGAAAACAGGAGATGAGATCAGGGCTTGAGCTGATGGAGCAAGCTAGGTGGGAAAGGGGCAGGAGGGAGAGACAGGAAGAGGAGAGGAGGGAAAGGGAGAGGGAAAGAAGAGAGGAGGAAAGGAAGGAGAGAAAGATGTAAAGAAAAAGAAAGGAAGAATGAAAGAAAGGGAGGTGAGGAAGAAAGGAAGGAGGGAGGGAAGGAAGAAAGGAAGGAAAGGAGTGAAGGAAGGAAGAAAGGAAGGAAGGAGGGAAGGAAGGAAGGAAGGACAGAAGTGGCAGAGTGAAGGTAGAGATATGGTAGCCAATGAACTAGCAGATAGAGGCTTAGAGAGAGGGAGCCTCCTCACTCTTGGGTCCTGTGACTGATGGTGTGAGTCCCCCCCCCCATCCCACACGGACCAGGACCAGGACCAGGCCGAGACGGGCTTTCCTGGACACCATGTCCTGTCTCCTTCCTCCCTCCCTCTTCCTGTCCCACTTCTCTCATCCGGTTTCGGGCTGCCTAGTTTTCCCCACATTCAGAGGGTGGGATCTCGAAATGACACTGGGCACGGCGAAGGGACACTGGGATAGACCGGAAGTGTGGATGACTGACATTTAAAACCGCACTTGTAAGCTGTTGCTGCCCTCAGCATTGATGGAAACACAGTGGGTTGGTGCCAGGTTCCAGAACCCTCCACCTATGCGCCCTGAGCCACAAGGGTTCTCTGTGCAGGACTGGCTGATCCGCTTGCTCTGTGCAGCTTACAGGGAGGTGCAGGAGAGGAGGGGAAGGACAGTGGAAAGATGAGGGAGTCTCACAAGGGGTTTGGGGGAGCCTTCCCTCCAGGGAAGCCAGCAGTGGGCTGAGTCAGCTGAGGTTGACCTCCAGTTCAAGGTGATGGATGTGGACCAAGGCTGATGGTGGGCAGCTGGGGCAGGATGCCATGATGGGGGTGGTCACAGGAAAGAGTCTGATCTATATATGGCTCACTTTCCTGTGGCCTGCCCTTCATGGAGCCGAACAGCGAGGCGAAAAGCAGCAGATATTCTCTTGTAATTTCTAACCCCGCGAGGCACTCACGTCAGTGTGACCATGGCGGGGTTGTAACACAAGCATCTCTCCCTGGAGAGGGTTTTTTTTCTCCCCTTGTGTAACTTTAATGTACTGTTAGTATCCACCATTGAGTAACTTTAACTATTTACCATGGAAGGCAGGAAATTTAGAGATTAGGACCGCAACTACAATCGCCGTGCACTTGGCTTCACCATCTGAAACAAATATCAGGAGAAACAATGGGGCTTATATTAATTAATTCAGCCAGCCTGGCAGAGCACTTCTAGCACTTTCGATTTTTCTCAATGCAAGCGCCCGGTACAGAAAGGCTGAAACAGCCCGATATTCCTCTCCTCTCCATGTCTCCCCTTCCTTCCCCTCTCTCTTTCCCCTCCCCTTCCAGCTCCTTTTCTATCCCCAGCCCTATCCTGCCTAGTGTCTCTCCCATAGGACAGAGATTCCAGGTTGAAAGAATCCTCCTTCGATTCTGTCTTTGCCTTCCCCACAGCAGGGAAGCAAGTTGCTCATATTTGGCAGTGGTGTGAGACTCACTTGGGTTTAGATGGGAGGTAGGGAGTGCTGGTCTGAGAACCACCTCAGCGTGCTAGACCCCTGGACCGAGGCAATGAGACTGGAGAGAAAGGGGAATTAGAGCAGACCGAGAGTCAGAGGGAGGCCTACTGATGACCTGTGTAGCTGGCTTTGGAAGGAGCAGAGTCTGACCTGCAACGTCCCTCAGTAAATGCCACTCCTCTTTCTTTCCCTGCAGCCTTGTGCCTTGGGTCCATGCCGTTAGCCAGCCCAGGAAGGAGGCTGGCTGGCTTCTGTCACACACCGAAGTGCCAGGAGTTGGGCCTGCCCACGCGTGGTATGGAGTCTCACCACACCCACGCCCCCTTTCTGTGGGGTTGCCTGTCTTCAGTCGCTGGAGCATTGGAGTGGCTTATATCTGCGTAACCTTCTAGAAAACGCTCTTGATCCCCAGGAGCCATCCTGCCTGGACACACCTGTGTAGGTATTCTTTGAACTTCATTCTCTCTTTTTAAATATATTATTTATTTATTTGAGAGAGAGAAAGAGGCAGAGAGAGAGAGAGAATGGGCACGCCAGGGCTTCCAGCCACTGCAAACTCCAGGTGCATGCACCCCCTTGTGCACCCAGCTTACGTGGGTTCTGGAGAATTGAACTGCAATCCTTTGGCTTTGGAGGCAAATCCCTTAACCACTAAGCCATCTCTCCAGCCCCCATTCTCTCTTTCTTACACACACACACACACACACACACACACACACACACACACACGTACACACATGCATGAACACACACTGGTGGTAGCAATGACAGAGGGGTTAGGAAGACTCAACATCCTTAACCATAGGGTGTTGGACTGACAGTTTAGAGGCCTTCTGCTCTCATGCCATGGACCAGGCTAATGGAGACCATGGCCTGTCTCCCTCCTTCCTCATCCCATCCCACTGCTCACACTCCTTCTTGTGACTTGTTTTCCTCTACTTCATATGTTGAGGCCCTAATGCCAGTACTCCAGGGTGTGGTTGTCTTGAAAGAATAGACAAGGCTGCAGTGGGGCTGTTAGCCAAATCCAATCTGACTGTTGTCTTTAAGAGAAGAGATTAGGATGTTGGGTATATAGGAGCCCAGAGGAAGGGCTATATGAGGATGCTGGGGAATGGCTGCTGTCTGTCAGCCAGAGAGAGAGAGAGAGAGAGAGAGAGAGAGACCTCTGGCTCAGATGTCCAATGTGCAGCTGTGGGGAAATACATTCCAGCCTGTGGAACTGTGTGGCAGCATACCTGCAGGCTACACTCCCCTCCCCCCCACTTTCCTGAAGAGAACTCCCTAGATACACTACACAAGCAGCATTCTGTTCTCCATTCCTGCATCTAGGGAACCTGACTGAGGACATAAACGTGCTAAAGAAACAACATGCTGTCTTTAAAATGGGCTGGACTTAGATGCACAAGGGGGCGCGTGCGTCTGGAGTTCGTTTGCAGTGGCTAGAGGCCCTGGCGTGCCGTTCTCTCTTTGTCTCTATTTACCTCTTTCTCTCTCTCTCAAATAAATTAATAAAAATTAAAAAAGGGTGGCCTCTTGTTGATTACTTCCTTGTTAGTCCAGAGTTAATATCCAGGTTAGGTCCTTCCAAGGACTGCAGCCAGCTAAGGGAGAGATCCCTGAGATTCCTCTGCAAAAACAGCCGGACATGTCCCTACCCCAGTTGTTTAGCTGTCTATATCTTAAAGAAGTCTAAGTTAAAAAAAAATACTCCAAATTGCCCATAAAGTAATTTGTTTCAGCTTAAAATCAGAAACTAAGTATGATAAAAGCTATCAGAACATAGCATTGTTTGAATTCTTGGCATCAGATGTCTTCTGTCTGGTGGGTGCAGAGAAGGGCCGGTGTGAGTCTGAAACACACAGGCCTGGGTGTGGAGAGGCCCAGAGATGAGTCAGCTACCTCTGTGAGTTTTAGACCCTTCACGACTCTTGGCGTTAGTTTGCTCTTTTAAAAATAACCCCCATCTTCAACCAAAAACCCAAAATACAAACAACAACAACAAAAGGAGTCTAAACAGGCTGCCTGCTCCATTTCCCTCTAATGCTGCACCTGTTGTGATGGATGCGTGCACTTCAAGTCACGGTGTCATTCCAGAGCACAGGGTGTTCCAGTCAGAGGGCTCATGTGGGTCACAACCCACCCCAGGCAACACTTTTAATTTTTGCACTTCAACTCCCTTTACCGCTCTGTCCTCAATTCCCCCGGCAGGTTCTGCGTGTCAAATAAACTTCTCCAAATAGACCTGGAGCCTGGCTCCGCAGCACTTACTGAAAACCCATTACGCCCTGGTTACTTACTCTGCAACCAGAGACCACACTGTTCTGATTCCCTAATGGGAAAGTTCTGGCCAAAGAGGAGTCGATTGTTCTGGCTCTGTCCTGCCCCGTGAGATCAAACATTCATCTGTGGAGCCAGCACATCTGAAGCCTTTGGTCCCCTAGCAGCTATGGTGGTTAGCCCTGAGAAAGAGGGAGAGAGTATGGGTGTCATTGTGTGTGGGTTGGGAGGGCAGGTGTTGAGTTTATGAGCTTGGGCCCTTTTAGTCTGTGTTTTCAAAGAACTGTCAAAATTGCACAAGTATTCCTTCTAGCACGGTGTTGATTTTCTTAAGCCTCTGCTCACAATGAACTGACTAGGTAACTGGAGAATATATCAGAGAAGATAGTCTATCACCTTTGCTAGGCAGACCGAGTTCCTTGCTCTTCTAAGAGCTGCCCCATTCATATGCTTTCAAAAATATTTGAGAGGCCAGGCGTGGTGGCGCACGCCTTTAATTCCAGCACTCGGGAGGTAGAGGTAGGAGGATTGCCATGAGTTCAAGGCCACCCTGAGACTACATATTTAATTCCAGGTGAGCCTGGATCAGAGTGAGACCCTACCTCGAAAAACCAACATATATATATATATATATATATATATATATTTGAGAGAGAGAGAGAGAGGGAGAGAATGGGCACACCAGGGCCTCCAGCCACTGCAAACAAACTCCAGGTGCATGTACTACCTTGTGCATCTGGCTTACACGGGTCCTGGAGAATAGAGCCTCGAACTGGGGTCCTTGGGCTTCACAGGCAAGCGCTTAAGCACTAGGCCATCTCTCCAGCCCTTAATGCTACATCTTCTAACTAGCAGGAGGCTAACAGTCTCCCCAGCAAAGGATATGGGCCTCAAAGGACATAGCTCTGGGGGTCTGATTTGTAGTCAGAACTTCAACAGGCCTAGGCACATCATTCGGTGATAATAAATTTTTGAGTGAATGAACATAAAAATGAATTAATGAACACAGAGGATATAAAAAATCTGGTTATAAATACGAATGGACATGGCAATATGCACACTCTATGGTTAGACGCTATTGAAGAATAAGATCTCATTTTCAAGGAATGTATGAGCCAATTCTGACCTTTACCCTAAAGGACCTTGAACCTTGGACTCCACAGTCAATGGAAAAATGATTTACCATCTGCTTCCTGGAAACATCCTTGTTCCTCTAGCACTGCACATGGGTTCACAAACAGGTTTCCACATCAACGAGGTTTTCGAACAGGCCAATCTAACCCATGGTGACAGAAACAAAACAGAAAGAGCTTCCTTGGATAGGGAGAGGTTGGATTAATTTGAGAAGATCACAAGGGAATTTTTTGGGGGGTGGTGAACAGACTTTAAGTTTGATTTGAGTGGTGGTCAATGCAAGTGTAGATAATCATCAGATGTGACTGAATCAAAAAAAAAAAAAAAAACAACCTGGGCATTTCATGATATTTAAGTTAGTCCTCAATGAATTCATGGACATTGCATGAGCAGGGCATGGTGAGATGATTTCCCAACACACCTGTTCTGTTTTTATCTTGATTTATCTTTGACCCCCCCATCCCAGTGTCATGAGGCCCCTCCACACCAGCGCTAACACTCCATGCAGAGGGGACCCATGCTTATGCTAGTTTGTGGCTGAGTTGCCTAAGAAAGCAGAATCAAGGTGACCTCTAAAAGAAAAAAAAATAGAGGACTTGAACTTTGCCTGAAGTTATGGATTTTAATCTATTAGGAGTCTGAGGCCCAGAAGAATCAGAGATTGTTTGTTTGTTTGTTTTTTTCTGAAGGCCACAATCACCAAATAGTAACAGAACTGGGCCTAAAACTCAGCTGAGCTGCCTCACCGCTGCCCCGACCCAAGTCGGACTCTCTCTTGGTGGACTAGGAGAGTCTTGCCTTGGCCTCAACCTTCTTTCTGGTCCTTGATGTATTACCACAAACGAGTTGCTGTTTCTGTATGTTGGCTCCTGTAGCTATCAAGTGGCACAATAGTGACCCGTGGTTAAGACTCAATGAACCCATGTCTACTGCTTCTTTTTTTTTTTTTTTTTGAGAGACAGAGAGACAGAGAGAGAGGGAGAGGAAGACTGACAGAGATGGGCGCGCCAGCAGACTCTCAGCTGCTGTGAACGAAATCCAGATGCGTGCGCCCCCTTGTGGGCAAGTGCGGCATTGCGCCCTTGCGTCACTTTGCATCTGGCTAAACGTGGGACCTGGAAATTGGAACCACTGGAGATTGGAACCAGTGTTCTGAGGGTTAGGAGGAAGGTGCCTTAACCGCTAAGCCATCTCTCCAGCCCATACTGCTTCTTTTTATTATTACTGCTCCGTACTTTCTCCCCATATGCGTGGTCTTAGTCTGTTTGCTCACAAGGTTCTAATGTAAAGAATTAGCTCTTTAAATAAATGTTTGTCTTTGTGAGAATTAATAACCCCAACTATATAAGTAGAGTTTTAAAAACTCCCTAAAGCTCTTTTTACTATCCCTAGCAAACTATTTTTAAAGTAAGATTCTACTTTATTTGATTAGAATTCTTTCCGCATGAAGTTTTATAGAATATTCCTTTATTGTCCTTTTATTACCCAATAGGATATATAATAACATACCTGTGCTGTCTCATTCCTGTTATTGGCATTTTTCTTGTTTTTAGTTGATCAGACCTATTTTAAGTCTGTTAACTTTACTGGTCTTTCAGAAGAATCTGGGTTTAAATTTTCTTTTTATCCAGTAAGAAAATCAATATTACAAGCATGACAAACTACAGTGTATTGCCAAGAATTCAGATCCAGTTTGTTTTTAAAGAAAATATATTATCAAGGTACACATGTTTGAACTTCCAGTAGACTTTCTGTCATGTTGGCCACATTCTTTTATTTTGGTGTGCTTATTCAGAATCCTTCAAAATCAAAATGGATATTTCTCTTGAAAAGTTGTGGACCCAGCTGGGTGTGGTGGCGCACGCCTTTAATGCCAGCACTTGGGAGGCAGAGGTAGGAGGAATACCATGAGTTCGAAGCCACCCTGAGACTACAGAGTGAATTCCAAGTCAGCCAGGACTAGACCGAGACCTTTTCTCGAAATAAAAATTTGAAAAAAAAGTTGTGGACCCTACAATGACACAATTATGACTTCCTCTATACGTGTCCTTTTAGGAAAAATTTGAGGTCCTAACTTTAGACTCTTGTTTGGTCCATGAAATGATCTTGAAATACTTGCTTTTGCTGTGTTGAGAATCTGCTATTCTTGGGGTCAAATGCAGGGTCCTCTGCTGCTGCCGCTGCCGTTTAGACCAGTGAGGCACTGGCTCGGTGACATCCATTCAGAAGCCACTTTGCTGAGAACAGTTATGTCCCTGCTTCCCAAGTCCTGGGTTGTCACCTGGGCAACACTCCCGGAGAAGGTTGACCAGGCAACTGTAGACATCAGTGAGAAAGAAAAAGAAAAGTCAGAACCAATCCAAGCCAAAACAAAGCCAAGCAGAAGGTCTTGTAACCCTTCTGGAGGAAAAGCAAGCAGTTGAGAATAGAGTGATAGATATATAGACAGACAGAGTGATTGCCCCTTCCCATCATACAAGCCTCACAGCTTGCCAAGAAGCACTCAGCC
The DNA here is from genome assembly GCA_036365145.1 of Orientallactaga sibirica. Lineage (NCBI taxonomy): Eukaryota > Metazoa > Chordata > Mammalia > Rodentia > Dipodidae > Orientallactaga > Orientallactaga sibirica. Next base: position 7,616,028 of record JAEOAD010000005.1, read on the forward strand.
GGCATGCAAGACCAAGGAGCCACACTGCCGAGATTCTTCTGTAGAGAGGAAGCCCCACAGAGCCATGTCTCCAGCACTTCGGTGTTGGTGGCATACGTGGACCTGCAGCCAGTCCCTCCAGTGGTCTAATGTCCTCAACATGTCCACACGGTTCAAATGTGCTCAGCACCCCTGCCGCAGGGGCTTAATGGATGATTCTTCTTTTGAATTCAGCCAAGAGACTCCAGGGATGTGTACCCTGCACACGGGACCGCATAAAACAAACACGTATCAACTATCCAGTGAAGTCAGGCCAAGCAGAAAAGCAAACTGACATTTCTTACTTAGGCGGGACTGAACTTGACTGAGACCCTTGAAGGCTTCCTTGGAAATAACAACCGTCAGAACTCTCTTCTTTCTGGGCCCTTCTCTCACATGATGTGCCTCCAGGGAGGACCTCCTGGATTTATGCTAGTTATACAGTTAAACTAAAGTTAAACAAAATCACATCCTGTGCTTCTAGCTGAGGGCTCCATTTAGTCATGTGCACGAACTCTTCTTTTTTAATCACACTGCACTGGAAGAAGAGAATTTGGCTTCAGGGCTCTGCCTTTCTGTGAATACTCAGTAATTGCGCGTACAATAACCTGAGTCCTAGTATTAACTGAGATGAGCCTGAGGGAATTACAGGTCCAATATAATCTTATGTATTTGCTGTATGTCACACAGAAAGGAAATAGTATTTGACAAGGACTTTAGGTCCCACAGCTGTGGGATAGCAGACGAGGGCCTCAGAGCGCAGCCTTCTAGTTTGGTAACTGGGCACAGCCCCCAGCTTTTGTGCTTTTAATCTCATGCTGCTTGTCCATAGCCAATGTTGGTTATGTTTTCTAGAAGCCTATCTAACTGCATATTAACTCGCAGCCAATAAGGTGAGGGCATTCGTACAAAGGAGCCGGCAGCTCACCCTCCCAGTAGCACCCTGCCTGGCCACATCCTCCAGCTGATTTCTTCTTGCCCTCCCCTAGGCAGGGGGCAGGGGGTCGGGGCAAGGGAGTCACATGGATGGCATATGCAGATGCAACTCAGGCAGCTTTCACACTGAGATAACTATGGCACAAGGATCATTTTATCAGTCCTAGTTCCTTTTCAAAAGATATATAGCTTAAAGATACCAATTTGATTTTTTTTTTTTTTTTTGATTCTCACTTTTCCAGGCTGAAAAAATATAGTTATTTATTTACCTCTAAGTGCTGGGATTAAGAAGCAGAGAGAGTTGATTCTTTTTTTTTTTTTTTAAATTATTTATTTAGAGAGACAGAGAGAGAGATGAGAGAGACAGAGAGAGAATAGGCACGCCAGGGCCTCCAGCCAGTGCAAATGACCTCCAGATGCATGTGCCTCTTGTGCGTCTGGCTTATGTGGGTCCTGGGGAATCAAACCTGGGTCCTTTGGCTTAAAAGGCAAATGCCTTAACTGCTAAGCCATCTCTCCAGCCTCCAATTTGATTCTTGAGTGTGTTTTCTAGGTTAAAAATATAAAATATTTGACCAAACCCTCTTTCCATTGAACTTATCAGAAAGCTTCATGATTAGTGGAATGTAATGGCCCATATTTGTAATCCTAGCACTTTGGAAGCTGAGGCGGGAGAATCACAAACTTGAGGCCAGTCTGGACTATAGAATGACATCCAGTCAAGGTCAGGTCTCAAACACACACACACACACACACACACACACACACACGCTTAACTTTGAGATTGGTGCCACCAAACTTGGTTGTTCTCTGTTTCATTAACATAAGCTTTATTTAACTTTGGTAGAATTGAGAGATTTCAATTGGGTGGTGATTCAGAAAAGTCATGGCAGAGCGTGGCTGACTGTGGTGGCGTGCTTAGCTGTATGGGCTGTGGTACACAGCCAAATAATAGAGGAATGGAGCGGTAGTAGCTGCTTTCTTGTTGCTGGGACAAAATATATGACCAGAAGCATGTACAGTTTTGAGGGGAAGTTTCTACCATGGCAGGGCACACATGGCAGAAGCAGAGAGCCAGGCTTATCTGAGAGGAAGTAGTAAGAGTGAGCTGAGTGTGACCAGCAGAGCTGGGCTAGACTCTCCAACACCTGCCTCCAGTGACACTTCCTTCATAAAGGCTCCACAATATCCCCAAATAGTACCACCATTTGGGGAATAAACACATGAGGCTATGGGGGACAATTTACATTCAAACCACCACAAGAACTTAAATTTTAATAGTGGAACGTGTAGAGTTAAGGGAACCTTAGGAGACAAGAGGACCAACAAGAAAAATGCTGAAAAGGAAAGCATGCTGCAAAGTCCCTCTGGCCTTTTAAGTGCTTCCTCACTATAGCCTTCAGTAATGCGACTTCTAAAACTTCTTTTCCTAAAAGCGGGTTGCATCTCAGACAGCACAGGAGGCCCTCTTCCCAGACTTTTGCTTGACAAAAAAAAAAAAAAAAAAAAAAAAAAAAAAGACCTGAAACAAACAAACAAGCAAACAAAAAACCAGTGATGGGTATGGGAACACAGACAGACTTTGGGAAATTCATTTCAAAGCATGAGAGAATTATCTTAAATAATAAATAAGGAGCCATTGTCTGCAGAGCTCTTATTGAACCAACAGAAACATGCTGAGTTTTTATGGACCAATAACAAAACTTATAGAAATAAGGGTGGCACTTGGCCCTGCTTTATCCACCAGCTGGCAGTGAAATCAAGAGCATGCTTTTTCAGGTTTCCATCCGGAAGGATGCCAAATTTAAAAATAGGAAACCCCATTTTGAAGGCTATATCCGAGATTCCTCAACCAATTTCACATTTTACAAACTTTATAGTCAGTCAAATCTTGCTGGTGGAGAATGGTTTTGTACTCATTTTTTTTCCCCCTTGTAAAATGTTGGTACATTCCAAATTAAAAGATCACTTTGTGGAATTTTACTAGGGAGAATAAAAGTGGCCCCCTTGTGGCTAGTTTGAAAATTACAAAGTGCATTTGTTAGGCACTCAGTTGCAGGGGTTCGTTTTTAACTAAACTAACATTTTAAGTCTTAATACTGATTTCTACCAATGCTTTGCCATAAGGAAAAGGATAAAGCACGAATGGAGTGTTTAATGTATACAATGAAAGAACTGAGTGCCTGAAAGAAACAGATTAATTGAAAGCTGTGGTTTTTATTTTTTATTTTTGTTTTGGCGTATGCGCGCCACGTGTGGAATTCAGGGGACATCTCTGGGAGCTGGTTGTCCCTTTGCACCTCCTTGGAGGCCACTTTCTCTCGTTCTCGCTGTTGTTCTTGGCTGCATTCAGCTCACCGTCAGCTTCCAGTTTTGCAGGACTTCTCCGTCTCTAACTCTTACCCTCTCATGAGATCACAGAAGCCTGCTATGGATTCTGCTTTCTACTCGGAGTTTGGGGCTCCAAATAGGGTGCTCAGGCTTAAGTAGCAAGCACTTTATCCACTGAGCCAGGTCACCACCCCAGGCTATAGTTTTTTTTAAAATTTATTTTTATTAGTTATGGACATATTTAGTATATAAACAACACATGTTGGTACCATTCTTTCCCTCCTCCCTGCCCCTTTTCTGAAGAGCCCCTCCTCGTTGGGGATGCAGGTCAACCCCATGGGGATTGTGGGTCATACAATCTAGGGGCAGCAGTCAGTTATGGGGGAGATGCACTGTCTTTGTGCAAAATGTCCCAACTTGTGGCTCTAACAATCTTTCTGACCCCTCTTCCACAAAATTCCCTGAGCCATGTTGGGTGCATTTTAAGTCTACTTCAGAGATGGGCACTCAGGAGCCTCTGGATCTCTGGTTTGGTAGGTGTTGAGTGTCCTCAGTGTCTGTCTCCTTCACCCTTGTGCTGATGATATAAGGTTCATTGAGAAAGCAGCATTCTTGCTCATCTCCCCAATTCCTCTGTGATTTCAGCTGGGGCCAGGGTGGAATGCACTGGCTCATTTATCTCCACCAGTCCTGCTCCTGTCTGAAAAAGAGAAGCAGAATCTGCAACAGAGAGTGAAGTCAGCACCGATTAAATGGGATAACCATTATTAATTTAGAGAGAATTTAAAGGATGTAGATCCACTTATAGCCCAAGGTTAGTGGGAGCTTGACAATGGAAAGCAGAACTCTTTATCTGGATATGATTCTGACTTGTTGCCCATTTCCAGATATGGTTCCTTTCCACTGAGCAGATCTGTTAGCCAATCCAAGAGCAGTTGGTTACCCACCATGGCTGTGTGCCACTATTGCACTTGTGTGAGCATCACGTCAGGTTGTTTGCTTCTGAGTCACATAGACTTTGAGTTGCTTGGACAGATGGTGACCACTTTCCCCCAGTAGCTCATGTAGCACCTTCCAGCACTAGATGGGCTAACTGTCTTGGGACTGGATCTCTTCCAGATTCCAGCCAGGTCCCTCCATGGTCCATGCTAACACAAGCTGTACTTTTAATGAGAGTCAACTAGCTGTCACACTGTGTAGGTTTCCCAGCTGGCCCCTTTCTGTGGGTTTTGTTCCTGTGTGTTGTGTCATCAACTGATCAGTGTACAGGCTGGATTATGACAGCCATGAAACCTTCTTCTTTTTTAATTTTTTTTCCAAGGGAGGGTCTCTAGCTGAGACTGGCCTGGCACTCACTGTGTAGTCCTAGGCTAGCCTCAAACTCATAGTGATCCTTCTACCTCTGCCTCTTGAGTGCTGGATTTAAAGGCGTGAGCCCCCACGCCTGGCTTTGAAACCTTCTTTCTGGACTTGGAAGGCAGGAAAGTCCTGAGAGTAGAGCACAGAGGACTAGGATCACACTGGCTTGTTTTGAAACCTTCTTTCTGGATTTGGAAGGCAAGAAAGTCCTGAGAGTAGAGCACAGAGGACTAGGATCACACTGGCTTGTTTTGAAACCTTCTTTCTGGACTTGGAAGGCAGGAAAGTCCTGAGAGTAGAGCACAGAGGACTAGGATCACACTGGCTTGTTTTGAAACCTTCTTTCTGGACTTGGAAGGCAGGAAAGTCCTGAGAGTAGAGCACAGAGGACTAGGATCACACTGGCTTGTTTTGCATTGCATCCATCATTTCTCCTCCTGCGTGCCTACACTGATTCCGGACTTTGAAGTGGACATTGGTCCAATTTCTCCTTCATCGGCTACTGAGAAGCCTGATCTTGGTTTCCTATTGCACCTGCTTTTTGTAGGGTCTGACCGTGCAAGGCAGCTCTTTTTTAAAATTTTTATTTATTTATTTGCAAGCAGAGAGAGAGATAGAAGAGAGGCAGCAGACAGAGAGAGAATGGGCATGCCAGGGCCTCCAGCCACTGCAAATGAACTCCAGATGCATGTGCCCCTTGTGCATCTGGCTTACGTGGGTCCTGGAGCACTGAACCAGGATCCTTTGGCTTCGCAAGCAAACAAACGCCTTAACCGCTAAGCCATTTCTCTAGCCCCAGCAGCTCTTTTTCTACAGATCATTTTTTTGTGTGTGAACGTACTCCCTCCCCCCATCCCCAATGAAATGATGCTATTCATAGGGAATTGAAAAGAATAGGCAAAATGGATAGAATGCATGTACCCTTCCTGCCGCCTTTGGAACGGTTATGTGATGGAGAATCACAGAACATCATCACAACCCGGACTCGAACTTTGGAGACTCCATATGGATCTCTGCAGCTTCCTCAGCAGTGCACACATTCGCTTGTAGATAGGTTTGTGTGTGTGTGAAGTCTTCATTGTTATCCATGGATGTGCTCACATAACCACACCCACAACCGCAGTCTCTACCCTAAGCAGACTAGTCACACCACCACCTAGGAGCCACACCCAGCCTCCCCGCCCACTCCCACCACGTGGCCATTGTGATTCTGTTCTTTATCTCCATGATTTTGGTATTTTGCAAAGGTTAACTATATGGACTTTCTCAGATGGAGTTTTCCCCCGCTCATTGTAATTCCCTTGAGACTTGTCCAAGTTGATTCCATTTTACTGCTAACTTACAGTTCACGGTGTGGATTTTCCACCGTTTGTTGAGCTGTTATCCCACAGAAAGACATGTGCGTGGTTTCCTGTCCTTAGGCTCTTATGAATAAAAGCGGCTGTGAACATTCTTGTATGAGTTTTCACTAAATTGCACGGTGCCGGCAGGAGAAATCAAGGAAGAACTTAATGACATTTAAAAATTATTATGGCAATGTGTGTGTATGTGTGCTGCATGCATTTTGTGCAGGCCTGTGACAACAGTTACAGCCCCATGCTCGTGAGTCTCTTGTCCAGAGACAAGCTGTCTGCAAGACCACCCCATACAAGAATTAACAGCCCCTTAAAAATGCCTTGGCTTTATGTGGGTGGCTAGGGAATTGAACCCCAGGTCAGCAGGCTTTTAAATAAATGGCTCTTGCTGCTGAGCCATCTCCCCAGTATCAAACAGTCACTTTTCTTCCTTTTAAAAGAGAACTAACTCAGGGCTGGAGAGATGGCTTAGCGGTTAAAGCACTTGCCTGCAAAGCCAAAGGACCTTGGTTCGATTCCCCAGGACCCACATAAGCCAGATGCACAAGGGAGCACATGCATTGGGAGTGCATTTTCAGTGGCTGGAGGACCTGGTGCACCCATTATTTGTCTTTCTCTCCCCCTTCTCAAATAAATAAATAAAAAGAAAATATTTTAAAAAATAGAACTAACTCAATTTTTTTTTGATTCCAGCCATATCACTTAATCTAATTTAGCTTCTTCAGTGCCTGTTTATGGGTTTCCCCCTCTTAACACGTCTTCCTGGGTTTTGACCTTTGGTCATATGGCAAGGGCATGGTCATTTACTATCCTGGTTTTGATCCTCATCTGTGGACCAGTGATATTCAGCTTCTGTGCTTGACATTGTCCTGATTCCTGAGAGGGAGCTAGAGGTGTGCTCTGATATGACAGCAGCTAGCTGCATGTGGTGAGTATGCATGCCTGCCCTTCTCTCAGACGGGCTGTAAACGGAACGTACACACCAAGCTGGAGATCTGACTATGAAAAGAATGTAATGAAAGAAGAAATGTAAACTATGTCAATATGTTTTTATGTTGAATACATGCTGAAATGATTATGCATTGTATATATTAGCTGAAATACAATATATTATTAAAGTTATTATTTTTTTGTGCTGGGGATTGAACCCAGGACCTTGCACATGCTAAGCACTCATTCTACCACTGAGCCACACACCTATTTAAATTAACTATCCACTTTTTTTTTTTTTTTGAGGTATTCTAGCTCAAGCTGACCTAGAATTCACTATGTACTCTCAGGGTGGCCTTGAACTCACAGTGATCTTCCTACCTCTGCCTCTCCAGTGCTAGAATTAAAGGCATGCATCACCATGCCCAGCTTATCCATTTATTTTTACTTTATTTTTTTATTTTTGTTAAAACTTTTTTTTAATAGAGAAAGAAATCTCTTTTTTTAGATTTTATTTTTAAAATTTATTTGTTAGAGACAGAGAGAGGGAAAGAGAGAGAGGGAGAGTGAGAATGGGCAAGCCAGGGCCTCTAGCCACTGCAAACGAACTCCAGATGTGTGCGCCTCTTTGTGCACCTGGCTTATGCGGGACCTGGAGAATCGAACCTGGGTCCTTGGGATTTTCAGGCAATGCCTTAACTGCTAAGCCATCTCTCCAGCCCCACTTCTTTTTACTTTAATAGAAAATGTAAAATTAGATATGTGACTCTCATTGTATTTCTTTTTTTTTAATTTTAAATTTATTTATTAGAGAGACAGGGAGAGAGAAAGACAGACAGACAGAGAGAAAGGGAGAATGGGTGCACCAGAGCCTCCAACCACTGCAAACGAACTCCAGACGCATGTGCCACCATGTGCATCTGGATTATGTGGGTTCTGGAGAGTCAAACCTGGGTCTGTAGGCTTCACAGGCAAGCACCTTAACCACTAGGCAATCTCTCAAGCCCTCACATTTTTTTTTTATGATATGGTTATATCCAGTGGGAAAACAAAGTCCATGGCAGCTTAGTAACTTGCCCAAAGTCATGCCCTAAACCCTTTCTGTGATGGGACACATGCTTGTTTCTATTCTATGACAACTGGTCCTGTGTCATTGCCATGTCTTATCACTTCAGGCTGCTCTCACACAATCCCTGAGACGGGGTGAGTTGTTTGGAACAGAAATCTATCCTCTCACAGTTGGATAGGCTTAGAAGTTCAAGATCAAGATGCCAGCCGGTTAGGCCATCTCTTCCAAGATGATACCTTGAAAGCAGCATCCTCCAGAGGGAAGAAACGAATGTCTTTTCATCAAGAGAGCAGAAAAGACCTAGTTCCACGAGTCCTTTTAGTGGTAGCATTAATACATCATAAAATAGATTATAGGAGGCTCTGTTCTTATACCTAAACTATTAAACTATATGTGTGTCCCAATACTGTCGATGATTAATTACATTTCAACATGAAGACTGGGAAAAGACAAAGACATACTAATCATGGCAGTGGACATGGCTTTGTGTTGAATGGGACAAGCCAGGAAGAAGTGTCTGTGCTCCTCTTGATCGACCTGTAGCTCTGCTCAGATGATTTTGGAGAATGCGGGTCCATTCCAGGGTAGACAGAATGGAATGCACTCTATTTCTGTCCCTGGGATGCCATTTCCATCCAGCAAATTTCAGTGCTATTTCCTTTCATTTTTTTTTCTCTGTATATTTCATCTGGGACGGATATACTTAAACTGCCTTCTGTCTTCCGCTTTTCTCTCATACCTCTTATCAGTCCTGAAAGCAGCACTAAAAACTATGCCTCTAAAACTGGGCTGGAGAGATTGCTCAGTGCCAGATTCAATGACCCAGGACCCACGTAAGCCACACAAGGGGGCGCGTGCATCTGGAGTTCATTTACAGTGGCTGGAGGCCCTGGCGTGCCCTTTCTTACTGTCTGCCTCTCTTCTCTCTCTTCTTTTGTAAACAAATTTCAGTTACCTTTGCATTACTGAGATAAAGCACCCCACCCAAAACAGCTGATTTGAGGAGAGTTTTCTATTTCAGGGTTACAATTTTGAGGGGAAGCTCCCTCCATGATGACAGGAGAACACATGACGCAGAGGCTGCACATAACCTTTGCCACAGCAGGTAGAAAACAACAACAGGAGAGTGAGCCGATTTCACTGATTGTAACACCCATAAACCCACCGCCAATAGCAACAGCAAGCCTCCATCTCCCAAATTGCCACCAGCTAGAGACCAAGCATTCAAAATATATGAGTTCATGGGGGGACCGCAAAGCCCACTTTAGAATTTGAATTATGTCCTATACACACACATACAATGGTGATGAATTATGCTAAGTGGGTATACCATGAGTGAGATCATTCATTTCTCACAGAAACCCAATCAGGCACATATTAACATGGCTCCATTCCAGAGATGAAGAAAACGAGGCTTAGAGAAGTTACACCATTTTTCCAAGGTGTCCAAGCAGAAAGGTTACAAACCAGAGTTATGGTTCCTGACATCAAACTCTTGAATTCTTACTCGTGGCCATAATTATATATGTAGATATTTTTTGGTAGGTGAATTGCTTACTGAGCCTTCTCTTCACACTAGAAATTTTACTCAAAGAATTAATATCTATATTCTAAAACATCTCCATGAATTCCACCAAGAAGTACCATTTACAGACTGTGTTAGCATCTATGCTCAGGGACTATGGGTTTTCCTTCATTCAATTCAGGATGTATTCTTCCCAGGGAAGAACAATAGCAAAGAGTTTGGTCCTTCACCTTCTTTAATCTTATAGAATATGCACTCTTATTGATCGTAATTTGTTTGTGCAAATGGCTGGCATTCATGACCCACCCTCGGTGTTCAAGTCTTTGGCATCCTTGCTACCTTCCAGGATGATCAAATATCAGAGATGAAGGAGGATAACTTCCCAGTGCAAGGGTCGGCAGACATTTCCTGTACAGCTCTATGCAGACTTTCTTGGGGATGTGGTCTTTGGCAATTGCTCAACCCAGCCCCTGTAGAATGAAAGCAGCCATGGACTGTAGTTAAAGGAACAAACAGGTATGTTCCAATAATGCTCCATTTGCAAAACAGAGGGCCAGGATCCGGAGAGATGGCTCAGCAGTTAAGATGCTTGCTTGCAAAGCCTGATGGTCTGGGTTCGATTCCCCAGTATCCATGTGAAGCCAGATGAACAAAGTGGCACATGTGTCTGGAGTTCATTTTCAGCAGCAGAGACCTCTCTATGTCTCTCCCATTACAAATAAATAAATGAAAATAACACAGGACCCATAGTTTGCTGATTTCTGAGAGTCAACTGGTCACATTGCATCCAAGGGGAAGAGAGGGGATAAACAGAGGTGGGGCCTCCAGGCCCGCCCCCAGTGACCCATCAAGGCTCCATCTCCTAGAGATTGCGCAACCTTCCCGACAGTGCCAGCCCCCGGACACCAAATGTTCAAACATACTTCACATTCAAACTCAACATGCAGCACCTGTTACCCTGACCTTGAAGTTCATCATATACTTCTTATTCAGCTTCTACAAGATGTATGTAGATCTCCTGAACCAACGCCCATGGTACCTTACAAGAACCCTTCACAATTCTCTCACAGTGAAGAATAAAACAGTCAAAACAAAAAAGCAAATATTCTTTTCTGATTGCTAAAAGTTAGACAGACACCTAAATCATGGTTACCAGAAAGATGGACAGATAACATTAGGAAAATGACACATTGTCCTGTAAAGGGATTGCTTACATAAAAGAGATTGACAATGAGATATTCATAGCCGAGAAGTTACTTTTCCATTACTAGAATAATATCCCCACAAGAAGCAGCTTAGGTAAGGAAAAGGGTTTAATTCAGTTTACAGCTCCAGAGGGCAGAGTCCATGATGGTGGGAAAATCATGGCCGGGGCAGTGAGCTGGTGTCACATCATCACACTGGCAGACGGGAAGCTGGGCCAGTCTGTAACATGTAAAGGCCCGCACCCAGTGGCATGTTTCCTACGGAAAGACTCCACTTCTTCACGTTTCCATGCCCCCCCAAACAACTAGGGGCCACAGTAATGAATAATTAATAATAACAAAACACATTAGCCTGTGGGGGACATTTTACACTCAATCTACCACACAGATATTTTTGAATCTAAGGCTACTCATAAAGATGTGGGTCCAAATTTGTAGCTGTGAGGCCTTGAAATGTTACACACGTGCTCTGTACCTCAATCTGGAACATCAGAAGGAACAATAGCACCCACCTATTGGGTTGGATTAGGTCATGAAGGGGCAGCCTTCCATGATGGATAATGCCCTTATTAGAGGAAATGAAGGAGAACGTGGTGCTTCTGTCTCTGTTCTTGAACATTTGAGGACCCAGCAAGAAGGCAAAGCTACCATTTACACACCATAAAACGTGCTTCATGAGACACCCTACCTACCAGAGAGAGAACTTGACCTTGGATTTAACCTCCAGAACTGTGAGAATTAAGTGGCTGCTTTGAAGCCACCCAACTTATCATACTTTTTTTTTTTTTTTATAGCATTTTGTGCTGACATATACAGACACTGTTAACTGCAGTCCATAAATAGAGACTGAGAAGGGAAGACAGCATGGCATTGAAAAACACACCCAGAGCTCCAAAGGCAGATTATACCCCAGGCTTCACTAATCCCACACAGGAACATGCCAGGCAAGTTTCTAAACCTTTCCAAACCCACATGATTTACTATAAAATGCTGACAATGATAGACCAATCACGTAAGGCAGTCGTTAGCTGTGAGCACAGAGGAACAAACTTAGATTCTGTTGTTACCATTGCTGCTGTTTAGATTATTACAAGGTACAAATTAGTGGCACAATGACCTGCAAGGAAAAGACTGTTTATAGAGGAGCATTCTTCAGGGAGGTGGTTCTGTGGACAAAAGTCAGCCCGAGGCAGGGAAGCTTGGGACCCGTTAGAGCGACAAATCTCTCTCTGTGTTCTTCCTGTACTCCACCTTAGCCCACATGTCATTAGCAAAATCAGAGTTTGGCCTATTTGTTTCTGCCATTAAAGCGATGCAGAGAAACTAGAGGCACACACGTTTTAAAAGTTGACAATCTCACAAGTTTTATTATTTGGGAGAAAAGCAGACTCAGGACCAATTTTAGGTAAATGTGAGGTCCTTGTGTGGGCAATGTGCACCAGGTTTTCATTAGTTCTGTGGAAGAGCAAATTAGCAGATATGGACTTAAATTACAGTGGAGGGATTTCACATCCATAGCTATTTCTCAATGTCATAACTGTAAATGGTGGTAGGAGGCTGCAGGGGGAGAAGAGGAGCCAGCATTCAGAGGGAGGTCGAAAAAAGTAAGTTGAGGGCTGGAGAGATGGCTTAGTGGTTAAGGCACTTGTCTGTGAAGCCTAAGGACCCAGGTTCGATTCTCTAGTCCCATGTAAGCCAGGTGCACATGATGGTGCATGCATCTGGAGTTCATTTGCAGTGGCTAGAGGCCTGGTATACCCAGTCTCTCTCTCTCCTTTCTCTCTCCCTCACTCTCTGTCTCAATTAAAAAAAAATAAGTTGAAAGGAGGTTGGAAAAAAGTAAGAGACTTTTCTAAAATCTCTTATGGGTCAATAACTTATTTTTTACAATGAATTCTAGGCAAAGAATGTTAAAAAAATCATAGGATTTTCTTACTTCAGTGTAAGCAAATCAAACTGGCCTTTGTTAATGATACTCCTGGTATTTATCTACTCCTGTCTTAGAGGGGCTCTCTCTCTCTCTCTCTCTCTCTCTCTCTCGGCCCTGGCCCCTCTGCTCCTTAACAGACTAGAACCTTCGCTCTGGTCACTTTGCCCTGGAGGCTGACAACCAGCAGGGTGATCCCCTCTGTCACTGTTCTGTCCTCCTGGAACGCATCCCCATGCCATCAGTCAGAGAAGCTTCTCTTCCTTTGCCATTCTCTCAGCCCCCTGAGTAAGGGGATTTGTCTCTGTTTTAATTATTCCAATTTAGAGGACTTCGAATCAGGTGAGGCTTCCACTTTTAATGGGGAGGCAGAGTAGGAGGATCGCTGTGAGTTCGAGGCCAGCCTGAATTCCTGGTCAGCCTGGGCTAAAGTGAGATCCTACCTGGAAAAACAAAACCAAAAACAAACAAACAGGCGAGGTTTTCATGGCATTGGCGATCACCTTCTCTCACAGGCATCTACAGTCTGTAACGGGGCTGGAGCTGTTCGCATTTTGAAACCTATACACACTTTGTATATATGGTATGATATGGTATGGATACATGAAGGTTTTGCAAGCCACTGCCTAGAAGTTCAAACTGGCACTTTATTGTTTTTTTTTTTTGTTGTTGTTGTTTCTCATTCATTTTTGTTTTATTTTTTAAGATATCCAAGTACAAGCTTAAAACCATCAGATATCACAGAGTCATTAGAAGCAAGGTAGAAGTTTCCTGAAGGAACACTGACCCCTTTTAATCATTTTGATGACCACCATGTAGCAGTATAGCATAAGAAAGAACCTTTCAGCCTATGACGGGCTGAGTGTAAGGTGGTCATCCCATCGTCTATCTCCAGGTGACGTCATTGCTGTCTTGGTTTGTGTAAATACATTGTATGATGTTTGAACAATGATGAGACTATACAGCCTGTGAGCTAAGAATGCTGCTGTGTGTGTGTGTGTGTGTGTGTGTGTGTGTGCGTGTGTGCATTGTGTAGCACATTCCTCTGTGTTGAATTATTTCTCCTTGGAGGAAGGAGAGTGTCAGGAGGATAGCAAATCTGGGTGAGCTGAAACTTAAAAGGTCACACGACCACCCCCCAAATTTATAGGAGCTATGAACAACTGTTCAAGGGCAGACTTTGACCAATATTGTGTAGTGATTTTGTAAACTTTAAAAGTTGTAGACTTAGAGGGATGGCTTAGCTGTTAAGGCGCTTGCCTGAGAAGCCTAAGGACTCATGTTCAATCCCCCAGAGCCCACATAAGCCAGATGCACAAAGTGATGTACATGTCTGGAGTCCGTTTGCAGTGGCTGGAGGCCCTGGCATGCCCATTCTCTCTCTCTCTCTCTCATTCTGTCTCTCTCTCTCTGCCTCTTTCTCTCTCTCAAATAAAAAATAAAATAAAATAAATATTTTTTTAAGTTGCAAGATCCCTTACCCTGCTCTATAAGTAGCCCCGATCAACTCACTGGTTTATCAAAACTGATTTTGATGCAATTATGCTTCGGCCTGTGACTATCTGGGATGAACAGACATGTGTTTGCATCTCCCCAGGGGGAAAATGTTTCACGCTTGGTGCCTGAACAGGGACACGGCAGAAACCAAAGGTGAGTTTGGGAGGGGAGCAATTACATGGTGCTGGCCATGGGGTAGCCAGGCCTGCAACTGAGGCCTGGAACATCCCCAGGGGAAATGCTAGCATGGCCGTCTCTCCCCATGTGGTGGCTGTGGTGGCATGGGTCTTGCTGTGGGTCTTGTGACTTGTAACTAAGGCTGAGCCATCAGGAGGCAGAGCGTCTGTGAGGGAACCTCAGGGCAGCCATCTTCTTCCACGTGCTATAGAGTTGCAGGGGTGACTAATGAGTGTCCTGAGAACAGCTGAAAGGCTACAGAATGTGTCACAGTCCCTGAGAGTGGCCCAAATGGGACAAGATGGCTGGCAAGCCACTGAGGATGCTGTGTGGCCTCTGGAATGGGGTAATAAGGTATACATCGGAGGCTAAATTGGCTGTCCAGAAAGGATTGTTTATGCAAAAAGAAAAGTTAAAATGAGCCGGGCGTGGTGGTGCACGGCTTTAATCCCAGCACTCGGGAGGCAGAGGTAGGAGGATCACTGTGAGTTCGAGGCCATGCTGAGACTACATAGTGAATTCCAGGTCAGCCTGGACTAGAGTGAAACTGTACCTAGAAAAACCAAAATCCAAAAAAAAAAAAAAAAAAAAAAAAAAGAAAAGAAAGAAAAGTTAAAATGGAAACGGATGTGTAGCTAATGTCCTCTGTGTCAGTCTCTGACTTGGAAGACATTTAGACACAGGAAAGAACAAGGTCAAGGTGAGAGAAGACACGTCTCAGGTACTGCATTTATTGAAGAGCACGGGTGCTCTGCCTCTGAGCGCTGGGTTGGGAAGGACTTTGAACAAGAAGTTGCAGAACCTCTCAGTGCCTGGCTTGTGAGCTGTGGGAGGTGGGTGCAGGTGGATGTGCTACAGAAGCCGAAGCCAGAACACTGAGTCATTAACTGTTCACACCTCCCTGAACTGCAGAAGATAAGGCGATCTGAAGGAAACCAGTCCCTGACAGTAGAGGAAGGACAGGCTTTTCTGAGGAATTAGGAATACGAGAAATGGTATTGGATGACTAGTTTGTTGACGGCGCTGTGTTCACAAGAGAGTGAAGAAGCTAATCCGGCAGGGATCTTGGGACTGGCACGGGGCTATAGTTTCCTTGCTCGACCCCTTGGTGGAAAAGGACCTCAACAGAGTGCGAGAGGCCTTGACAGGACTGAGAGACTTAGACTAGCTTGCAAATTAATTCTGTGAAGTGCTAAAGCAAGCAGAGGAGATGAACAAAGAGCCAGGTCAGACCAAAGGGTCTGTTCCTAGGGAGAAAATTGCCATGCTAGTGAGCCTCCAGGAAGCTTTAAAGCCAGAAGAACCATTCTCAGAAGGCCCAAATGATAAACTAGTGCAGGTGAAAAAGAAGACTAAGCTTGCCCCACAGGTGGGCATTATGCACCCAGAGTGAGCTGGGCACACTTTTCTCCCTCAAATGTATGCTGGGAATCCAGGGATGGTGGTGAAAATTGCTCACCCAGCCTAAGGCTACCACAGCAGCCAGATATGTCTGAGGAAGAGGCAATGGCTGACTGCAGCCATTGTGCTACCATCCAGAACCTGTCAGCTCAGGTCGCAGCACCTGACCTGAGAAGCAGGCGGGAGAGGGCCTCACTCTCCTTTGGCCTTGGACCCTACAGAGCCCCCTCCTCAAGGTTATAGACACAGTAAACATGTAAACAATAAACTGTTTAAGGTCAGGCTCTGGCCTGTGTTGGGTGGTAAATTTCTGAGCTTAAAAGGTTGTAAGATGCCTTCCTAAGGATATATAAAGGGTAAACAACTGGCTGGGGAGAGGCACTGAACAGCTAAGCTGCCTGCAGGCTGTACAGTGTCCAGAGATGCAGCTTCCATGAGTCATCACCTGTGCTGGGTGGGCTTTTCAGGGAGGCAGCTGTCTTTGACTCACCCATGCTCCTGTAAGCCCCTCACTCTGCGCTGTGAGTAACCCCAATCAACTCAGCAGTTCACCAAAACGGGGTTTGGTGCAATCATACTTTGCTCTGTCATCTGTGCCGTGTCTGGGGTGAATAGATGTGTGTGTCTCCCCAGGGGAAAAAGTTTCACATGGCAGGCGTGTTCGCACGTGCGTGTGCAGATTCCTAAGTTCTATGTGTGCACATGCAAAGACCAGAGGAGGATGTTATCAGGTGACCGCGCCGGCCACTCTGCTTCTCAGCCTTCCTCCTTTAAGATAGTGTCTCACTGAACCTGGAGGTGGCTGCTTCCAGCCAGATGGGATGACCAGTGAGCCCCAGAGATGGCCCTGTCTCCACCTCCCTCAGCACTGGGGTTACAGCTAGCACTAGGTGCTTCTTAAGGGCTACGGAACTGCGTGTTTTCTCTTATGGAACCCTCACATCACTGTTGAGGTAACACTGCTGTTACCACTTGCAGATGGGGACACTGAAGTTAAGAGCAATCAAGTGATGTGCCTAACATGACACAGCCTGTAAGAGGCAGAGGTGAAGTTCACACTCAGGTGGACGGAGTCTCAGCACTGACTTCTCTGCCCTCACCCTGTTGATTGGGCTCTTGAATCACCACCCAGTATTGTCCCCCAATGATGTCCGCAGACATTCTGCTTTCTCATCGGGCCAGGTAAGTCTGGGTGTCAAAGGACGTAGGAAGGAGTGACTTCTTCCTGCTCATGGAGCAGGGCTCTGGGTTTTGTGCCTCAGGCAACAGTCACCTTATCAACCACCTCTGCTCTTGCTCCCTCAGGATAAACTGTCTACACCTCAATCTCGACCTATTTTCAAAGCAATTTGTTACTTTGGCAGGTTATAAAAGTGGCCTCATTATGTCATGCCTTTGTGATGTGACAATGAAGATCTTTCTACCGAGAGATGGAGTTTATTGCTGTTTCCTTTAACCTGACATTTGTGTTAATACTGAGCCTAAGCCTTGAGGCTTTATAGAGTTCCCTCTCCTTTCTTCTCTCTGTTCTACTCTCCCTCTCCTCCTCCTCCCTTCTTTTTTTGCCCTGCTTCCCTCTTCCTCCCTTTCTTCCTTCTTCCTTCCCCTCTTCCCCATATCAATTACTTTTTCACTGCTGGGACAAAATATCCAATTAGAAGCAGCTTAAAGAAGGAAAGGGTTTATTCCAGCTTACTGTTTCAAGGGTAAGACAATCATGTCAGGAACAGCATGGTAGAAGCAAGCAGCTGGCGTGCCAGGGCCTCCAGCCACTGCAATGGAAGTCCAGATACGTGCACCCCTTTGCGTGCATGTGTGACCTTGTGCACCTGCGTCACTGTGCGCCTGGCTTACGTGGGACCTGGCGAGTTCACTATGAATACCCAACGTGATGGCACTAGTACAGAGTAAAACTGTCACCAAACCCGTTCATAGTCAGACACCAAACGGTGCAGGAGCAACATTTCTATGTTACACTCAGGGCTTCTTTAAGTAGGGTGACTAATTGTCTTGATTTTGTCAGCATTTCCTGGTGTCCTCGCTGATAGCCCCACATTCCAGAGATCTTTGAGCCCTGAGAAAATCTGGATGAAGAACTACCAACTGTAAGATCCCTGGAGTCAGAGGTCCACAAAGGCTTCCTTCTGAGCCACTGAGCAAAGAAAACCTGGTGAGTCACATCACTTAGAATTTCCCTTTTGAGAGCCGGGCGTGGTGGCGCATGCCTTTAATCCCAACACTCGGGAGGCAGAGGTAGGAGGATCGCCATGAGTTTGAGGCCACCCTGAGACTATACAGTAAATTCCAGGTCAGCCTGAGCTAGAGTGAGACCCTACCTCGAAAAAACAACAAAAACAAACCAAAAAAAGAATTTCCCTTTTTAATATTTCCAAGTGTTCCCGTTCTAGTTTCACCTTTCAGAGATGCAGAAGGCATAAGAATCTGTTGAGGCATTCAATGTGTTCTTCAACAAAGCAACCTAATAGAACTTACTGTTTACCAAGTTTAGCTGGCTGTGGAACCCTGGCTAATCTCACTTAACATAACTGTTGAACATAACTTGAAAACGGTGTTCTAGCTAGCTAGTTACTCTTTTTATATTGGACAGTAATAAATAGATTGAACAAGGTTTTCTACCAAGCATTTACTACGAGAGCGGGAAGAATGATGGAATGATTTTTTTTTTTTTTTTTTTTTTTTTTTGATATCCAAAGATCTAACAAGGAGTCTGTTTTTCCATTAGCAACCAGCTGTCACATGACATACTCAGAGGTGGCACAGCCATACAGGGATTGAACATGCTTTTGTTCTTTGTTCCAGGAACCTTCCCAAGTGCAAAGCTATCATCTCGCAAGGAAAAACAGCTGGCATCCCTGAGGGCGCCACAATGGGGACACAGTGACCTTTCAAAGTAGTTTTACTGAGTGGAAGGAAACTCCGTATGGTTTTGCTTCCAGAGGTGTAGCAGATTTGGGGACTGGTGGGATGGCTTAGCAGTTAAGGCACTTGCTGGCAAAACCAAAGGACCCAGGTTTGAGTCCCCAGTCCTCACATACATCCAGATGCACAAGGAGTTCCTTTGTGGTAGCTAGAGATCCTGGCATGCCCATTCTTTCTTCTCTCTATGACTCCCTCTCTTCCTTTCTTTCTTTTTCTTTTTTTATTTTTTTAAAGCTTTATGGGTCTAGTTGTGTGTCTTATCTCTTCCTTTCTTAAATAAATAAATACATATATGAAAATATTTTAATAGAGATGTAGTAAATTTTGAATTATAAACATTTATAGTATACGTTATTTAAAATTCTACCTGTACTTGACTGTGATGAACAGCTTTTGATTTTTACTTAGTGTGTGTGTGTGTGTGTGTGTGTGGATGATGTGTATGGGCACACACGTCCCATGGCGTGACACTTTCTCTTTGAGATGGAGTCTCTTGTTTGGCCACCACATGCTCCAGTCTAGCTTGCCCACGGGCTTCCCAGTTCTCCTGGCTGCGCCTTCTGTTGCTGTGGGTGAATTTGGATTGTGGACGGTGTGGCGCTTTCTGTCTGGCTTTTCTGTGGGTTCTGGGATGGAGGAGATTAATGCCTGCAGGCTTGCAAACAAGCACCTTTAACCACTGAGTCATCTCCTCAGGCCTTGCGATGAACAAACAATTTTTAAAAAATTTTTAAATTTTAAATTTTTTTATTGACAACTTCTATACTTACATACAAAAAGTGCATGGTATTTCCCTCCCCTCCCCCCATTCCCCTTTAGAACTCCAGTCTCCATCATAACCCCTCCCTCTCTCCATTAGTCTCTCTTTTAATTTGATGTCATCATCTTTTACTTCTATTATGAGGGTCTTGCGGAGGTATTGCTAGGCACTGCAAGGTCATGGATATCAAGGCCAATTTCTGTCTGGGCAGTTGCATTGTAAGAGGTCATACCCTTCCTTTGGCTCTTCCATTCTATCTGCCCCCTCTTCCGCAATGGTCCCTGAGCCTTGGAGGGTGTGACAAAGGTGTTTCAGTGCTGGGCACTCCTCCATCCCTTCTTCTCAGCACTATGTTGCCTTTTGGATCATCCCAGTGGTCATCTCCATCTGAAAAGAGAAGCTTCTCTAACCAGAAGTGAGAGTAGCATTAAAACAAACAATTTTAAGAGGAGGTTTTATCATTTAGAACATTTCGTTCATTTCCTCACCAACATAACTGAAAACGAGCAAGTTCTTTCCCCTGGCCGGGAATGTGGCATGTGCTCCAGGGGGCAGCCGGGCTTCCCTGACCAGTTAGAAGTTACCTTGGGTTTCAGTGCCTAGATGAGTAAGATTGAGGCCCAGGAAGAAACAGCTATTTGTCCCCCAGACATCAGCATAAGGCCAGAACCTCTGTTATCTGCATCATAGTCCTGTAAACTCTTATCACACTTGTAGAAATTTTTGTGGGAAGATTAGTTTAATGTCAGTCTGAGTGAAAGTAGGGGAGTTTATTTATTCGGGGGCCAAAGAATTTGAGATAGGTTTTTAAAGAAGCTCTGGCCCCCAGTTGAGATTTTGTTTTTATTTTATTGTTTTTATAGTCGAGGGGAGGGGTAAGTGGACAAACAAGACATGGTGATTTGTATATTCGTTATTTTTCTAGTTAAACCACCCTAGCAGTAAACTTTATTTAATTTTGTTTTAGTTTAAATTATTTTTTTAAATCATTTTTGGGCCTTTTTTGGACAGTTTTTTGGGGGGATTTTTGTATCCGTTGACAAAGATAAGTTTAGTTTTTTAGTAATTAACTCTTATAGTAACTTAGTGAATTACTTTAACTTTTAGTTTTTTATTATTTTTTTTATTATCCTAACACCTTATGATTTTGTCTATAATGGCTGGTATTTTTGGCATACTACCTGTATTTTAATTATTTTTATTTTAGATTGGATGAAACTGAACAGAGTATCTAGAACATAGGGTTTTAACATAATTTTTAGTATAATTATTATGAGAGACCTCATTATGTAGTCCACATAGGGGGCAGGCCCAAGGTCTGGGGTCCATCAGCTGTAAGACCTCCAGAGTCTTGGGTTAGCATGACCTTGAGGGCCACACATGTGTCAGTTGTCTTTGGGAATGCTGACACTGTTATCAGCAGCAGGAACTGGTTCATGGTTATTGTCCTTGAAAATATGGATGGCGGGCTGGAGGGATGTCTTAGTGGTTAAGGCACTTGCCTGCAAAGCCAAAGGATTCATGTTGAACTCCCCAGGACCCACATAAGCCAGATGCACAAGGTGGCACATGTGTCTGGAGTTCATTTGCAGTGGCCGGAGGCCCTGATGCGCTCATTCTCTCTGTCTCTCTCAAATAAATAAAATAAATAAAAGAAACTATGGATGGCAACACAAAAGAATTATTATAATAATTTAAAGCCAAAGAAGGAGAGACAGGAGGGCCTTTCCTGTACAAGCTCAGTCAGCAGGAGAGACTGTGATTAATCCTGTTGTGAAGAGGAGAGCACAGGACATTTTTGAATTAGAGGGAAGGGGTTGTATCACATTTTAAAAAAAGAAACAGATATTTTTGTGGAAGGAAAAGGATATGATACTAGGCAATAGGAAAGAACTCTTATCTATTTTGGGGTGAAAGACATAAAAGTCTCTTGAAGTCAAAGATTTTTTATGGGTCTCATGAGGTTATCAGATGAGCTGATCTGTTCAGTAAATGGAAGGAGTTAGGACCCTTATCATGTGTCTGATTATTTTTGACTTATAGAGTTTAATAGGGCACACGTTGTTATAAGAAGCAGACGATTTTGTTAACCAGGTGTAGCAAACACTAGTAGACTGGTGGACTTTTTTTTTTTTTTGCATCTTATGTTGAAGTTTGAGGTTGTTGTCATGTGCGGACCAGTTAGTTTTAGGATTGAGACTGGAGCAGGGCCACAGTTTTCTTGGCAGGCGCAGGTGTCCTTTCGAGCTTGACTTTGAGGGGCCCTCTGGGTCCCTGGTGATCTGCTGTCATAATCGGCTGAGAACATTGTGGTTTTGACTCTGATGTGATGAGTTTAAATCTTTTGGCTGATGGGTGTGGGTCCGATTTTTTAAGGATATGTGGATTTTTGTGTTGTAAACTTTAAGGGGCTGGAGAAAGCAGTTAAGGTGCTTGCCTGCAAAGCCTAAGGACCCAGGTTCAATTCTCCAGGTCCCACATAAGCCAGATGTACATGGTGGTGCATGCATCTGGAGTTCATTTGCACTGGATACAGGCCCTGGCGCACTCATTCTCACTCACTCTCTCTCCCCCCACCCCTCTTTCTGTCTCTAATACATAAATAAAAACAATACATCTTTTTAACAATTTTAAGGAAGCGTTATTAATGGTGGGAGAATCTGTCTTACTTAAATCTAAGCAAAGAGACACCATTTAACAACCAGCATGGCCAACATTAGCAAATACTATCAGCCAGAAGTCAATCATTTTTATATTGTAAGGTAGGCTCGAGATTTCTTCCAAATGTATCTTAGGGCTGGGCTTTGAGATCTGTTTTGGTGATAGATCTTTTTTAATAAGACATGTCAGGGAGAATTGGACCAGTAACTCTCAGGTCAGCATAATCAGTGAGGACAATTTTGGAACTTTGACTTGAAGACAAACCGTGGCTGATTAATCAGGGCCAAGCAGAGGCAGAAGGCATGAGGTAATGTTGGAGCTTAGTACTGTAAACCAGCATCATGCAGGCGCATCTATTAGTTTGAATCTTTGTTAATATTGTAATATTTTGTGGCCACACATATATATTTGTTTTGTTTTGTTTTCTGCGGTAGGGTCTCACTCTAGCTCAAGCTGACCTGGAATTCACTAAGTAGTCTCAGGGTGGCCTCAAACTTATGGTGATCCTCTTGCCTCTGCCTCCTGAGTGCTGGGATTAAAGGCCTGTGTGTGTGTGTGTGTTTGTGTGTGTAATTTATTTATTTGAGAGAAAGAGGCAGAGAGAGAGAGAGAAAATGGGCACGCCAGGACCACCAGCCACTGCAAACGAACTCCCAGATGCATGCACCCCCTTGTGCAGCTTACGTGGGTCCTGGAGAATCTAACTGGGATCCTTTGGGTTTGCAGCCAAACACCTTAACCACTAAGATCTCTCCAGTCCCTGTAGTTATATTTTTAATTGGTTGTTTAAGACCATGTAGGCAGTCAAAATTAACTATGTATTATATTTTAGAGGTCATTTATGGCTCTGTAGGAGAGACTTTTAGGGACCTGTGAGGAGTTTAATGACACTCAGCACTGTCATTTGTTAGCCTAAGTTAAGGCTGTGCTGACCAAGCGGCCCTCCCTCTTTGGGAAAGCATGGAGGATTGATTTTTTTTTTTTTCTGATGTGACTCTTTTATTGTAGATTAATTGATTTGGAGTCTACCTCTGGGTCTCCCTATGTCTTCCCTAATCAAGAAGACAGACAGGTCACTTACCAGAGGCTAGATTGAAAGTGGGCCTGCAGGCTTGCAAGCAAGCACCTTTAACCACTGAGTCATCTCCTCAGGCCCTGCGATGAACAAACAATTTTAGGAGTAGTTTTTAATCATTTAGGACATCTCATTAATTTCTTCACCAAAATAATTGTACTTTGTCAATGAAAAAAAAAAAGCAAGCAAGTACTTCCCCTCGGCTAGGATGTAAGAATGTCACGTGTGTTCCAAGGGGACACCGGGCTTCCTGACCAATCAGAAGTTACCCTGGAACTCAGTGCCTACATGAATACACTGAGGCCCCAAACACCAGCATCGGGCCAGAACCTCTGCTATCTGCATCTTAGTCCTGTAAACTCTTATCATACTCTCTGTTAATTTTCTGCAAAACGTTTCTTTCCCTGAGAAGATATGAGGCGTGAATTGGATTCGAAGTCCAAATGAGTAAGTGTGACTACTTTTCCATCCCTCCTCCAATACCCAGCGAATGATACTCACTGCATTTCTGTAAATCACTGTTGTAGCACGTGAGCAGATTCAATGGAGTTTCCATCACTCAAGAGGCCCGTTAAATGGTGCTTCACTACTCTGTACTGAGATTAAGAGAACGTTGTGTCTTAGTCTATTTTCTGAGGCTTTAGCTAAACGCCTGGCACTGGGTAATGTATACATAGTCAACGATCATGTAGTTCGTGGCTCTAGAGGGTAGGGAGTTCAGGAGCCCAGTGTTAGTATCTGACGACGCTGCCCCATAACCTGGTGGAAGGACTCACGGGGCAAGACAGAGCAAGTTCACGTCTCTGTGCCTCGTGACCTCATTTCATCCTAAAAGTCTCACTTTCAAATACCGTCAACATATGACCTTGGGGGATTCGTTTTCCAACACGTAAATTTGGAGGACACATCAATCCGTAGCATTTAAGGAGTATTCGGGGGACTGACATCTGAGCACAGGAAGGAATGAAGCAGGTCTAAGAAGACGTGAAACCGAGCTGTGACTCAGAGCTGGCCCCAGCCAAGACCACAGGCCTCTGATGTTGGGGTGGTCCCGCGTGAATATCTCTGCGTAGACCACTCACTGGCTGTGGGAATCTTGAGCTGGAATGAGTGTTGAGCAAACAAGTTACTTTCGACCCTCAGAGGGGCACAGACACTGGAGGGTTGGGGTCCCATAACCAGAGCAGGAAGCCTTTGTTCCTGGCTGGGATGGGGGGGGGGCGAGGTCTGTGCAGAACACCACGTGGCCATCCTTTCAGGTCTCTCACGCCTAGCTGAGAGGTCAAAGTATTGTCCGTTAACCACGTCATGCCTCAAAGAGTATAGACTTAACCCAAGTTAGAAGTGCTACAAAGATTTCTTCTTGAAATGAGCCCTGAACAGATAAAAACATTCTTTTTTTTTTAAAAAAAAAAAAACTTTTAAAAATTATTTATTTATATATTTTTGGAGAGAGACACAGAGAGAGAGATCGACAGAGAGAGAGAGACAGGGAGAGGAAGACAGAGATGGGTGCGCCAGCAGTCTCTCAGCTGCTGTGGAACGAAATCCAGATGTGTGTGCCCCCTTGTGGTCAAGTGCAGCATTGCACCCTTGTGTCACTTTGCATCTGGCTAAACGTGGGACCTGGAGATTGGAACCGCTGGACATTGGAACCAGTGTTCTTAGGCTTAGGAGGCAGGCGCCTTAACCCCTAAGCCATCTCTCCAGCCCAATAACAATCCTTTTAATGCCGCCTTGCTGGTTGCTAGTTCTGTTTGCTTTGACAGAAATTGGAAGTGGGAAGTTAAAAAAAAAAAAGGCCCTGGAGAGATAGATAGATAAAAATAGATCAATTGAGATAGACAGATAGATAGATAGATCAATCTATAGATATAGATAGATAGATAGATAGATAGATAGATAGATAGATAGATAGATAGATAGATGATAGATAGGTGGGGGAGGGAGAACAAGCTAGGGATATGGCTCAGAGAATAAAAGAACTTGCTGCAAAAACATGAGGTGCTGCCTTTGATCCCTAGCACGTGTAAAAAGCTGGGCATGGTGTCACATTCCTGTAACCCCAGGCAGGGCTGGGGCGGGAGGCTAGGAGGATTTTTGGAGCTCTATGGTCAGCCAGTCTAATGGAAAAGCAGTACACACTCAAGGTTCACTGAGAGACAGTCTCCGGGAAGTAAGGTGAAAGAGTAATAGAGAAGGACCCCTGATGTCCTCCTCTGGCTGTGCATGTGGACGCGTGGGGCATGCACATCTGCACACATGTGTAAATGCCACACACACACACACACGCATACTGCATACAGAAACACACACACACACACACACAGAAGAAGCAATAGTCCCAGAACATGGACATAGTTATCATTGTTTTAATTTGTGTATTTGCATACAATTGTATAGTGTAGGTAAGGTTTTAAAAGATTTAAATATTGAATGCTATGAAGTATAAAGTTGTCCTTGCCTATGCGAGAGACTGGGGAGGGGTGGAGCGCCATTCTTGGACCTCCTAATGCCAGAGGCAGCACAAAGCCCTGGCTAGCAGGAGAGTGGCCTCTAGTGCCAGGCTGCCAGCTCACTCTCTCCACTCGCCTCCCACACAAGCTGGGTGACCACAGGCCACTTTCCTGGATCCAGCCAGAGCTGTCTCAGAAGGTGGTGAGAGATTTTCACCCTAAGACACTGCTGAAAACACACCGTCTTTGTATGATGATTCCTGCTCAAATCACGCTCTCTTTCACTTATTTGTAAACTCTTGCTCTCCTCTTTTTTTCTTTTCTTTTCTTTTGTTTGTTTGTTTGTTTGGTGTTTGTTTATTTTTGTGTGTGTGAGGTAGGGTTTCACTATAGTTCAGGCTGACCTGGAATTCACTATGTAGTCTTAGGATAGCCTTGAACTCATGACGATCCTCCTACCTCTGCCTCCCCAGTGCTGGGATTAAAAGTGTGTGCCACCACACCCAGCTCTCTTTTCTTTTCTTTAAGTTTTCATAAGATTACATAGTGTGTGTTGAGTGTATCTCCTCCCCATGCCTCACTCCACTCCCATCAGTCCTCCTTATTCCCCTAGGGAGTTTCACTTCCACTTTCATGATTTTGTGTGTCTCTATATAATCTAGGAATCACAAATGGGAGAGAATGTGACGTTTGTCTCTCTGACACTGACTTATTCACTGAGTATGATTATCCCCAGTTGCATTTTCCTCACATCAATGTCCCTTTGTTCTCCATGGCTGAAAACAATCGCATTGC
This sequence comes from Orientallactaga sibirica, assembly GCA_036365145.1. Lineage (NCBI taxonomy): Eukaryota > Metazoa > Chordata > Mammalia > Rodentia > Dipodidae > Orientallactaga > Orientallactaga sibirica. The sequence continues at coordinate 7,642,445 of JAEOAD010000005.1, forward strand.
ACATGAACACCTCATTTTCCTTATCTATTCTTCTCTTTTTTGGACACCTAGATTGGTTTCATAACTTAGCTATCATAAATAGTCCTGTAATAAATGGATAAGCAAATATCTCTGCAATAGGGAATCCTCTGAGAAAATACACAGGAGTGGTATAGCTGAATCATATGAAGGATCAATCATTTGGAGAAGCCTCCACACTGATTTCTTTTTTTGTTTGTTTGTTTGTTTAGTTTTATTTATTTATTTATTTTTTATTTATTTATTTATTTTAGAGTGACAGAGAGAGAAAGAGGCAGGGGGAGGAAGGGAGAGAGAGAGAGAGAGAATGGGCACACCAGCGCCTCCAGCCACTGCAAACGAAGGCCAGATGCATACACCACCTTGTGCATCTGGCTTACATGGGTCCTGGGGAATCAAGCCTCGAACCGGGGTCCTTAGGCTTCATAAGCAAACGCTTAACCACTAAGCCATCTCTCCAGCCCTCCACACTGATTTCTATGGTGGGTGGAGCCTGTCCTTTTCACTGTAAAGTCTTTCAACAGATATGCTATTTTTTTTTAAAAGATTTGTTTTATTTATTTATTTATTTATTTATTTATTTATTTATTTATTTGAGACAGAAAGAGGGGGAGTGAGAGAAAGTGAGAATGGGTGCACCAGGGCCTGTAGCCACTGAAAACAAACTCCAGACACATGTGCCACCATGAGCATCTGGTTTACGTGGGACCTGGAGAATTGAACCTGGGTCTTTAGACTTCACAGGCATGCGCCTTAACCTCTAAGCCATCTCTCCAGCCCCATGCTATGTTTTCTGTCTATGTTTTATGTTTTCTGATTGAAGACCCAGATCACCACAAGCCCCAGATTCGCCTCTGAAAACTGTGGGAGCAGTACCCTCTGTCTAGTGTGGGTCCCTCCAGAAGCAGACCCTACAGATACAGAGAGCTTATATGAGAGCCAATTCCAGGAGGGGATGCTGGGGGGTTGGGATATGAAAGAGAAATAAGCTACTGGAGAATAGAACGTCAAGCAGGTTCCTACTGTGGCCAACAGGCAAGTGGGACTGACCCTGGGAGGCAGAGAACTGGAAAACTCTGGCTAAAACGTCCCAGAGTGAGTTAGCCCACTTCAGGGAGGTGAGGGAGCTGGGCTATCTGTCTGTCATTTCCCATCAGGGGAACATGTGGCTTGAAAGGCGATTGAGACAAACGCAGGTAACAGTCTGGCCAGAGCAGAGAGTAGGCAGTAGCTGCTGCAGAGCTATTGGCCACACTGACCGCATTTATTCCACCTTGGCTTTTTTCTTCTTTTTTAAAAAAATATATTTTATTTACTTATTTATTTATTTATTTGAGGGGGAGGGAGACAATGGGCTCACGAGGGCCTCCAGCCACTGCAAACAAATTCCAGATGCATGCACCCCCTTGGGCATCTGGCTTACGTGGGCCCTGGAGAGTCAAACCAGGATCCTTTGGCTTTGCAGGCAAACCCTTTAACTGCTAAGCCGTCTCTGCAGCCCCACCTTGGCTTTCTTAACCGTACATTTCCTCTGAAGAGGCATTTCATTTTTATCAAGGCCTCTGATCCCTCAGCTCATCCATTTTCAGCCACCCACTGGACTCTTGGAGCCCAAATTCCTTCCATGTGCAGCCTGGATATCAAAGACACTGAGAACTTTTTCCTCTTAAGCCACTTAACTTCATTGTGTATTTTTTTTGTTTTGCTTTGTTTTTTGACTTTTTCTTTTTAACCACAATTTAGGATTTCCCAACTAAGCTCAGACTATCATGGCTAGAAAGAATTGCCCACCCAGGCAAACTGGTGCCACTGCAAATTAATGGAAGCCTGTCTCCTCTGTTTATTTACGTATTTTTCCTTTTTCTTCATCAGCACTCCCTTTAATAACTCTCAGCCACTCATTTAAATTTCCTCTCCTCTGCTTAAGACACCTTCCTGGCTTGCTTTTACTGTGAGGACCCATAGCTGACTCACCCAATCCCCGGAGAGAATGCTTGTTTTTACCATTGAATGGTTCCCTCTCCTTCTTATTCCTCAGCCCTCCCCAGTTAGACTCTGGTTCCATTACTCTAGCTCGACCTGCATGGCAACCGAGTACACATTTCTACACTCATTCTTATTTTTCTTTTTTTGAGGCAAGCCCAACAGACTGGCCCCTCCTTTTTATGAGAGGGCACAAGAATGAGAGAGCAAGAGAGAGAATTGGCCCACCAGCGGCAGAGAGAAAGAAAGAAAGAAAGAATGGGCATGCTAGGGCCTCTAGCCACTGCAAACTCCAGATGCATACACCACCTTGTGTATCTGGCTTACATGGGTACTGGGGAATTGAACCTGGGTCCTTAGGCTTCACAGGCAAGTGCCTTAACTACTAAGCCATCCCTCCAGCCCTACCCTCATTCTTCTTAGCAACATTCTTGGACATCCCTTTTGCTGGGAAACTGTTAGCCCTGCTTTGTGTGCCACAAAGATATATGAACTCTTTTTTTCTTTTCTTTTCCTTTCACATATTTGTGTGCTATGTGTGTGAGTGCATGCGTGTGTGTTTATATATGGTGCACACGTATAAACATACATGTAAAGATCATGGATTGACATCAGGTGTCTTCCTCAATCCCTCTCCTTTTTTTTTTTTTTTTAATTTTAATTATTTAATCACCAGCTTGGCCAGATGAGCTAACAAGCTCCAGGGAGTCTCTGCTCTCTGTCTCCTCAGCTGCCCTCTCGCAGACAAGTGATTTCCCACCTGGCTTGTATGTGGGTCCTCATGTGGCACAACAATCACTTTACCCCCGGAGCCATCTCCCCAGCCGCCAAATATCATAGTTCTTTTCTGACCTTTCTGGCCTTTTCTTTTCTCTTTATAGTTTTGAAGTCTTTTAGCCAGCCATTGAATCTTTGAGTTCCTCCAGATTCTATCTGTTCTCCTTTCCGCAGTATTTTTGTCCTTAAACAATTTTCTCCTCTCCACACCTACCCTTGCTTACATTTTGGACTTTTACTTTGATACCTAGATTCATAAGGCCAATTGTGCAGCTGACATCAACTCTCAAATGTTTCAGAAGACTGTATTCAGTTGTTATCCATCTCAAGCCTGACCCGTCCCAGTGTTCTTCGTGTTGATAATCCATCCAATCAGTGCAGATCCAGAATCCAGGAGTCTCCGCATTTCTTGTGCTAGTTGAATTTTACCTCTAGCAGGTCTTTTTTTGGGGGGGAGAGGGCGTTCAAGGTAGGGTCTCACTCTAGCCCAGGCTGACCTGAAAGTTACTCTGTAGTCTCAGGGTGGCCTCGAACTCACGGTGATTCTCCTACCTCTGTAGAAGGGCTTTTGAAAATACCTTCCCTTTCGATTTTCACCTCCTCCTTGTGTAAGCCAGTCATTTCTTCCCAGGATGACAGAATTAACTTCCCCTCTGGTCTATCTTTCCTTCTCTGGGATCTTCTAATCCATCTACACACTGATTTTGATCCAGTGTTCCCCACTTGCACAGGGACTTTGAAAATCGCAGCCTCCCTTCCATCTTCCCCTTTCATTGCCTCCAGCTTGCGGCCTGAATCATGTGACTTGGTCAGTGAGTTGTTCTATGAACGACTCTACTTTTGCCAGTGAGAGCTTTACAGATGAGGAGTTTAACGCTCAGCAAGGAAGGCTTTGCTCACCCCTGAGTATGTGGAGCACTCCTTCTATAAACTCTTTTTTTAAATTGTGTAATAGCTTTCGTGGTTGTAAATGCAAGTGTGCCCATGGCACAGTGCTCGCGCAGATGTCAGAGGAGCCTCAACTGTGGCCCTCCACATTGTTTGCGGCAGGGTCTGTCTTGTTTTTCCACCACTGTACATATCAGACTCTCTGGCCTGCAAACTTCAGGCTTCTCTTTCTACTTCCCTTCGCACCAGAGGCATCGGCCTTATAAAACACCTGCACTCTGCATTTAGCTTTATGTAGGTTCTAGGGATTTAAACTCAGATTTAAACGCATGCTGCCAAGCAAGCACATTATCCACTGAGCCATCTCTTTAGCCCCTGGAGTGGTCTTTCTGAAGTCCACATCTGTTCACATGTAGCCATTCTGTTCAGACCCGTCACAGGCTCCAACACTGCCCAGTGCACTGATGCAGCATGCATGTGTCCCCACAGGCTGCTGCTTTCACCTGCAGCTTCAATGGCTCCTTCCTCTATGCGCAGTGACCCAGACGTTCCCACCCCTCGCTCTTCTCGTCATGCCAGGTTGTCACACTCTTTCAGGCTACTGTGCTCTTTAGCTCATAGCTTCTTCTTCTTCTTCTTTTTTTTTTTTTTTTTCATTTGGCACTCTCTCCAGACCTATTCATGCTTCAAGGCCCAGGCCAATGACTCCTTTGTTTTGTACAGCTGACCTTGATCTTCCTAGAGAGCTGACGGCTGCCAGTGCACCAGATAGACACTCTATTAGAACTGGTGCTGGCAACGCAGAGGGTTGTTCAAGTTGTGGACTGGACAACTTCAAGGGCTTTGTTCGCCAGATAGCACACAGTCTGCTTTTCTTTCCTCTTAGGGATCATGGGAGTGGGGAAAAGATATGAAAAGATTATGAATGTAACATGTGGTACATATGAGAGCTGGAATGCTCTGTAACACAGGAGGAATGAAGTATAAGGGCAAGAATACAAACACACTCAGATGCTTATGCGTGTAATGCAGGGGCTTCAGAGATAAGCTCTGGGATGCTTTGAAGTCCTGGGCTAAGTGGCGCAGGTTGAACTTGAGGTACGGGAAGGAGGGTTGCCTGGGGTAGGTGGCTATGTTGGTAGATGATACCAGAACAGGAAGAGACAGAAGCACATAAGCACACCATTTAAACAAAAACGGATGAAAACACGATTGGCCTTGGCAGATGGAGTGGGAGTTAGGCCATGTCTTCATGAGATTGCTGACGGGAGCAGGCACTGGGGACTTCTGCAGGAAATCTCCCAGGGCCGAGGGGACTTTGTGTCAGAGCTTGGCTAGGCCATTGGTGGACATACTTGCTCCCGTACCTGGGCCAGGGCTTCACTAGCAGGGATTGTGTCTTTTGACCTAAATCACCTGACCCATCATGGACCTCCACACCCTTCCTAGTCAATGAGTGGAAAGAAATGGTAAGTTTAAGGATTCTGACAACAATAATAGGAACCAAAACAAACATGCTTTCTGACGTGTGCCTTGCACTTTTCTCTTTGTTCTTTTTTAAAGAGCTTTTTCTTTCTGTCTTTCTTTCTGTCTTTCTTTCTGTCTTTCTTTCTTTCTTTCTTTTTCTTTTTTTTTTTTCATTTTGTTTGTTTTTTCGAGGTAGGGTCTCACTCTGGCCCAGGCTGACCTGGAATTAACTATGCAGTCTCAGGGTGGCCTTGAAGTCATAGCAATCCTCTGCCTCCCGAGTGCTGGGATTAAAGGTGTGTGCCACCATGCCCAGCTTCTTCTTCTTCTTCTTTTAAAAATTTATTTATTTATTTATTTGAGAGATAGAGGCCAGGGGCTCCAGCCACTGCAAATGAACTCCAGATGCATGTGCCACCTTGTACATCTGCCTATGTGGATCCTGGGGAGTCGAACCTAGGTCCTTTGGCTTTGTAGGCAGGTGCCTCCGCCACTAAGCCATCCCTCCAGCCCTGCCTGGCACTTTTCCAAGGACTTTACCTATATCAGCAAGCGTTATCCTTGTACGTAGATCTTACAGAACCCCTCTTGCAATGAGACCACTGATGTTAGAGATGGGCGCTAACCTGCCCAGGGGGGCACAGCTAGGAGGTTGTGGGGCGGACTTGGCTGCATGCTGCCTGCCTCCAGAGCCTGTCCTTCACAAGGGTGTCCCATCTTTTGCCTATTGTGACTACAATTTTCCTCTGAAAATTGAGGTTTTAAAATTAGATTTATGTGCCCTTCATCCTTGAATGAATGCAATCGCAGTGGATTTTGCTTTATTGTTTTCATTTTCTATTCTTTTTTTTTTTTTTTTGAGGAAGTTTGAACAAACACAGAAATTCCTGTTTGTTCATAGAGACCATTGTCTCTGGGCATTCACACATGCTCTCTCTTGTCTTCGTCCTGGGGGTGAGTCAGTAGGGGAAGGCTGCTTGGTTGTTCTACACCATGGAGGCAGTCTACTTGATTTCCGCTGACACCTAAGTATCCTTGCTGGAAAAAATTAGGAAGTTTGTTCTCCTAACTTTTGAACCACTCATCCTTTTGATTTTGGCACTGCTTTGGGGGAGTTGTGGTTAGGAAATGGCCATCTTTGAGAAACTGGGGTTTTCTGGGTAACACTTTTCAGAGATTTATGAGGAGACCCCACCATTTCCTTTGTTTAAGCACAGTTAATGTAATTTAACTTTCTCTAGCTGTGCTTATTTTCTTTCTTGCCTTTTGTGCATTAGGCAATTCTGTAATTGGGTTCCACTTGGCCATCTTGTCCCAGGGTGGAATCCTTGGATTTCATCCAGACACATTCAGACTTTAATTCTCCCTGTTCATTAGCCATATTTCTCTAACCGGTGGTGGGAACAGAAAGCCAGAGTCATAACAGAAGGTCTATGATCCTAAAATTTCTGGTATAAACAAAATGAAAAAAAAATAAAGAAAGTCACACCTGGTTTGCATTTTATGAAGATTTCACATGCTTTTATAATTTTTTTCTGGATCCCCAACAGGCTTTTTAACATATATATGTTGACATTTTTTGTAGTGTCTTAATAACTGAATTAATAACTGAAAGCTTTGATTTTTTTTTTCATTCAGGCTCTGAGGGAGAAAACAGGCATTGTTTAAGTTTTGTATTAACATCCAGGGCCAGGTTGCAATTTCTTTTTTGATTTCTATCTTAAATAATGTTTAGTTTAAAATAATCCTTTCCAACTCCCTTCCCTGCCCAGGTATTTTCTAATTATGTACCTGGTTGGCTTCGGAGTCTGTGAACGTTAGCCTTTCTATTTCACTTGAAGGGTTTGTCTTGGGGGAGGCATGCGGATCCTTAGATTTCCTCTCTTGCTAAAGACAAAACAGTCATGGCAACAATTTAGCCTAAACCTGTACATTAAGGATGAAAAAGGCTATGGGTTTCGACCCTTAGTTCTCCCTAAATTACATTTGGTTTGGTTTTTAAACTGCCTGGAAAGGGTGCACAGTGGCAAAACTTGAGTTATTGAATAAGGATTTGATCAATTGCCAGTGGCAGTAATTGAGCTTTCTTTCCTAAGATTTTTATAACAATATTCTCCTAGGATCTGACGAAGTTCTGTTTGGAAGAAAGACTACGTCTTAACTATGGATTAGGGGATGGCTGGGCTTTGAATCTAATGTATTGCAGTTCCTTGAGCCTATGAGTCATCTGGACGTGTGAGGTCACGTGCCCTAATTCTTAGCATGTAAGCTATGGCCCCAGAATTAGTTTCCCAGGTTTCCTAGAAGAGAATATCACAGGTTGGACCTTGACTTTCCCAGTGTTTGAGGCGGCAAGCCTACGATCAAGGTGTTTGAGGCCTTGTGTCCTTGGAGGCTGTAAGCTTGGAGAGGCCCGTGTCTCCTGTGTCCTCCCATGGGCTTTTGGCTGTACCCATATGCGTCTTGTCTTTGTATCTCTGTTGATAGGAGCACCGGTTATATTGGATCACTGTCCTCCCTGACAGAGTGCTTTACATTAATTCCGTCTTTAAAGGCCTGACTTTCCAGACATAGTTGTCATCTGGGTTCTTGGTGACAAGGGTTCAATGTATCAATACAGCAACTGTGAAGGGATCCAGTTCAGCCTGTACAGTCCATATAGGGGAGATTATATATATATATTTCTATACCTGTATCTATGTTATCTATGTCACCTGGATCTATCTTTGTCTTGCTCTTTCTCTGTCTATGTATATCATATCATAGATCAGACCCTTGGTTGGTTCTTGAGCTTCAACTTCAGGTCATATCCTGCCTTGCTAATTATCTTTTCCATATATATATAATAACAAAGTAAAGAGAATAGGGTTGTTCAGGCTTAACATTTTGGAGGTTCGAGCCATGATTGGCTGTCTGGTCCCACTGGTTCGAGCCTGTGTTGAGATACCACATCTTTACGGGAGTGTGCGTCAGAGCAGATCTGCCCACATCACAAGTCAGGGAACAATGGGAAAGAAGGGAAACACATCCCATAATTCCACTCGTGGTCATAGTCCAATGACCTAAGAAATTCTCATGAGGCTCCACCTCACAGGTGCCATCGCCACCCTGGGGACCAAGAGTAAAACACCTGGGCCTTTGGGGTACATTCAAGATCCAAGCTGTGGCAAGATGTTACTCAGTATGACCCCTTAATACACTGAGGACCAGTGGTGAGCTAAGAGCTCATATACTACTGAATACCACCAAGATGAGATAGGCTTTCATCCCAGAGAAATCATAAAAACATATCTGAAACAATACTAATTTAAAAATAATATAAGATCCCAGAATGCCTTTGGATATAATAGTGTAGGCTAGTAATTGCAGAATATTAGGCCACAAATCAAGGTACCTATTAATTCATTGAAATGTGTCAAGTGATGCAATAATGCTTTTCATCCCTCATGATAAGTCAAGTACTTTGCTTGGTGAGGCGGAAACATCTTCTGGCTCCAGTCCTTGAGGCCTTCCTAGTTGAGGGTGTCAACTAGGCTGAGATCCGGGTGTAGCAGGGTCACATGTAGGAGTAAGCCAGATGTCAGCTGGGTCCCCATTCCCTTCTGAGATCAGAACAGATCTACTCAAAGTTCCTGGTGAATGGAGAGCCAGTGGCTTGGCCGAATTTTGTGTATGCTCGCGTGTCACACTTTTGGTCACTTCTTCCAGTCTCTGCTCGACCTCAACCCTTGTCCTCCGCTCTGCCTTACAGCTGCTCCTTTGCTCTTTCCTGGAGTCAGCCCGAGCCTGCGACACTGCTCTGAAATATTTGTTCCTTCTGTAAAAACACAAAGCACACGAAGCAGCTGTGTGCGGTATATTTTTGCTGGCAGTGTGATGACAAGAAAGGTGATGTTACAGCGGCATCAAGCATTTGATCTAAAATTGTATAATAGACTCCCCTGTTCTTCAAAATATAACTTGGACATTTTCATCAACTCTTGTTTCACTTTCCTACTATTTTGATGAAAACTGTTTCTGCCCGTCTTCTTTTTTCTTTCTTCCTTTTCAAACTTCTCTGCTCTTCTCTTCCTTCTTCACTCAGTCCATCTAATTCTGTCTTATAAATTAAGCAGATTTTTTTTGGGAGGGGGGTAAAGGGATTAATTTAGATGAGCGCTAAATGTGAAGGGAAAAATACATGATAATAGCAAAATCTGATTAAACCAAGATGTCATAATCTAATGTAACAGACAGAGTGTGTCAGGAATGCTTCAGCTTGTCCCGCTTGTTACATTCATTTTTGTGTCTTTGTAAGACATTCTTTTGCTGGTCCTGGGGCAGGACTTTAATACATAAATTTTTAAAAATATATTTTATCTACTTGAGAAGGGGGGCAGATAGATAGAGGGAATGAATGAGCCTCAAGCCACTGTAAACCAATTCCAGATGCATGTGCCACCTTGTGCATCTGGCTTACATTGGTTCTGGGGGAAATGAACCTGGATCCTTCTGCTTTGCAAGGCAAGCACCTTAACAGCTGAGCCATCTCTTCAGCCAACACAGAAAGGTTTTTAAGAGTCACTGATGTAGGTGTTATAGCTGACTTGGGGGAGAAATCTGGTTTCTGTGACTGACTTATGGGGAAAGGAAGGCAAAATAAAAAAGGTCAGAGACACATGTTCTTGCTTCTGAGGCCCTTCCAAACGTCTCCAGTTCCAAGTCTTTGATATGACAAGGTAGAACACTTTGGGGTAAAGTGTCTGCTCCCCCGAAGGCGAGAACAAATGACTTGAGAGGTGGAAAGCTGGGGATAAAGAGGTCAGAGGCTGGATCTCATGCCCCATACGTAACCTGTGTCTGTGTGAAGGTCAATGCTGCATGTTTTTAATTTGTTTCACCTTTAACAGAATTTTCTGTACAAGATTCCAAGTATGGGAAGAGAACAGAGGCCAGAGGGAAGTGATCTCTTCTGAAGACTTTTCCATTCCTCAGGTGACTCGACCGTTTTCTGCTGCTTCTTTCACAATGGCAATCTGAAATGACAACCAAAGGAAATAGAGTTGAATACTGTAGATCTTGTGATCCCCCAAAAGCATTCTGACTGCGAATAGGAAAAAAACATTACAATTAATTATTTGGAGTTCTATTTCATAGTCTTATTAACTTTTAAATTTTTGTGGTGTGTGTGGTGTGGGCTGAGTGGATGCACATGTATGTGAAGACATGTGCTCTGTGGGCGTGCATGCAGAGGCCAGAGGAGGAGGGTAGGTGCCCTCCTGTATTGCTCTTACTCTTTGTTTTTCTGAGAAGGAGTCTCTCTGTACCTGGAGCCGTTGTTTTCCATCAGACTGACTGACCAGAGAACTTTAGCCTTCTCCTGCCTCTGACTCTGCTCCTTTAGGACGTGGGTTGCAGGCATGTGTGGGTGCTGGGGGTCAAATTCAGGTCCTCTTGTGGCAAGTGGACCTATCTGCTGAACCATCGTCCCAGTCCAAGATTCAATTTGTAAATTTATTTGGGGTAAACTTGAGCTTTGATTAAAGTATACTTCTCTGAATTTCAAGACAAATCTCTAGTTCCTTGGCCCCATTACTATAATCAGACCACAGGACAATTTCTTCACTCAAAAATAATAACACTTTGGGGACCCCATTTAAGAATGCTGAATTTTGTCAATTAAAAAGTAAGCAAATGCAATTTAAAAAGTAAATTGGAGCATTCTGTATTAAATATGTGCAGTTATTATCATATGAAGAAGCGCAGTGTGTTGGGCTGTAATATAACCATATTTGCTGTCATGTTCTCCCATCTCAGTGCTGGGAACTCACCATGTGGAGACCAAGCAAACGTGCTGTGCATCAGCCGACTTGAGTTTGTTCAATATCAAAGCTGAAACTAGCGAGGTCTGCTGTACTGCTTATTGAAGTATTGTGATTCTTTTAGGCATTGATTCTTACAAAATATGTACTGTAACGGTATACTTTGTACAGATTTAAATTTTATTTGAAAAAATGAAACAAAGTAGGCAAAAATAAAATAAAATAAATAAAATAATAGCACAAGGCAGAACATGGTGGCACACGCCTTTAATCCCAGCACTTGGGAGGCCAAGGTAGGATGATTGCAGTGAGTTCGAGGCTACCCTGAGATTACAGAGTGAATTCCAGGTCAGTCTGGGATAGAGTGAGACCCTACCTTAAAGAACCAAAAAACAACAAACCCTCACAAAATATACTGTTAAAAATATACTGTTGAATATACTTTTAATTTATAATTTTTGTAATTTTTTTATGAGAGAGAGAGAATTGGCATACCAGGTCCTCCAGCCACTGCATTCGAACTCCAGACACATGCGCCATCTCGTGCGCATGTGCAACCTTGCATGCTCACATCACGTTGTGTGTCTGGAGTACATGGGACCACGCCCAGCTGGAGAGTTGAACATGGCTCCTTAGACTTTTCAGGCAAGTGCCTTAACCACTAGGCCATCTTTCCAGCTCTTTAATTTATATTTTAATGCATAGATTATCTTATAATATTTTGAATATGCTAATACAGTGATACATGTCTATCAGTTTGCAGTAGTCATATTTTAGAATGACACGCTTAGTATTTTTCTTTAACTCTTGAAATCACATAGAACAAAAGTATTTGAGAATGACCCATATAGGTGGTAGAGAGTAAACACTGTTAGTTGGAAACGGATAGAAGCTAAGTGTTTGTGTTGCGTGTGCGTGTTCATGTTCACAAGTGTGCAGGTGCATATGCATGTGCGTGTGGAGGCCAGAGGTGGGTGTCAGGGTCTTTCTCTCTCCCTCTCTGCTTACTGCGGCAGGGTCTCTCCTGTCAATCCAGAGATCACTGATTCAGCTACTCTAACCAGCTTGCCCTAGGGGTGCCCCGTCTCTGCCTCCAGACAGCGGGGATTATAGGTGGGCTGCCATGGCCACCCAGCATTTACATGGGTGCTAGGGGTCTTAGCTCTGGTCTTCACTCTTGCACAGCAAGCCCTTGATTCACTGAGCCATTCCTGCAGTCCCAGTGGAACTTTTTCAAGGAGGATCACTGGGCAGCTGAGCTCAAACTATTATACAGAAAAGCTGGAGGGTTGGTGGAGAAAATCGGAAATGATGGTTATTGCTGAAGCAAGAAGTGCTAATGGCCCAGGTTAATTATCAGAGGAGATGGAGTTAAGGGAGATCTCTGGGGTGGAGTGGGGAGGTGTTCATACGTGGGTGTGGGCATGTGGGGCAGGGAGGAAACGAGCATGAGGTTGGATATACTGAATGGGGGCAGGGTGAATGGTGACTCCAGGGATGGAGAAAGGGCTTGTACTTGACAAGCAGGTGATAGAGTGAGGAGACAGATTGGACTCACATGAATGAATCACCTTCATGAGGGGGATGGTGTGAGAGTTAGGGTGTGTGTATATGGGGTTACCTTCTGGATTTATGGGTGATGGTTCTAGCCAGCTGGAGCCAGTTAAGTTATCCATCTCTCCTCTGACATCTAATAGGCCTCATCCTTCACTCATCAGGAGGTGCCTTTGTCTGCACTCCTTACGGCTTCTGGAAAATTGCATTTCAGGACTGGGTATGGGCTCAGTGGATAAAGCGCCTGACATGCAATTCTGAGTATCTGAGTTCAGACGCCCAGATGCCATGTAAAAGCCAGGAGCTGCGGTGCCTTCTATAACCCCCGTGTGATGGCAACACAAAGGCAGGAGCACACAGGAGAACTTTCCAGAAGTGTGCAACCAGAGCAGTGAGCAATGAATGACCTCGCCTCAAAAGAGACAAAAGATGAAGATGGACCTGTCCTTTGATCACACACACACACACACACACACACACACACACACACACACACACACACACATCCATACACACACACACATATCCATACACACACACACATCCATACACACACACACACACACACACACCAAATAAATAAATAAACTTGAAAAGTTCAAGGTTAGACCTTTGAGCAATTTAACATTAGGGGTGCTTTGATACAGAAGGGAAACACTTGCTATCACCATTATCAAACCTCTTTCTGTGAGATCTTTTACTTTCCACATGTACACAAGGCCAAGAGGTTTTTGTCTTTCCGTGTCTGACCTCACTTCACTGTACATAGTGTTGTAGTCAGCTTCACATTGCTGGATGAGCATCCAAACCAACCAGACACAGTTATATGGGAGGAAGGGACTTATTTCGAGCTCACGGATCCAGGGGAAGTTCCATCAAACGGCAGAAGAAGCTGCTTCCATTCACAGATCCAAGCAGAGAGACACCCAATAGCCAGCACCACAAGCACACACAGCCAGAGTGCAACACCTCACTGCACACCTTCAGGCTGGAATTCAGATCCGCTCCCAGTGATGCTTCCCCTGTAGCAGGAGTGTGGCTGCTGGGGGCTGAGGCTGCAAGCTTAATTTTTTTTGAGAGAGAGAGACAGAGAGAGAGAGAGAGGATGAGCGTGCCAACAGCTTCTCAGCCACTGTGAACAAACTCCAGACGCGTGCGCCCTTGTGGACAGGTGTGGCATTGCGCCCTTGCATCACTGTGTCTGGCTAAATGTGGGACCTGGACAATCAAACAGGCATTCTTAGGCTTAGCAGGCAGGAGCCTTAACAGCTAAACCATCTCTCCATCCCTGCAAGCTTAATTTTAGTAAAACACCTGAGTCTACTGGGGACATACCTTCCAACTATCATACATGATGTCCCCCACTTCCACCTATTTTAATGAAAATAACATGATTTTATTTTTTAGCAGGTGATTAGCATATCATTGTATATGCATGCCACAAGTTTGTTGTCCACTCATTAATTAATGGATATGTAGGTTGATCTTCTCTCCTAGACATTGTGAATACTGCTGCTATAAATACAGTAGTGCAAGTATCCCTTTTTAAAAATAATTTCATTTCCTTTGGTTCAGTCACTGAAATACAGTCAGATAAGTTAGCTCTTATGTTCTGTGGACTGGAAACAAATGGGAATGGTGTTTAAGAGAAAGTTGTAACCAGATGTGGTGGCACTCTCCTTTAATCCCAGGATTCTGGAGGCAAAGGTAGGAGGATCACTGTGAGTTCGAGGCCACCCTGAGACTACATAGTGAGTTCTATGTCAGCGTGAGCTGAGAGTGAGACCTTACCTCGAGAGAGAGAGAGAGAGAGAGAGAGAGAGAGAGTGAGAAAGTTGTAGAAGATTTTATGATTGATGGATTGTGAGTGAATCTTTGGGAAAACTTTACACCTCCAGGCAAAACCTACTATTTCCTTCCTAGCATTTCTGTTATGGCAGTATACTGGACCTCCTGGTCATTTACTGTCCTTCTTTTCATTCGTTGGTAGCTATGAGCGACATCCTTTTAGTCTATTTAAGCTGGATTCCCAGTAATCCAGGGGATTCAATGTGTTACGTTAACTGTTTTATACTCCCCCCCAATTTTTATTGTGTGTGTGTGTGTGCATGTACATATGTGTGTGGTCAGAGGACAATCTCAAGGAGTTTCTCCTCTTCTTCCACCTTTTTTTTTTTTTTTGCTTGTGTGTATATGTATGTAATGTGGTGTGGTTCTTATATGCACATGTATGTGCTCTTGCAGTGACCCATGCTCTCGCCTGTGGTGGCTGGAGTAGAACTTCCGGTGTTCCCCTCCATCACTCTTCTGCCCTTTCTCATTTTGAGCCAGTCCCTCACTGATAGCAGACCTTGCCAATTTTCACTAGCCTGGGCAATCCCCTAGTCCCTGCTCCCCCTTGAGAGACTTGGGTTGCAGTTGTGGGGCCATGCCCAGACATTTACACAGCATCTGGCAGTTTGGACTCGGGATGTCTCAGGCTTCTCCCGGCTTCTGTAGGAAGCATGTATAACTATGGACCCATCTCTTCAGCCTTCCTTCCACCTCTCTGGAGACAAGCTCTTCCTTGCTGCTGCTCCTGCTTGGGAGCTTCTGGATTGGCCTGGCTCCACCTCCCATTGTCATAGGCATGTTGGGGTTACTGACACATACGCATCACTTTGCATCGCTTTTATGTGGGCACTGCGAGGAATTGTACTCACACAAGCAGACTTGAAACCAAGTACCTTTTAAGCCCTGAGCCATCTTTTCTGCCCTATCTTAACTATTTTAATCACTCAAAAATAGAAGATAGGGCTGGAGAGATGGCTTAGTGGTTAAGGCGCCTGCCTCCTAAGCCTAAGAACACTGGTTCCAATCTCCAGAGGTTCCAACCTCCAGGTCCCACGTTTAGCCAGATGCAAAGTGAAGCAAGGGCGCAATGCCACACTTGCCCACAAGAGGGGGTGCACAATCTGGATTTTGTTCACAGCAGCTGAGAGACTGCTGGCGCACACATCTCTATCTGTCTTCTGTCTTCCTCTCCCTCTCTCTGTTTCTCTCTGTGTCTCTCTCCAAAATAAATAAATAAATAAATAAATAAATAAATAAATAAATAAATAAATAAATAAAAAGAATGCTGTAAATTTAAAAAATAGAAAGGGCTGGAGAGATGGTTTCTTTGAATTGTGGTTCGATTCTCCAGGTCCCATGTAAGACAGATGCACAAGAATAAAACAATAACAAGCCTTAGGCTTCTGTCTCTAATAAATAAATAAAAATAAAATCTTTAAAAAATAGAAGATATAATTTTGTTTGAAAACTATTATTTGTTCAGTCATTTGTTCATGACTGATATTTGAAATTTATATGGCAATTTCGGGCACCGATAACTATTTGTAACATGCAAATTGCAAGTGTAAGAGTTAAAATTAACCTTAAGAGCTATTTTCTCCTTATAAAAATGTGAGTCAAAATTAGCCATAAAAGTTATTCTAAGAGCATTTCCTTTGGGACACCTAAGGAATGCTGACAATTCCACAAACAGTAGCAGCGGCATAAAGAAGCTTTCTGGTCCCATGATCTGGCCGCTTTGCAGGAACAGCTGCTTATCCCATGAGTGGAATTTCCTGTTAATATTCTTGCAGGCTAATTGTTCATCACAAGTAGAACAAATGTCAACAAATATCACAAATGTGTTGCCTCTTATTTAATATTTAAGAGACAGCAGAAATAGTTCAGATGTTGAACTTGGTCTTGCTTAAAAAGAAACAGCATCATCTTTGGCTTTTGTCATGAAGGGATTAACCTGTTCAGAGCAACCACTTGGGGTGAATGCCTTCTTTCCTTTTAATTTACAACGTATGATGTAAGATAGACCAAGGAAAGAAACAAAACTGTAACTTCAAACAGTGTAAAGCACCTTTGTTTCAGATGGATTCTTTTTTTATCCTTTTCATCCCAACTACATATGGAAATAAATTTTCTTAGAATGAAAAATGCTTCAAACGGACTCTCAAGTTCTTTGGCAGCAACCACAAAGGCCTCTTTTTTCATGTCAGATGTGAGCTGCTTAGGGTGGAAGTCTCAGCCTTAGGAAGCAACATCTTCCAGGTCACCAGAGTTCACATTCAAGGTGGAAATGAGTGTGAGTAGAAGCTTCCTGGCACAGATTTTTTCCAACATGCATTTCTGAGTGGTTTCTTTTTCCCAGTAAAATGAGCACTTTGCTTTGTGGGGTACACCCAGGAGTTACTTCAGGAAGGTGCTTACGGAAGACATTTTAACACAACACAGCTTCTTCCTTCAGAGTTCATCACACCCGACTTCCCTTCCTGAGCCCAAACAGATTCAGATGCCAGAGCTCTGGAAACCAGCTACAGGCTACCGCTTCCTTCTTCCCCAGATATATTAATCTTGTTCCTCTTACAGACAGGAATTAAAGGGGCGGCTGGCTTCTGAAAACCGAAAACTGGGGTGTCTTTCTCATGTTCTTGGCATTTTCCCCTGAAGATGAACCTAATATAGCTTGTGCATCTCTAATCTGATCATCCAAAGCCTTTTTGTAAGTCACAAGTGGACAATTAGTCACCTGACCTCATGCGATGAATCACAGTTAAAAGGCAGGTGCACCGAAAATACTGCATAAAATTATCTTCCGACCACGTGTATAAGGCCTACATCAAATCCAAATTTTGTGTCTAGACCTGTCTTCAAAATGTCTAGTGCACATGGAATACCCTAAAATTTGAAATATCATCCTCAAGCATTTTGCGGCCACTTTTGGGGTTACATGGAGATATTGATATGAATTTATGATTGTATCTCAGCTGTGTATGTGTGTGCATGTGTGTGTGTGTGTGTGTGTGTGTGTGTGTGTGTGCTGAGGTATTCTAGCAGGGGCAATGCCACCTCTGCTAGCTTTACTCGTTCCTATACATTTTTAGCCATGAGCTCCCCCCTGGGAACTTGGTTTCAGTCTCTAGAGCCCCCCACCCACATGCACGGTGACCCTCCTTGACTCACCTTAGTCAAGGGACTGAGCATGCAGGCTGGCATTACATCTAGGTGACTGTCTGTAACTCACAGTCTAGAGTCACCCTTGGTGTTTTGAAGGCTCTGTACAGCTCAGTGTTTTAGGTTCACGACTCTGTTCACGAGTCCAGGAAACATTCAGCGCGTCTCCTTTCGCACATGTTCTGCTGTGGGGCGGGGCACACAGTGCCGAGCAAGACGTTTCTCTGCATCTACTGCTCTTAAATTAGGAAAATGATGGAAGAAAACATTGGTAACTTGCACCCCAAGGGCTGTGTCTAAGGATGTCTGTCACCTGTTTTTGGTGGCCTTGCTAGCCAAGCACATAGAGAATTATCAAGGAAAGAAAAGTGTGGGACAGAGAGATGTATGATTCCAAAGCCTGGAATATTTACTGTTTGGCCCTTGGAGTAAATATTTGCTGACTTTTTGTTTGTTTGTTTGTTTTCGAGGTAGGGTCTCACTCTAGCTAGAATTCACTATGTAGTCTCAGGGTGACCTTGAACTCTCAGCGATCCTCCCACCTCTGCCTCTCGAGTGCTGGGATTAAAAGCGTGCACCACCAGGCCTGGCTTTTGCTGATCTTTGACACAAGGACCACAGTGCAGGAAGAGTGTGTCCAGATGCCTTTCAGAAAGAGGACCACCGGGTATCAGAGGAGGGAGATGCTGCTTTCTCTGTCCGGGGCTGAAGAAGGTCTATGCAGTGGAGGAACTGAGCAGCCAAGAAAAGGTACTATTTCACCTAAGTACTGTGCACTAACCAGCTCTGTCGCTGCTATTCCTTAAGGTATTCAATTACTATAACAACGGAGCAGAGGGCTGGAGAGATGGCTTAGCGGTTAAGGCTCCTGCCTGCCAAGCCTAAGAATTCCATTCTCCAGGTCCCCCATTTAGCCAGAGACAAGTGACGCATGCTTCTGGAGTTCATTCACAGCAGCTGAAATGGTCCTGGTGTGCCCATTCTCTCTCTCTCTCTCCCTCTTCTCCCCCCTCTCTCTCTGTTTCTCTCTCTCTTTCAAAAAAAAATGTGAGACCCTGTCTCAAATTAAAAAAAAAAAGAGAGAGAGGGTTGGGCTGGAGAAATGGTTTAGTGGTTAAGGAACTTACCTGCAAAGACAAAGGACCCAGGTTCAATTCCCCAATACCCACATAGAGCCAGATACACAAGGTGGTGCATGTGTCTGAAGTTCGTTTGCAGTGGCTGAAGGCTCCCTTCCTCCCTCTCTTTCTCTCTCTCTCAGCTTCTTTCTCTTTCTCTCAGATAAGTAAATAATTTTTTTTAAGAAAAAGAAAAACAGAAAAAATAATTTGAAAGCTTTTCAGATGATTTTGAAACACGCTTGAATTTAAGACCATTATCCTGACTGATCCCCCAAAATCTTACTTATCTAGAGCCAGGAAGAAAGCATGGAGCAGAGTCCCTGGGCTTTGGCATTGAAATGTCTGGGGACAATGTCATTCCTTCCCTTTCAGACCTTGGGCAGCTGGCTGATGTATGGGTGGGCATAACTGCACTGGCTGTCACTATTGCTGCTATAACTGCACAGCTGTCACAGGTCACCAGCGTCTCACCCACTGGCAAGAGCTCTGAGGACTTGGTGGTGTTCCAGGCCCCCCTGATAAGGCAATGCTCCTGTTGCTGGTTTTTGGAGGTAGAGTTGTAATCCTCTCCTGGGGCTTTGGCATATTATATGCTATGCCTCACAATGACTATATGGAATGGAATGGAAAGTGGTTTCTATTGTCCCATTATATGGACAATGATCAAAATAGTCAACCTTAGCTTGCAATTTACAGAGTTGAATTCCAATGTTGGGATGAGGTCCAGGATGTAGGCAGAAAAGAGTTCATTTTTGCCTTTTAGTATACCTGGAACAACTTAGATTGAGTGGTGGGGGGAATTCTAATAATCTCTTCCCAGATATTTCATTTTCTCCTGCAGTCAGACAGTGGGCGCCTCGTGTACAGAAGCCACAGTGGCAAAGTGACCAGCTTGATGGACTTAAATCCAATGTGTTTCTCACGCCTAGCTGGTCTTTCTTCATGACCTCATTCACACCATTGTTACATTTTCTTTTTTAAAAAAATGTTTTATTTATATTTATTTATTTGAGAGAGAGGGAGAGAGAGAGAGAAATAGACAGGTAGAGAGACAGAGAGAATGGGCCCACCAGGGTCTCCAGCCGCTGCAAACGTACTCCAGATGCATGCGCCCCCTTGTGCATCTGGCTTACATGGGTCCTGGGAATCCAGCCTGGGTCCTTTAGCTTTGCAGGCAAATACCTTAACCTCTAAGCCATCTCTCGAGACCCCCACTGTTCCATTTTCACAAGCCTCTGCTTGTCAATGCTTTACCCAGTACCTGAGATAATCAACTTCTAACGAGAAAAGGTTAGGTCTGGGGAGATAGCCCAGTTGGTAAAATCCTTGCCTCCCTAGCATGAAGACCTGAGTTCGGTTCCCAACACCTATGAAAATGTTAGGCATGGTGGTGCATGCCTGTGATCCTACCCAGTGCTAGACAAGTGGAGACAAGCAGACCTCTGGGGTTCTCTGGCCAGCTAATCTAGTCGAATAGCGAGCTCCAGGAAAATTACAGTTCCTGCCTCAACATCAACAACAACAAAAGCAAAAGGTGTTCCCACTCACATGGATGTAAAAAAAAATTGGAAAAAAATGAAAAGTTTATTTTGCTTCACAGTTGTAGAGTTTCAGCTGATGGTCGATGGGCCTTATTGCTTTGGGTCTGTGGCAGGACGGTATACTGCGTTGGGAGCACACTGTGGTGGGAAGCACACCCTTGTGGGCAGCACACGATAGAAGGGAGTGTATGCGGAAACAGAGCGGCTTTCCTCAAGGCCAGGAAGCAAAAAAGAAACAGATGACAGGCTTTCACGAATTCCTTGGAGATCACGCTCTCAATGTGCTAATGATCCCCCTCCCACCAACAAAGTCCCCTGTCTTAAAGGAACTACCACCTCCCAAAACCCACCTGTGCTTGGGAGCAAGCCTTTAACACAAAGGTCTTTCAGTAACAGTCCAGATACAAACTTTAACACTGGTATTTCCTGCTATTGTTCATTGCTGACTGAATCTCCAAATGATCTCTTCTCACCGGGAACACAGCTCTCATATTGTTCAGGAGCCACAAGAAAGTGGGATATAGACTGTTCATTCCTCATGCAGGGCCATCAGTAAAATCTGACCACAGCCCTGTCCAACAGAACATTCTGGCATGGTGGTAACACTCTTTATCTCCAACATGCATGGCAAAGAATGCCAGCCTCGTGCAGCTATTGAGCCCTTAAAATGAGGCATGTGTGACTGAGAAATTGAATTTTTAAAAATATATTTTTTATTTTTATTTATTTAATTATTTGGCAGAGAAAGAGAGAGAGAGAGAGAGAGAGAGAGAGAGAGAGAGAGAGAGATTGGGCGCACTAGGCCACTGCAAATGAACTTTAGATGCATGCTTCTCCTTGTGAATCTGGCTAACGTGGGTCCTGGGGAACTGAACCTGTGTCCTTTGGCTTTGCAGGTAAACACCTTAACCACTAAGCCATCCCTTCAGCCTAAGAAATTGAATTTTTAAAATTTATTCTTTGTGTGTGTATATATACAGGTGGAGGCTAGTGGACAACCTTAGAGTGTTTGTTCTTTTGTTCCACATTCTTTTTAAAAAAATATGTCATTTATTTATTTATTTGAATGAAAAAGGCAGAGAGGGAGAGAATGGACACACGATGGCCTCCAGTCACTGAAAATGAACTCCAGACACATGAGCCACCTTGTGCATCTGGCTTACATGGGTCCTGGGGAATCAAACCTGAGTCCTTAGGCTTCACAGGCAAGCACTTTAACTGCTAAGCCATTTCTCCAGCCCCCCCCTTCTCCTTCTTTTTTGTTTTTTATTAGCAACAGACAGACACAGAGAGAAAGAGCCAGAGAGACAGACAGAGAGAATGGGTGCACCATGGCCTCCAGCCACTGCAAATGAACTCCAGATGCATGCTCCACCTTGTGCATCTGGCTTACATGGGTAATGGGGAATCGAGCCTCAAACTGGGGTCCTTAGGCTTCACAGGCAAGTGCTTAACCGCTAAGCCATCTCTCCAGCCCCCACCTTCTTTTTTGAGACAGGGTCACTGTTATCATTCTTGCTGTTGCATGTGAGCTAGTCTAACTGGGCTGAAAGCTTCTGGATTTTTCTAGCTCCTCCTCCTGTTGCTGTAGGCATGCTGGGATTACAAACATTTTTGCTTCTGGCTTAATGGGGCAGCTGGGGAGTTGAACTTGGGCTGCAGGCTTGCAAGCAAGTGCCTTTAACCTCTGAGCCATCTTCCCAGTGCAGGAACTGAAGTTAACTAGACATTGTTTCATGTGGCTGGTGTCAGGGAGATTCCAGCAGGTGTGTCCAACTTGTGACGTATGGGCCACATGTGGCACAGGACCACTATGAATGCAGCTACACACAAAATCATCAACTCACTGGAAACATGATGATATTTATTTATTTATTTATTTATTTTGGAACTTGACTGTCGAGTTCTCTCAAGTGTGACCTTTGCAGGTGACACATCACAGTGCCACAAAGTTGGACACGCCATGGGAAACCATGACAGTCCATTTCCCTTTGCCAAAGATCGGCTTGGATGTCACCCTGTGCACCAGTCTAGAGGATCCAATGGAAAGGAAGGCAGATCTGGAAGATCATTTCCCTACAAAGGAGACACATGCTCAGAGGCCCGTGTCATTCTCTCTTGCCCACCACCGCCTCCACTCTGCTTCATGTCCTGTGTGCAGATGTCTCATGAGCAGCGTGCTAGCTTGCTGTTTGGGGAACATCTTGGGATCATGGACAGGTAAGTAGAAGTGACAAGAACATTTATGTGGTGCTTGTCACATGCCAGGCTCTGGCTAAGCCGTTCATATTTATTACCTAATTTAATGTTGACAATGATCCTGTGAGGGGGCTGCTATTGTTTTCTCCAATGTGCAGAGGAAAGAATGGAGGCTGGGAGGGATTAAGAAATGTGTAGGAGCCTCATTCTAAGAAGTACAGGACTTGGGTTAGAGAGATGGCTTAGCAGTTAAGGTGTTTGCCTGCGAAGGCAAAGGACCCAAGTTTGATTCCCCAGAACCCACATAAGCCAGATGCACAAGGTGGCTGTGATAGTTTGAATAGATGGCCCCCGGTATATTTGGTGTTTTATTAGTTTGTAGTTTGCATCTGCAGCCACCTGGCTGGAGCCAGTGTCACTGGGCGGATCTTAAGGTGTGGTAGTGGGTTTGAGATTTCAATCTAAAGATATGCAAAGTGTGCCTAGCTGGAGTTCCTGAGGTGTGCTGTGCTGTGTGGCTTTTGGCTTCCGGCTTTTCTCTCTGTGTTTGGTCTTATGAAAGCAGACCAGCTTCTTCTGCCATTATGGAAATTCCCCTGGATCTGTAAGCTTCAATAAATCCCTTCCTCGGTAACTGTGCCTGGTCTGGAAGTTCATCTCAGCGAACCTGAAGCTGTCTGCTACAGTGGCACATGCATCTGGAGTTCATTTACAGAGGCTGAAGGCCCTGGCATGCCCATTCTCTCTCTCTCTCTCTCTCTCTGCCTCTTTCTCTCTCTCAAATAAATAAGTAAATTTATAGAAAAAAAAAATGACAGGACTTAAACTTGGGGACGGTGGTTGAGGCTGTGTTCCTTATTGGCACACCATTACTTCCTTTCTGGAATGGAAAGACTCAGGGAGCTGCATAGCCCTGGTGCTGCATAGCCCTGGAGCCACTTATGTCCAGACTCCTTGTTATGAGACACGGGTATGCCTTGATGTTTAAAGTTGCCCCAGGTCAGCTCTCCGATATCTGAAGCTGCAGGGAGCCTCAGCGATGACACTTGTTTGGAACTATCTCCATCTGGGCTGTCAGTGACTCACTCCTTACTGAGGGATGTGTCACTGCAGACATGGGTCAGGAAGCCATCTGATGTGATCTCCATGTGCAATGGCCCCTGTATGCTCATGGGCTTGAATACTTGGTCTTCAGCAAGTGGCGCTGCGTGGGAAGCTTACGGAGCCTTTAGGAGGTGAAGCCTTGCTGAAGGAAGTGGGCCAGTGGCAGTGGGCCTTGAGCTTTCGTGGCTTGGCCTCACTTCCTGTTCACTCTCTGCTTCTTCACTGCTGGCTTCCCGCTCCAGCCTGCTCTGCCCTGCCCTGCCCTGCCCTGCCCACCATGATGGACTGGAACCTCTAGCACTGTAAGACAAAATAAATGCTTTCCTTCCCCAAGTTGCTGTGATCAGGTATATGTCACAGCAGTGTGGAAGTAACTGAGACATCATCTCAACATCAAATGAAGAACAAGCCAGCTCAGGCCGGGGACACCACCAATGGATGCCAGCACACACAGATGCCAGCACACACAGATGCCAGCACACACAGGGGGCATCCCATCAGTGCCCTCAGCTGAGCTTACTGACAGTCCTTAAGCTTCAGCCCATTTCCTCTGATTCTGAAAAACCACCCTGATCCCCAGGTTCTGTGACCAGAAGCTCCACGTGACACGGAGGCTGTGAGATCACCTCTGAAGGGCCGCTGTGCTCAGCACCGGAGCTCTGACTCTTCAATTCTCTTCTCATCACATAGTCACTGTCTGGGTTTTCCCAGTAAGCCCAACTCTCTTTTGTGACTAATAATTTAGGATGACATGGAAGTTGTGTTTCCCTGATTAAGCTGAGTCTGACGTCCAAGCTTACAAAAATCTGGAAATGAAAGAATGTTCAATTCAGTGGGAGGTAAATGTGGAGCACAGGGGAAAATGTTACAGCAATTACCACTAGAATATGAGCACATTGAGTTGGCACAGAACTGGCTCCCATGTGGAGAAGTTGCAGGAAATATATCTTCCACCATATCATTGTCTGTGGTCCTGGTCTTTTTTCTTTCTTTCTTTCTTTCTTTCTTTCTTTCTTTCTTTCTTTCTTTCTTTCTTTCTTTCTTTCTTTCTTTCTTCCTTTCTTCCTTTCTTCCTTTCTTCCTTTCTTCCTTTCTTCCTTTCTTTTTGTTTTTCAGGGTAGGGTCTCACTCTAGCTCAGGCTGGCCTGGAATTCACTATGTAGTCTCAAGATAGCCTCAATCTCATGGCGATCCTCCTACCTTTACCTCCCAGGTGCTGGGATTAAAGGCATGCGCCACCATGCCTAGCTATGGTCCTTTTTTATGCTGCAGGTGGCCCTTCCTTTCTCCCTCTCTTTCGGGCTGCCTCTGCTCCCTCCTGGACCATCATATTTTCCTGTTCCTCCATCTTGGGGTCAACTGGAGCCAAAGCTGCCCCAGCACAATGAATTGGTGATTCACTAGGGGGGACAAGCAGACACAGGTGGCAGAGAGACCTTGGGCTTATCCTTCACCCCTGTCTTTGTGTTACCTTCAGCTGTTCAGCAAAGACTTACGAAGTATCTATAACATACTAAGCAATGGAAGGCAAGTTCTTCCTGGACAAGGCAAGCATCCTTCTAGAACTTTATCCTGAGTCTTTTTCAGTTCATGGCATCTCCGAAGCCCCACCATTATCTTGTGTCAGAGCTCTGGGCTGGGCAGGTTAGATTCAACAGTCTCATTTCTCACAGGAGAACGTGAAGACTCACATCAAGTGACATTCTCACGGCATGTGAGTAACGGCAGAATCAGCCACATTTTCTGACTCATTTATTTTTCTGAGACACCTCACACCAGAGTCTGGCCTGGGCAGGCCAAACACTGCAGGCATCCACGTGCTTTGAGGCAGGCGGGCAGGCCTGCTCTCTGGCATCTTTGTCCTCCTTCCACTGGGAGCCACTCATGGGAGGGAAAGGAGGGACCACTGGCTGCCGCCTGCCTGCAGGGTCCTGCCGGCTAGTCTTTGAAGTACAGAACCCTAAGATCAAAGGAAATATTTTGTTGAACTCCGTTATTTGTCCTTAATCTGCTACAAACCTTAATTTAATTAGCAATATAAACTTTGTAAAGACTTCACTTTCCCAACTTGGTTGAACTGATGACATTTCTTTTAATTCTAAATGATTTAGAACAAATAAGGAGGGGAGAAGAATCTAAGTTATTGCACATTAAAACACACACACACACACACACACACACACACACACACACACCATGCAATACTTTTCTCTCATGATTATTTTCTGGTGATACTGACCCAAATTTGTACACTTGTCATGCTCCAGTGAGCAATAAGTTATTGTGGAAAATATTTTGGATTAAATGATCTAGTTGTGTTCCAGAAAGGCAAACCTCCCAGACTCCTTGATGCTTGAAATGATAACATCTTCAGAAGGGAGGGACTAATATTATGATATAATCCTGAAGTTGGGCATTTTACATAGGTTGGAAGGATCAAGTCCTCACGGGAATCTGTGGCATAGATATTCCTCGTTCTAGGTCAGAGAAGAAAACGACTAACATCCCCAAGGTCACACACTAGGTTTTAGTCCATCCTACAAAACCCCAGTGTAGCTCAGTAGCTCATGGAGCCTGCAGAGCTGCCCTGGGACCTTCACGACTCAGCTGCGCTACGTCTTGCTTAAGAACTAACGAGTGCTAGAACTTGTGGACCCTGCCATCCTGGATGGAGCAGAGCCACACCTAAGCTACCATCTCCAAAGAGGTTGGTCTTTATCCTGGTGCTTCTGCACAGAGTCAAGGACGTTTGTCCCTGGTGATTTGGGCCACATGGAACTTGAGGAAAGTCCCTCGCCCCAGGGAACCATCCTTGCCTGTGAGGTCAGGTTTCCATGAGGCAGTGCTGGTGATGACTCTACAGAGGACCAACTCCTAAGAGACAAGTGATTTCCATTTGTGCATGGTGTGTGTGTGTGTGTGTGTGACACAGAGAGAGAGAATTATGTGGGCCTGCTTTCATTTCCAAAACATATCCGCCTTAAACATTTGTTCTAGTGCAGATTCCACATGGAGGAGACGTCGTTGGCAAAGATTTCATTGGCACTGACCCATGTCTTGCCAAACCTATATTTGCTGTTATGTCGACGCGGGCAGTATTGTAGAGAGGTCATTTGAGTTCACCAAATCCCACAATGAATCGTTCCAAATGACTCTGGGTAATAAATAACCCAGTAAGAGCTTGCGCTAACGTTAAAGCCATTGCTTTTATTATTTTCACTTTCACCTGCTAGCAATAATAATAATAACCATCTTTGATAAGGCATAGTTATTAACATCAATGATATAAATTCTTTTTCATCAATCAGGTTATGCTCTTAAACAAGGAAAGGAAGAAAGACATGGAGAGAGGGGGAGAGAAGGAAGGTATGGGAGAGAGAGGTAGAAGTGGGAGGGAGAAAAAACAAATGACAATCATGTGACAGTTTTGTGAGGCTCCTTATATGTAAGACCACATCTGCTCTCTGCCAAGAACAGTGGCCAGTTCTGACTCCCTGGCTCTCTAGCATGCTCTCTCTCTCTCTCCCTTTAATTGTCCCCATTGATTTACTCTAAAACGACTTCCATGAGACCTCTCTTATTAAACCGTCCACAATGTAAAATTCCTTGGCTTGGCTGCAGTTTTCTAAACTCAGTACTATTTGCATCACCCTCTTTTTGCCACCCACCTCTCTCACCACCAGCAGTTCTTGAGCTGGGAAAACTTTAAGCTTCTTACCGGAATTTGCTGTAGGAGGTTAAAACCTCAACAAGTAAAATGTGAGTTTGGCATAAATAATGCTCTGTTTTGGAGTCACACTCAGAATAAGTTACAATGAAATAAGATTCCTTTGTAACAAGGCTCCTGGTGATTTTGCTGAAATCTTAACTGAAATTCAGAATCTAAGAAGGGTTTTGTCAAGCCAATTGTATGTAATTTGCAATAAGAACTACTTCAGGGCTGGATAGATGGCTTAGCCATTAAGGCACTTGCCTGCAAAGCCAAAGAACCCAGGTTCTATTCCTCAGGACCCACATAAGCTAGATACACAAGGTAGCTCATGCATCTGGAGTTTGTGTGTGGTGGCTGGAGGCCCTAGTGTGCCCATTCTGTCTATATATCTGCCTCTCTCTCCCCCTATTCTCTGTCTCTCAAATAATAAATAAATAAAAATAAAATACTTTTTTTTTTTTTTTAAAAAGGTACTTCAGTATGGTTTGAAACCTGTGAGGAAATATGGAGGAAATAGGGAACATGCTCTACACTTTGGACACATGTTTGTTTAATTATGTGAGAGAGGTAGAGAGAGATCGACAGAGGGAGAGGGAGAAAAAGAGGGAGGGAGAGAGAAAAAGAATGGGTGTGGCCAGGGCTTCTAGTCATGCCAAAGGAACTCCAGATGCATGTGCAACGTTGTGCATCTGGCTTATGTGGGTCCTGGGGAATTGAACCTGTGTCCTTAGGCTTCTTCAGCAAGCGCCTGAACTGTTAAGTCATCTCTCCAGCCCAGGCAATACGTTTTAATCTCTTCTTCCCTCCCTTACTCCCACCCTCTTTCCTTTTTCCTCTCTTTACTCCCTCCCCCCCCCCATTGACAGTGATCATAGTGAGTTGACTACTGAATGTTGAAGGTGGGTAATGGGGTCATAGTGGATCATTATTTCTAGCTTTCCATAGCAAAGACGTAAAAGGAGAGGTCTGGGGAGATGGCTCAGCAAATAAGAATGCTGGAAAAGTGCAAGCCTGAGGGCCTGATTCCCCAGTGTCCTTGTAAACAGCTGGGCATGGTCTTGCACACCTGTAACTCCCAGCCCTGCTGGGAGCAGAGACTGGAGAATTGTGAGGGGCTGCTGATCAGCCATGCTGACCAAATCACGCCAGCTCTGAGTCCAGCGAGCAACTGTCTCCAGGACACATGTGAACGCCTAAGAGAGACGGGCACCTGATCTTCTCCTTTTAACCCTGTATGTGCTCACATGGGACATGTGCATTTGCACACACATGTACATAGATCACACACGTATGACACACACAAACACACACACAAAGGAAAAAGAGACAGTAGCCAATAGAAATTATCAATCTATTAAAATATTATTTTTTATTTTTATTTATATATGTGTGTGTAAGAGAGAGAGAGAGAGAGAGAGTGGGCACAGCAGGGCCTCCAGCCACTGCAAATGAGCTACAGATGCGTGCACTACCTTATGCATCTGGCTTACATGGGTACTAGAGAATAGAACCTGGGTCCTTAGGCTTCACAGGCAAGTGCCTTAACTGCTAAGCCGTCTTTCCAGCCCCAATTTATTAAAGTGATAATGGCTCCAGTATTGGGCTGTTTTCAGCTTTGAAGAGTCTGTGGAGAACTAAATACAAGTAGGCGTGACATCTAATTCAAGCCCATTTTCCTAGCAGTCTCTTCAAAAATAATGTTTTCCTGGAACCATCAAACTATTCTTACAAACTGTTTTAACATGTCCAGGCCACCAGAGGCCAGACACGGCAGGAGTGCAATATGACTGAGGAAGCCTATGACATACACTTAGTGGCTGGTTGAGACAGTTCCCAAATAGAAATAGACAGTCAGGAGATCAGAATAACAGACAGAAAGCAATGACCCCGAGATTACTCACGTAGCCACCACGTAATTCCAAACATACCACACCACACAGGGGCCATGAATATAGTTTGGGGTTTTTGAACCTTGAAGTTACTTCAAGTCTTGCTCTTTCGGGGAGCTCCTTGCCCCATCCCTTCCACATAAGCAGAACATACACGCTTTGAGCAAACTGTTCTGTTTCAGATTTTCTGGGGGTAAAGAGGAATGTGCATGGAGCTGATTATCTCCCCTGCCGTATGCCAGGGTAAGCTCCCCAGACCAGCTCGTTCTCCTGTGAGGTCTGGCAGCTCCAGGCTCCAACAGGGACTCTTTCTTCTTGTATCTGCAGACCCAAGATTTCTCTTCCACTTGGGCACTGACCAGCTGGCTACAGGCCGAATGCTTCAGTGCCCTAGCAGCTCAGGGGACAGAGACAACAACAGGACACTTGAGGGAGCCTGGGGTCTGGTGAGTTGCAACTCTCCAAGACTCGTCTGACTTCCTGCCATCGGGGAACCTGTCCCTCCAGGGGGCTTCACTGGGGAACCTGTCCCTCCAGGGGGCTTCACTGAGGAACCTGTCCCTCCAGGGGGCTTCACTGAGGAACCTGTCCCTCCAGGGGGTTTCGTTGGGGAACCTGTCCCTCCAGGGGGCTTCACTGGGGAACCTGTCCCTCCAGGGGGCTTCGTTGGGGAACCTGTCCCTCCAGGGGGTTTCACTGGGGAACCTGTCCCTCCAGGGGGCTTCATTCTTGCTGTCTACTGATCCTTCCAAGGACTTTTGGCTTGCTTACTCCCATGCTGTCCTCTGCAGCAGATAGTCTGGGTTTATGTGCCTTGCCAGGTCTCTGTCTGCACCTTCGCTGAAGTCCCACGTCCCCTCGTTTCAATCACTGGGTTGGAGATTCCATGCTGTACCATCCATCCGTGACCACTTACTGTCTGTTACTTACCCTCATTGTGGGAACTATGTCTGTTTTGTTAAGTCTTCCCTGTTTTGTGGTTTTCCTCACAGCCCTTCATCCTTGCTGTCTCAAGATGTGATTTTCTAGTGACTAATTCCAGTGACCCTCCCATTCAAATAAAATGTGTGTGTGTGTGTGTGTGTGTGTGTGTGTGTGTGTGTGTGTGTGTGTCTGCCAGCCATAGTGGATGACTTGGGTTTTAATTTTGATTTTATTGTCTGGTTTTTTTTTTTTTTTTTTTTGATTTTTCAAGGTAGGGTCTCACTCTGGCCCAGGCTGACCTGGGAATTCACTATGTAGTCTCAGGGTGGTCTTGAACTCATGGCAATCCTCCAACCGCTGCCTCCCGAGTGCTGGGATTAAAGGCGTGCGCCCCCACGCCCGGCCTTTCTTTTTTTTTGAGGTAGGTCTTGCTCTAGCCCAAGCTGACTTGGAACTAGTCTCAGGCTGGCCTAGAACTCAGCGATCCTCCTACCCCAGCCTCCTCAGTGCTGGGATTACAGGCATGTGCCACCACTCCTAGCCATACAACTTTTGATTACTTAACAATTTCAGGCTTGTGGTTCAGAGAACTTCCTGTAGCACGTAGTCACAGATCCACGTACAGTGTTCAGCACATGTTTGGTCAATTTGGCAAGCAATGTTAGCTATTATATTTGGCCTGCTGGCTTTCTCTCCTTAATTAACCATCATCTGGGGACTCTTCCAAGCCCGTCAGACCTAAAGACCCATTTCTGGTAAGAGTTACTGCATTCCTAACCTCTAGGACATGAAACTCCAAAACATGCTTCTCCCACTTCCTAACAACTGCCTGTGCCTTTTCCTCAGGCTGCTCCTTTTCCTCAGGCTGCTCCTTTTCCTCAGACTGCTCCTTTTCCTTCAGGCTGCTCCTTTTCCTCAGGCTACTCCTTTTCCTCAGGCTATTCCTTTTCCTCAGGCTGCTCCTTTTCCTCAGACTGCTCCTTTTCCTCAGGCTACTCCTTTTCCTCAGGCTGCTCCTTTTTCTCAAGCTGCTCCTTTTCCTCAGGCTACTCCTTTTCCTCAGGCTGCTCCTTTTCCTCAGGCTACTCCTTTTTCTCAGGCTGCTCCTTTTCCTCAGGCTACTCCTTTTCCTCAGGCTGCTCCTTTTCCTCAGGCTACTCCTTTTCCTCAGGCTGCTCCTTTTCCTCAGGCTGCTCCTTTTCCTCAGGCTACTCCTTTTCCTCAGGCTGCTCCTTTTCCTCAGGCTACTCCTTTTTCTCAGGCTGCTCCTTTTTCTCAGGCTGCTCCTTTTCCTCAGGCTATTCCTTTTCCTCAGGTTCCCCTCCATACTTCTCTCCACCATTACCACTTCCTCTCTGTCTCTTGTGTCCTTTCCTCTCTCTGGCCATATCCTGGCACTCTCAACTTTGCCAAGTGGTTTACTGACACTGAGGTCAACACACTGTTGATCTCAGCTGTGCTGGTGATTCATCTTGCCCAAGTGTCATGTCTATTCTGTGATAATAGTGTCCATCATTATTCCAGTATAAGCTATTGTAGGGGTTGTTGAATCACTCCTTGAAGTACTCCCCTAAGCTGATAGCCTGTGAGGGCTCAGCTCATTGTCTACTCTTCAGGAAGTCAGCCCTATGGTTACTAATGTCTTTGGTCACAGGGTGAGTTGTGTAGGACAGGGACTTGGTGAGATGTCATTTTTCACATGGTCTTTACCATCCAAACTGCATGTTGAACTTGAATGCAAAATGGCAGAGGACCTGTGAACTGTAGGGAAAGCAGAATAGTTTTGTATTTCCTTGATCTCTCTCTCTCTCTTTTTTTTTTTTTTTGGTTTCTCGAGGTAGGGTCTCTTACTCTGGTCCAGGCTGACCTGGAATTAGCTACGTAGTCTCAGGGTGGCCTCAAACTCATGGCGATCCTCCTACCTCTGCCTCCCGAGTGCTGGGATTAAAGGCGTGCACCACCACGCCCGGCTTCCTTTATCTCTTTATTTATTTATTTTTAAATTTCCCTTGAATTTTCTCTAGTACTTTTAGAAATTCTAGTCCCTTCCAGTTCTAGTGAAGCCCTGCAAGGATAAAGGATTTTGTCATGTGAAGAGATGGTTATTTGGGATGTTGTCCTAGCTTGAGCCTGGTTTCTAAGATGGAACTCGTCTCTGGAAGGCATCCGATGGCTTCAGCAGAGGGAGTTTCTAGGGGCCTGCTAAGGAGTTTTGAGTGATTGTGGTACCGTGAGAGACCAGAGTAAGCAACCCAATCACCTTCCTTTCTTAGGGACACACAGAGACAGGCGATTAAGGGAGAGACAAGTCTTAGCTCTGCTCGTGCTTATGGGCACAAGAATTCTGAGAGGTGGACGGTTTCACAGAATGAACCAGGATGAAGGGAGAAATTCTCAAAGGTCCCAGGAAACTAGAACATGATTGCATCCTTGTCATTTAGTTTTATGACTTCTCAGAACATCTGACACATTATTTCTGTCTAAAATATCTCTGCAAATAATTCTGAGAAATATCCTGTCAGGAGAGTGACTTGGTCCTTGAGTGCACATTGTTGAGCTTTATCCACAAATCTGGACTGTGTGATCTATTATCCACCTAAGCTGTAAGGCACAGACACCCAGAAGACTGCCCTCCCTCCCTCCTTTGCTTTCTTTCTTTCTTTCTTTCTTTCTTTCTTTCTTTCTTTCTTTCTTTTCCTTTCTTTCCTTCCCCTTCCTCCTTTCTTCCCTTCTTCCCTTCCCTTCCCTTTCCTTCCCTTCCTTCTGTATGTGGTACGTGTGCATGTGTGCGTGTGTGTGTAACATATGCATGTTCGTGCAGATGTGTGCTCCTGTGCACATGCCTCAGGGGTTAGAAGAGAATGCTGGGTGGCCTCCTCTCACTCTTCCTCATTTTTTCCTTGAGACAGAATTTTTCACTGGATGTGGAGCTACTGGTTTTGTTTTTTCCAGTCAGACTGGCTGACCAGTCATCCCAGCAATTCTCCTGTCTCTCTACTCCAGTCTCCTGCCACAGGACAGGGGTTCCAGGTGTTCATGGGCACACTCTGTTTTTACATGGGTGCTGGGGATCAAACTCAGGCCCTCATGTCTGCACTTCAGGAGCTCTTCCCTCTATGTCATCTCTGAGCAAGCAAACAGCTTCTTTCTTATGCTATCATGAAGAATAGGGAATACTTGCTGTCAAATATTTTGAGTGACTCAGGGGAGCATAGAGATTTAAAAATGTCTACTGGACTGTGGCTTTGAGGTATTTGAGGAGCTCTTCAAAATGTACTAGAAAAACAACAGATGTGTCTCCAGAAATTAGTAAGACCTGTCCACTTAGAAATAAAAATCATGCTTTACATTAAAGGTATTTGGGACTGAGAAGAGAAAAGGGAGAAAGGGAGAAAATACAGAAAAAAAATCTTTAAAATCATGTGTCAATTAAGTGTCTTAGTTGACATTCCTCAAGCCCTACTTGACATTTTCTGAATTTGGTGGTAAGTGTCCCAGGGCTACCAGAACAAATACCACAAGCTAGGTGGCTTGAACAACAAAAATGTACTTTCTCACAATTCAGAGGCCAGAGGTCTGAACTGAAGGCACGGGCAGGGCTGGTTCTGGAGGCTTCCACAGAGCATTGGGCACACATATGACTCCTGGCTTCTGGTGGCTGTCTCCAGTCTTTGTCAAGCATCACCCTCAGTCCCTGCATTTGTCAGCCCATGTCCTCGCTCCTCTCTCTCTCTCTGTCTCTGTCTCTCTGTGCTTCTGTCGGAATGAATTTCCTCTCCTGACAAAGACCTCAGTCACATGGGATCAGGACCTGCCCTAATGACCTGCTTTTAACTTGATTACATCTGCCAAGAGCCTCTTTCCAAATAAGGTCACGCTCCCCACAAGGGGTGAGGTTAGGGTTTCAACATATTTTGAAGTGTTGTTCAATCCTTAGCACTGGCCCGGTGAATAGCCATCTTCCTTGACCCCACACCCCAGGCACTCTTGAGTTCTTTGTGTGCAGAAAGACTCTCTCTTGGGCTGCAACAACGGGGCTGGTCAGGCTGAGTGAGCCTAGCAGAATCCCGAGACTCAGTTATGTTGTCTGCTTTTAAAAAACGAAGAATGTAATGAAAACCAGAGCTACTGTTTTGACTGGATCAGAACCTCCACGTTGCTCTGTCCTCTTCCACACGCTTCAGCTGCATGGAGATCGCTAACTGGACCTTCTCAGGACAGGGACCTATTCCACAAGGAGGTTGAGCCCTCACTTCTCAGGAACCAGCTGGTGACGTCTGAGGCATCGTGAAAATTAACCATCGGACACCCCTAAATCTTACCTTCCAAGTTTGCATGGGTTGCCCACATGTTCTTGTTTTGGGCTGTCAGCAGAGGTGGGGTGGAGAGGGAGGGGGCGGAGGGTGTTTCAGTGTGGCAGAGTGAGCAGATCTGACATTTAGAAGACCGAGCGTTATCTCAAGCCTGAAGTCTTGTTCATCCTGTGCTGGTTC
Source organism: Orientallactaga sibirica (assembly GCA_036365145.1). Taxonomy (NCBI): domain Eukaryota; kingdom Metazoa; phylum Chordata; class Mammalia; order Rodentia; family Dipodidae; genus Orientallactaga; species Orientallactaga sibirica. The sequence goes on from JAEOAD010000005.1 coordinate 7,676,911, forward strand.
AAGCTTCCTGAACACATGCACATCGACCTTAAGTCGAAGCCAATTCTGGATGCTTGAGTTAGCTAATTTTTATCTACAGTTGCCAGCAAATAGTGGCCTTCTTATTTATTCATTATTATTATTATTATTATTATTATTATTATTATTATTATTATTATTTTGCCATACCAGACCTGAAAAATAGTGGACTTTAATTTTTCAAAAACAAAGGTTTTGAACACTGTTGCTAAAATGACCTAAGTTTACCCAAATTGAAATTTTGAGTTTCCTCTGGTGTTCTTGGACTACAGTGCCCCCTCATGGACTATGTACAGTACACATAGCCATCAGAGGGCTGATCATTGTTTTTTTCCTTTTTAAAAAATTAATTTAATTATTTGAGAGAGAGTAGTACACTTTTTTTAAAAAAAATTATTTTTATTTCAGAGATAGAGAATGGGCCCGCCAGGACTTCTACCCCTGCAAACGAACTCCAGAGGCATGCGCCACCTTGTGCATCTGTCTTACGTGGTCCCTGTAGAATCAAACTTAGTTCCTTGGGCTTGGCAGCAAGCACCTTAACTGCTCAGCCATCTCTCCAGCCCAGAGCTGATCAAATTTAAATACGTATTCTAACAACCTCACAGTTTTGGATTCCCACTTGATTACTTTTTTTCCTTTCCTTCCCACCAACTAAGGTTCAACACTTCAACAACACATGACTGGATTGTTCAAATGTGTAATCCACATGTAATCCTAGAATCCACAGGAAATTTTTATTATTTATTTATTTAAGAGAAGGAAAGAGGGGGAGAGAGAGAGAGAGAGGGAGAGAATGGGTGCACCAGGGCTTCCAGCCACTGCAAATGAAATCCAGATGCATGCGCCACCTGGTGCATCTGCTTTATGTGGGTTCTGGGGAATGGAACTGAGGTACTTTGGCTTTGCAGGCAAGTGTCTTAACCGCTAAACTGTCTCACCAGCCCTTCACAGGAAATTTTTGAACTGCTTCCTCTTTCATCAGGAAAGAAGGGATTGGAGAGAAAGGACATGCAAAAAAATGGGCATGTGAAATAGTCCGAAAGACTTTTGAACTGTGGCTGATAACAGACAAACACACCCGGAAAACTAACATGCTGAAAACCCACCATGGTTAAACATATATTTAAAACAGATAGGGAGATGAATCTACTCCATGTGACTTTAACATTTATTTTGTGTTAGAGGGTGTAGGACTCGCAAGCCAGGTGGCGAGGGAACAGCAGGTGCCCTGTTAAGGGTCACTTCCTCATTTCTCTGCAGGAAGGTGTGCTGCCTGGTCAGCTAAGCATAGGCTTCCTTCCACCCACCCAGCCTTTCATCCTGATGGGCAGCTGTGTGGTGGGGTGGAGATGAAGGCTCTGGTCACTGCCTTACACCCACTTTAGCCAGGCACAAAAAGTGGTGCAGGCATTGGGCATTCATTTGCAATGGCAAAAGGCCCTGGCCCTTGAGTGCTCACACACACACACACACACACACACACACACACACACACACACGCACACACACATATACAAATCATAAACAAATATATAAATAAAAGTAAAGTAATTATTAACTAACTCTCACTTACCACCATGAGTTCATAAAAGAGTGAACAATTTAATATAAAAGATAAGACATTTCTGCAAGACAGGGCATTCCTCCTGGGAATCTTTGTTTTGCATAGATGTTATACAGATCTGCATACATGTGAATGTATAGATACACACATTCTTTGTGTTCTTGGAACAGCGAAGCGTTTCCCCTGAACTGACAATCCTCTGTAGATAGGGCATTGACCATAGACCTTTCCCCTTCCCTAGCGTGATGTAGGGCACACCTCCAGTGAGATCTTTCTTTGAAATTAAATTAGGACTACATTGTGTGCAAAGAAAAGAACTAAGAGATAGGAGCTTTCTTGAGTTAAAGAGCTCTTTTCCTGCTGGTCTCTGCTTGCTGTGGAGGGCCCTTGAGAAGGCTGGATGTTAGAGACCCTCAGGGGTCTTTGTTAAACCTCCCACATCATTGCAGAACTTTACATGAACCACTCAAAACAGATGGGAATGTGCCCTGAGTTTAAGACCTCAGAGGAAGGATTCCACATCCTCCCCCAACACTGCATTCCAACTCCCAGGAATTCTGGCTCTCAGGAAGGAAGTTAACAAACCCCAGGAGTCAACAACTTAGAGCTCAAAAGAGCCTAAAACCATGTTTGAATTTCCCCATAGTTCTGTTGTAGGTAGGCAGACATTTGTCTCGGAGGTCATATGACGGATGGACCTCACCCCCTGTTTCCCTGGTAACATTAGAAAGGGAAACAGCACCATCATCCATGTATATATGAGGGACAAAGCCACTTTCTCTTAACCACAGGAACAAAGTTCTTTGGCCCTAAGTGAAAACTAAGTTATCTCCCTTAAGAGTTAATCTAATGGAGGGCTGGAGAGATGGCTTAACGGTTAAGGCGCCTGCCTGCTAAGCCTAAGAACCTGGTTCCAATCTCCAGGTCCCACGTATAGCCAGATGCAACGTGACGCAAGGGCGCAATGCTGCACTTGCCCACAAGGGGGCGCACGCATCTGAAATTCGTTTACAGCGGCTGAGAGGCTGTTGGCATGCCCGTTCTCTATCCGTCTCCCTCTCCCTCTCTCTCTGTCTGTCTCTCTCTGTGTCTCTCTCCAAGAATCAAAAAAAATAAAATAAAATAAAAATTTTAAAAAGAGTTAATCTAATGGAGGGCTAGAGAGATAGCTTAACAGTTAAGATGCTTGCCTATGAAGCCTAAGGACCCAGGTTTGATTCCCCAGGACCCAGGTAAGCCAATTGCACAAGGTGGTACATGCATCTAGAGTTTGTTTGCAGTGGCTAGAGGCCCAGGTGTGTCCATTCTCTCTCTCTCTCTCTCTCTCTCCCTCTCTCCAAATAAATAATTTTTTTAAAAAAAGAATAATCCAGTGGAGCCTGTCAATCACCCATGTGGTCAAGAAACTGAGATGCTAAGCTAAGAAGGTGGGAGAAATAGTTTGGCCCTTAATGAGACAATGTATTTTATTCCCAGAAGTCCCTTCCTCGGGGTAGTTGCTCATAGATCTTTACTGCCAGCCTGTCCACTTTTCTGAGTTCTAACTTTTCCTCCTTTCCCCTCTCTTTGTCTCTTCTTTGGATGCCAGTTGAAGTCCTCAGCTTGCTGACTATGACACATCGGGCCTTTCCGCATTTTTCTCAATATATCTCCTTAGCCTTACTCCCTGTTGTCCATGTGCCTAATTTTTCATGGTTATGAGGCAAAGGACTCAACAGTTTGAAAATCTGCAACGCTACAAAGTTGTCAGTGAGCCTTCAAGAGGCAAAAGAGGTTCATTGAGATCATGTGGCCAGTATTGGGCATGAGGCTACAAAGTCCAAGGAACGTACCTCAGAAGGTGGGTGTGTAATGGGGTGGTGCTGGCGTTCAGCAAAGAGTTCTTGAACCCCAAACCCTGAGTTTGTATCTGTTGTTTAACAAAAAATTGGCAAGCCAAAGTGACAAGAATAATTGTTAAATTGCTCCATTTATTGAGGGAAACATAAAACCAAGGGAAGGGAGATGGATACACTCATGTGATTTGAGACCCCATGTGATGGGCTTGGAAGAAACATAAAAAGGGATTTAGAGAGGAAAGAAAAGAAAGTACAGAGAGCTCCTGCCATGTGGAAGGCAGGAAGGGACCGAAAGCCCATGTGGGAGTGAGGATTAGGGGAGACTTACCAGGACCTGGAAGTTCAGGAGAGATAATTAGACATCTAAGATCAAGCTTGTCTATCTAAGGGTCTGTTTATAACCTTATTGTGGTGGGCTTCACCTTCAGGCTCAGGTGAGCCAGAGTGAGGGCTGATTGGTCTAGGCTAGGGGCTGGCTCAAGAAGAGGCCAGCTGTGATCTAGCCAACCACAATGTCAGGATCCAATTTAACTGCTAGGAAATGGGAACTCCCTCCCAGGAAGGGGCTCAGGTTGTTCATGGAAAACCAGAGGTAGGGAACTCCTTTAGTCAAGAGGTAAAGAAAGGACAGATAGGCCTCTTGATCTCTAGTAACATGGAGATTGCAAGGGCAGACTTACGTCCGGACAGTTATGGTTTTTACTTTTGGGGCTCAGTCAGCCTAAACTACCTCACAAAGCTATCTGACTCCCTCTTGTTCCCGCCTCTCTTGAGAAGTCACTCTAATTGGTGTTAGAGGAAAGCGCATGAGGACCAGATTCTGAAGCATGTCGTATGTAAGCACAACACCCTGAGATCCACTGGTGGGAAATGTCAAACTCTCCTCCATAGTTCTATTAGCATTGCCAGCTTCTGCCTCGAGCTGAAGAAAAGTCAGCATGTCCATCTTTGGAGACATTTTGCTGGATGGGGACTCTTCACTTTATTTCCCCAGCTTTCTCACAGTCATGCGCAAACGCTTTACCCTTTGTTTAAAGGTTTTTATCTTACAAATATTTTCCTCAGTTTTTTTCCATCAAAAAACCTGGGTTCCCAGCCAGATGTGGTGGCACATGTGTTTAATCCCAGCACTCGGAAGGCAGAGGTAGGGGGATTGCCACCCTGAGACTGCAGAGTGAATTCCAGATCAGCCTGGGCTAGAGCAAGACTCTACCTCAAAAAACAAAACAAACAAACAAAAAAACCAAAACAACAACAACAACAACAACAAAAAAAAAACAATACCTGCTTCCTTTTTACACATGCTATTTCAAGTAGGCCATAATATTCTAACGCTCAGCAGACAGTAAATATCCACTTGATTTGTGCCATCTCTCCCGTGCATGCTAGGATTCTGAACATTGCCCACTCATCCTTGTGTGAGTATAACACTGCTGCCTGTCCTTCAGTGTGCTATGTTTTGTTTTCTGAACCTTTGAATTAGTTGCATATTTTGACCGATTCAGTTAGCTGGTTTGGGGTTGTAAAGAGTTGAATGTGTCTCCTTCTTCAAAGATATGTCCCTAGGGCTGGAGAGATGGCTTAGTGGTTAAGGCACTTGCCTGTGAAGCTTAAGAACCAAGGTTCAATCCCCAGTACCCACGTAAGGCAGATGTACAAGGTGTCTAGAGTGAGTTTGCCGTTGCTGGAGGCCCTGGTGCACCTATTCTCTCTCTATCTGCCTTTTCCTCTCTTTATCTCTCCCCCCTTAAATAAATAAAAAATATTTTCAAAGTTACAATAATTTAGAAGATATGTCCCTAGCCTAATACCTGGGATGTATGAACATTACTTTACTTGAAAATATAATTAACTAAAAGCTCCTAAGATGATGGAATTACTGAATATCTGTGTGGGTTCTAAATCCAATGACAGGTATAGGACTAAGGAGGTGGTTTAGTTGAGCATTCCAAGCAAGTATGAAGACCTGAGTTCACATCTCCAGAACCTGAAGGCAGGAGGATTCCTGGGACTTGCTGGCTACTTGTCTAGCTGAGTTGATGAGCTCTAGGCTCCGTAAGAGCTCCGGTCTCACAAAAAATAAAGTGGAGAGCAGTTGGGAAAGTCTCCCGGCATCAACCTCTAGACTCCACACACACACACACACACACACACACACACACACACACACAATGTGCGCTTGCAAACAAATGTGCACTCCCACGCATGAGTGAACATGTCCACACACATGCACAAACACCACACACACATGTGGAAGAGATAAACAAAAAGGGGATATGGCAATAGAGGCAGGGATCGGCATGCTGTGGCCCTAAGCCAAGGGAAGCTGAAACCTACTGGAAATGTTGGCAGCTGTTAGGAGATAGCAAGAGGCCGGGAAGGGCTTTCTCTTAGACCTTCTCAGGGGGGTACAGTCATGCTGACACCTTGACTTTTGGCATCTAGACCTGGGGGAGAGTAAACGTCTGTTCTTTTGAGCAATCAGTAATGTGTTACGGCAACCACAGAAAGCTCCTGCCGTCTCCCGAAATTCTGAGCCAAAGTCTACTCACTTCCTGTTAGACGCTCCTCACTCATTCTTCCCTCTCTTTTGTTTATTTCCCAATTGCCAAGTTTTCATTCAGTGCTCTGAGTCATGCATTGCAGTCATGTTATATATTCTACTTATTACATGTTAATTGGTAATTTGTGGGCTGTATATTGAACTAGAGTCTGTGACTTTACTGGTCAGCTGAAAATAAAGGGATTTTACTTCACAAATTTTGGAGTAAGAGGCTGGCAAAAGTATAGAATGGAACAGTTTAGTATCTAAAAGGGAAATATGAGCCAGGTGAAGGCATTTTTGAGCAATCACACTACTTACACATTAGTAGCAGTTAGTGTTTGGTGTGGAGAGGGACTTTGTGGGCTGGAGGCTAGCTTTCACTGACTAATTTGGTGGGCAAGTTCTTTATCTTCTCTTGGCCTTCATATGTGCATGTATGAAATGGGTAAGGATTAGAGAGATGGTATCAATAAAGTTCCAAAAAAAAAAAGAGGAGAAACTGAACTTTTTTTTTGGTTTTTCGAGATAGGGTGTCACTCTGGCTCAGGCTGACCTGGAAGTAACTGTGTAGTCTCAGTGTGGCCTTGAACTCATGGTGATCCTCCTACCTCTGCCTCCCGAGTGCTGGGATGAAAGGCATGCGCCACCAAGCCCGGCTGAAACTGAACTTTTATAAACTTACATCAGGGCTGGAGAGATTGCTTAGTGGTTAGGGCATTTGCTTGTGAAGTCTAAGGACCCAGGTTCAATTCCTCAGTACACACATAAGCCAGATGCAGAAGGTAGCGCATGCCTTTGGAGTGTGTTTGTTGCAGCAGAAAGCCCTGGCACACTCACTCTCTTTCTGTCCATCTCTCTTAAATAACTAGATAGATGATAGATAGATAGATAGATGGATAGATAGATAGATAGATAGATAGATAGATAGAGAGATAGAGAGATAGATGATAGATAAACTTACATCATTCCCTCATGTTAACAGCACCAACACACTGCTCATATGCTGAAAGTGAGGTTTCATAAAGAATTGTCCCACTCTGCCTGAGGAGTTGGATCTGTTGGGAAAGTGCTTACCATGCAAGCCTGAGGACCCAAGCACCATGTGAATGCTGGGTGAGTGTGGGCCGGCGATCCCAGCACTAGGGAGGCACATGGATCCATAGGTCAAGATGGCTGACTAGACTAGCCAAATCAGTGAGTTCTGGGTTCTTAAATGAGGAGGCGAGAGATTGGAGAAGCTGTATGACATCAACCTCTGACCCCTGGCCTCTAGGCACACACACACACACACACACACACACACACACACACACACACAGCAGAATTTTATCCACTCATTTAAGATTTAGCAAAAAAAAAAAAAAAAAAAAAAAAAAAGGATACAAAGCTGGAATTAATTATTGTCCATTGTGTTGCTGATCACGCCATATAGAAGGCACTCTAATGAAAAATTGTCTTTCTTATTACCCCCTCCCTTGTCTCATTCTTTGATGCATTGAAGTATTTATCACATTTATCCCATTAGTTCAGTGCAGAGGCTGGTTGATTAATCGCATTGAGCTCATTTCTGTTCCATGCCAGTGCTGCTGTTAATATGCATGCAGCCCATCCTAGTGACTAAATCTCTTCCCTTCCCTCCCAGCAGATTTTTTTTTTTTTAGAGGTAGGGTCTCACTCCAGTCCAGGCTGACCTAGAATTCACTATGTAGTCTCAGGTTGGCCTCGAACTCACGGCGATCCTCCTACCTCTGCTTCCTGAGTGCTGGGATTAAAAGCATGCGCCACCATATCCAGCTCCTTTCCAGCAGAATTTTAAACAGTGTCCTGCAGTCTTCAAGCCTCATGAAAGTCCAAAGGCATCTTTCGAGAAATTATTGATAGTTTTCATGTATGAATAGAATGTGTTTTTGATTATAATCACCTCCCATTGCTTTCTGGGAAACTCCTCCCATCCTCCTTCCACTAAACTCTTTTTCCTTCCCCAACTAGTTCTTCTTTCCACTTGATGTCTTGGGGGTTTTGTTTGTTTGTTTTTTGACGATTTTTCCCCCTTCTGTGTGTATGGTCCCCTGAGTTTAATTAGGGTGGCGTTTGAATGAGCATGGGTGGGGGATTACTGACCAGAGCTCATGCAGTTTATCAGTAGCCACACCACTACAGAAAATGTCTCCTGCTCCCCCTGTGTAATAATAGTCAGGCTCAGGTCGCTGGGAAGAACTTCCAGACCAGGCACAGTTATGGAGGAAGGGATTTGTTGAAGATAGAGGGGAAGTTCCATAATGGCAGAAAAAGCTGGCCAGCTTTCACAGGTGTGAGGAGAGAGAGAGAGAGAGAGAGAACAGCCACAAGCCACCACCAAAAAGCAAGCAAACACACTACAAGAAGTCCAGGCAGAGTTCAAGCACTCTCTATATCTTAGGTTAGAATTGAGATCCGCCTTAGGGCTGGACTCTAAGATCCACCCACAGTGACACCTCCTCCAGCCAGTAGGCTGCAGATCTAAATTACAACCTTTAACAAACTCCTGAATATATTGGGGGTCATCCATTCAAACCACCAACACCTTGTAACCATTAACTTCAATAGGTCTTCAAACAGGGATGGGGTCTCATGCCCTCCTCCATCACTCATGGAGAAATGTTGATGGTCCCAATGCTGTGCTGCTCTTGTGCAGGTAATAACAGTTGCTTTGAGGTTCTGAATGCAATGGCCATGTCATGTCTAGATGACAGTATTCTGCTTTTCCCCCCTACATTCTTCCTGTCTTCTCTTGTGCTATGTCCCCTGAGCCTCCGAGGGGTGACAGATGTCTTATTTACTGCTGAGTACTCCAGTTACTTATTCTCAGCTCCTTGATAAAGTTTGAGTCCCCTCACTAGTCAACATCATCTGCAAAAAGAAGCTCCTCTAACCCAAGGTGAGAGCAGAACTAAATTGTGGCCATAAATGTATTTGTATTTAGATGGCAATTTCACGGGTCCATGTTGTAGTTTCTTCATGTTGCTGGGACTAGACACCTGACCCAAAGCAGCTGATGGAAAGACAGGGATTATTTTGCCTGACAGTCATGAGAGGAAGCTTCAGGATGGCAGGGAAAGGATGGTAGAGCAGAGGCAGGAATTGTCAAGAGAGGTGATGGATGGGTCATCAGCCTCTGGCAATATTTGGGAGCTGGTGGACCCCTGAGGCAATGAGATCCATTGGAGTTGAGGTCACTGGGGACAGCAGGACACTAGCCTTTTCCTCTCTTCCTGTCACTTCACTTCCCTGCTGTTATGAGACGAGCAGCTTTCTCTATCACACGATCTTGCTGAGATCCACTGGATCAGAGGCTGTCATCACATGCTGAAGAATCTGTGAGCCAAGATAAATCTATCCTCCCTTTAAGTTTATTACCGAAGGGATCTGTCTCAGAAATGGCTGGGAGAGCTCCTTCTTTTAGGCTGTGCTCCTCTGAGCTGAGCTGCTCTGGACCGTGTTGTCTGGAAGGCCTGTGCTGATAGTCCACGGGTACTTCTTTGAGACAGTGCCTGCGTTGGACATCTTCCTTTTGTTCTTAAAAATTTTTTTTAAAAAATTTTATTTTAGGGAGAGAAGAGAGAGAGAGAGAATTGGCATGCCAGGGCCTCAGCAATTACAACTGAATTCCAGATGCTTGCGCCACCTAGTGGGCATGTGTGACCTTGCTCTTGTCTCACTTTTGTGCGTCTAGCTAACGTGGGATCTGGAGAGTCGAACATGGGTCCTTAGGCTTCGCAGACAAGCCCTTAACCTCTAAGCCATCTCTCTAGCCCCACACCTTCTTTATTTTGATGTCATCATTTTTTCCTCCTATTATGAGGATCTCATGTAGGTAGTACCAGACACTGTGAGGTTGTGGCTATCAAGGCCAATTTGGGTCTGAATGATTGCATTGTAAGCAGGCCTAGCCTTCCTTTGGCTCTTACGTTCTTTCCGCCACCTTGTCTGCAACGGACCCTGAGCCTTGGAAAGTGAGACTGGTGTCTTTTGAAATGCATTTCTCTGGGCATGTGTCCCTGGAGAGTGTGAGCTGGGGAGCTCCAAGTTAAGCCATCTTTTCTCAGTCTTTGGGTATGTCCTGGTTTAAAATTCTGGAGCATGGGAGGGGACTGTGGGCCAGTACTGTCTCAAAGCTTTTGTGAGCATGTACGTGACAGTGAATTCACTAGGCGAGTATTGTTGTGATGTGTGTGATTTGGTCACCATCGTGATGCTTGGTCGAGGTTAAAGAATCAATGGGAACTGTAGGTCAGAGAACTGAACAACGTGGGCTGTCTCGTGTTAACACGTAGACGTCGGAGAATGGCAGAGAACTGACCAACGTGGGCTGTCTCGTGTTAAACGTGGGCTGTCAGGCGTGTTAACTGGGTGTCATGGCGCCGGAGAATGACAGAGAACTGAACAACGCGGGCTGTCTCGTGTTAACACGTAGACGTCGGAGAATGACAGAGAACTGAACAACGTGGGCTGTCGCGTGTTAACACGTAGACGTCGGAGAATGACAGAGAACTGAACAACGCGGGCTGTCTCGTGTTAACACGTAGACGTCGGAGAATGACAGAGAACTGAACAACGTGGGCTGTCGCGTGTTAACACGTAGACGTCGGAGAATGACAGAGAACTGAACAACGCGGGCTGTCTCGTGTTAACACGTAGACGTCGGAGAATGGCAGAGAACTGAACAACGTGGGCTGTCGTGTTAACACAGCGGGACGCCGGAGAATGACAGAGAACTGAACAACGGGGGCTGTCGCGCGAATGTTAACACGTTGACGCGTTGGAGAATGACAGAGAACTGAACACGCTGGCTGCGTGGGCTGTCTCGTGTTAACACATAGACGTCGGAGAATGGCAGAGAACTGAACAACGTGGGCTGTCGCGTGTTAACACGTAGACGTCGGAGAATGACAGAGAACTGAACAACGCGGGCTGTCTCGTGTTAACACGTAGACGTCGGAGAATGGCAGAGGACTGAACAACGTGGGCTGTCTCGTGTTAACACATAGACGTCGGAGAATGGCAGAGAACTGAACAACGCGGGCTGTCGCGTGTTAACACGTAGACGTCGGAGAATGACAGAGAACTGAACAACGTGGGCTGTCTCGTGTTAACACGTAGACGTCGGAGAATGACAGAGAACTGAACAACGTGGGCTGTCTCGTGTTAACACGTAGACGTCGGAGAATGACAGAGAACTGAACAACGTGGGCTGTCGGCGTGTGACAGAGAACTGAACACGTCGTGACGCCGGAGAATGACAGAGAACTGAACAACGTGGGCTGTCTAACACGTGTTAACACGGGGTGAGCGCCGGAGAATGACAGAGAACTGAACAACGTGGGCTGTCTCGTGTTAACACGTAGACGTCGGAGAATGACAGAGAACTGAACAACGTGGGCTGTCGCGTGTTAACACGTAGACGTCGGAGAATGACAGAGAACTGAACAACGTGGGCTGTCTCATGTTAACGCGGGCTGTGACAGAGAACGTGTTAAACACGTAACACGTAGAGCGCCGGAGAATGACAGAGAACTGAACAACGTGGGCTGTCTCGTGTTAACACGCCGGAGAATGACGCCGGAGAATGACAGAGAACTGAACAACGTGGGCTGTCGGCGTGTTAACACGTGACGCCGGAGAATGGCAGAGAACTGAACAACGTGGGGCTGTCTCGTGTTAAGCACGTGACAGAGACGTTAACACGTAGACGCCGGAGAATGACAGAGAACTGACCAACGTGGGCTGTGGGCGTGTTAACACGAGGCGCCGGAGAATGACAGAGAACTGAACAACGTGGGTCTGTCGTAGACGCGGAGAATGTTGAATAACACGAGCGCCGGAGAATGACAGAGAACTGACCAACGTGGGCTGTCTCGTGTTAACACATAGGACGCCGGAGAATGACAGAGAACTGAACAACGGGTGGGACGCCGGAGAATGACAGAGAACTGAACAACGGGCTGTGTTAACACGAGCGCCGGAGAATGGCAGAGAACTGAACAACGTGGGCTGGCTGCTGTCGCCGGTGTTGACAGAGAACTGAACAACGTGGGCTGTCTCATGTTAGGCGCCGGAGAATGACAGAGAACTGAACAACGTGGGCTGTCGGCGTGTTAACACGTGAGCGCCGGAGAATGGCAGAGAACTGAACAACGTGGGCTGTCTCGTGTTAACACACGTGAGAGCGTCGGAGAATGACAGAACTGACCAACGTGGGCGGAGAATGACAGAGAACTGAACAACGGGCTGTCGGCGTGTTAACACGTGTAAGCGCCGGAGAATGACAGAGAACTGACTAACGTGGGCTGTCTCGTGTTAACACGTGAGCGCCGGAGAATGACAGAGGACTGAACAACGCGGGCTGCTCTCGGCGTGTTAACACGTGAGCGCCGGAGAATGACAGAGAACTGACCAACGTGGGCTGTCGTGGGCTGCGTGTTAACACGTAGACGTCGGAGAATGACAGAGAACTGAACAACGTGGGCTGTCGCGTGTTAACACGTAGACGTCGGAGAATGACAGAGAACTGACCAACGTGGGCTGTCTCGTGTTAACACATAGACGTCGGAGAATGACAGAGAACTGAACAACGTGGGCTGTCGCGTGTTAACACGTAGACGTCGGAGAATGGCAGAGAACTGAACAACGCGGGCTGTCTCGTGTTAACACATAGACGTCGGAGAATGACAGAGAACTGAACAACGTGGGCTGTCGCGTGTTAACACGTAGACGTCGGAGAATGGCAGAGAACTGAACAACGCGGGCTGTCTCGTGTTAACACGTAGACGTCGGAGAATGACAGAACTGACCAACGTGGGCTGTCGCGTGTTAACACGTAGACGTCGGAGAATGACAGAGAACTGACCAACGTGGGCTGTCTCGTGTTAACACGTAGACGTCGGAGAATGACAGAGAACTGAACAACGTGGGCTGTCGCGTGTTAACACGTGAGACGCCGAGAGAATGACAGAGAACTGAACAACGAACAAGCGTGGGCTGTCGTGTTAACACTGGCGTGTTAACACGTGGGACGCCGGAGAATGACACAGAACTGAACAACATGGGCTGTCTCGTGTTAACACGTAGACGTCGGAGAATGACAGAGAACTGACCAACGTGGGCTGTCGTGTTAACACGTGAATTAACGCGTTAACACGACGCCGGAGAATGACACAGAACTGAACAACATGGGCTGTCGCGTGTTAACACGAACTGAAGGCGCCGGAGAATGACAGAGAACTGACTAACGCCGGAGAATGGGCTGTCTCGTGTTAACACGTAGACGTCGGAGAATGACAGAGAACTGAACAACGTGGGCTGTCTCGTGTTAACACGTAGACGTCGGAGAACGTCGGAGAATGACAGAACTGACCAACGTGGGCTGTCTCGTGTTAACACGTGACGCCGGAGAATGACAGAGAGAACTGACCAGCGAATGAGCTGTCAACGTGTTAACACGTAGACGTCGGAGAATGACAGAACTGACCAACGTGGGCTGTCGCGTGTTAACACGTAGACGTCGGAGAATGACAGAGAACAAGCTGACTTGGATTCAACAGAGAATTTGCATTCTCTGAGACATTATGGTGTATCTTATTGCAGAGATGTTGAGGAGGCTTAAAAATAGTTGTGACTGGGTACCAGGCTAAGTAGGCCTTACTCTGCCATGGCCCTAACTTGGATGGGGAGTGTGCAACCTCCTTTGCTGGGTGCTGACAGCTCACGGTGGCAAATGGAAGAAGAAAATTCTTCGATGGATTGGAAAAGGGTAGAATGTCTTTGATTAAGTAATTTTTTTATTGGTTGTATTTATTGGTTGTATTTAGCAAATGCTATTTTCTTTACTTAAGAGAGAGGGAGGGAGAGAGAGAGAGAAACAAAGAGAGCACACCAGAGCCTCCAGCCACTGCAAAGGAACTCCAGATGCATGTGCCACCTTGTGCATTTGGGTTATGTGGGTCCTGGGGAATCGAACCTGAGTCCTTAGGCTTTGCAGGCAAGAGCCTTAACCTCTAAGTCATCTCTCCAGCCCCATCTTCATTTCACTGGTGGGAAAATAAACGTTTAAGAATGAAACTCAGTTCTCAAACCTTATAGGGAAATTTATTGGATTCTTAAAACTTGCATAGTGAAAATGCCAACAAGAGCCAGGTGTGGTGGCACATGTCTGTGATGCCAGCACTTAGGAAGCTGGGGCATGAGGATTGAGAGTTCTGGGCAGGTCTAGGCTATGTAGCATGACTCTGTCTCAAAAATAAAAATGAAAAATAATAGTAAAAAGTGTAAGCAAAGTGAAACACAACAAACACATCTTCAATAAGCAGTACTCAGTCTCAGGTAACTGTTACAGTCAAACCTTGTATGTCACTGTTTTTAGAGAAAGAAAATTACAGAACTTTTTTTTTTATTACTTCAGGGTGTCACTGAGGAAGAAAAATAAAACATTAATATTAATACTATCCGTGAGGTGCAGCACAGAGATTTGTTTTTAAAAGATGCAACCAAACCTTTCTTTCTTTCTTTCTTTCTTTCTTTCTTTCTTTCTTTCTTTCTTTCCTTCCTTCCTTCCTTCCTTCCTTCCTTCCTTCCTTCCTTTTCTTTTCTTTTCTTTTTTTCTTTTCTTTTCTTTTCTTTTCTTAAAAAGTTTTTCAAGGTAGGGTCTTGCTCTGTATTGTTTTTTTCTATTGTTGAGGATTGAACCCAGGGCCTTGTGCATGCTAGACACATGGTCTAACACCGAGCCTTCAGCCTGAAACTTTTTATTCAAGTGAAATTTAGTTTTTAAAAAAATCTGGATTTCAGACACTTCAAGATGTCACAAGGCGGGTGTGGTGGCTCACGTCTTTAATCCCAGCACTTGGGAGGCAGAGGTAGGAGGATCACTGTGAATTGGAGGCCAGCCTGGGATTACATAGTGAATTCCAGGTCAGCCTGGACTACAGTGAATCCATCAAAACAAAACAAAACAAAACAACAACAGAAAAAGAAGTCCCACTGTGGGGGATCTCTGGTATTTTACAATCTTCATGTGATGTGGACATTGGTCAAATGTGAGACATAGTTGAGAAACAACTATTTGTTATTTTTAAGGAAAGATAATTCTTAACAGGAAATAATTTCATGTCAGCAGAACTCTATCTTTAGCTCTTGTGTCCCTAGTCAATTCTAGAATTTAATCTCATTTCTTATCGTTGCAAAAATTCTGTCGGTCACAAGAGGTATCCTAATGCTATAATTTGTTTTCCGATCTATTATCATGCTTCCGGAAAAAGGCACTTCTCTAGGCACAGAAATAACTAAAAGGGTGACAGTCCTTTTCCTTGAGTGAGTCTGCCACCTTGTGGCTATTTGAAAAACCTGACAGATAAAACTAATGTGAGCTCCAATAGAGGATCAGCTGGACGTGAGTTGCGTTTATAAGTTGATATTTAGAAGCGTGTTACACTCCATTCAGCTCCTGTTTTCCCATTCCACGTGCACACTGTGTGCCTGTCCTCACCCCATTCTTTCTGAATGGCAGGGAGTCTCTGCTCCTCTGAAGGCCTGACTCACCCCAATTCTTCCCCCATTCCCAGGTAGAGTCTTGCTGTAGCTCAGGCTGACCTGGAATTCACTATGTAGTCTCAGGGTGGCCTTGAACTCATGGAGATCCTCCTACCTCTGCCTCCCGAGTGCTGGGATTGAAGGCGTGCACTACACCGAGCTTGGGCTTTCATTTTCGATCCTCTGGCCTTTCTTCAGCACTCTTTCTGTAACTCCTTCCTCTTTTTCTATGTCATCAACGTCATATGTTCGCTCTCTCTAATTATAGCAGGCAACGTGCTCTAATGGCTCTCATCGTCCATTTTTTTTTTTTTTTTAAATATATTTTATTTTTCTTTATTTATTTGAGAGAAATAGGCAGGGAAAGGGAGAGAGAGAAAGAGAGAGAGAGAATGGGTGCACCAGGACCTCCAGCTGCTGCAAACGAACTCCAGATGCGCGCCCCCTTATACATCTGGCTTATGTGGGTTCTGGGGAATCGAACCTGGGTCTTTTGGCTTCTCAGGCAAGCGCCTTAAACACTAAGCCATTTCTCCAGCCCCATCTCCCATTTCTACACTCCATACCTTCATCCAGATTCTCTGCTGTCTGTCTTCCTCCCCTGGCACCATCTGGCCTCAGCCATTCTCCATGTCCAAGCTCTGAATGCTCAGTGTTCCAGCAGTCCCTGGATCCTTCCCCATCTCTCTACAGGACTGGCTCCCATCAGCCGGGACTCAGCTGAAGACTAGGGAGGTCATCCCTGATCACACACCACGCACAAGCCCCTCATCCTCGGCCCCTCATATCGCCCTTGGAGAGGAGTAACTTCCTGGAAGTAACTTTGCCTCGCCCAAGAGCCTCAGCCTGGAGACTGTTGCGTCCCCAGCACTGGACAGCATTTTCTGGTGTTCAGGAGGGACTCCGTACACATGTCCAGTTTGTGCACACACAAACCCACATGGTATCAGCCCTCACTCCCTCCACCCCAGCCTCGCTGGGAAATCAAGTAGAAAGTGAGCTGAGCCAACAGCGGGCTCTGGTTAGCACGTGGGAAGATTCTTGAACCTAGGAGAATTTAGGACTCACAAAGCGGTAAAATCAGGGAACTGGGCTGGACTGGGGCTCAGCATCTTGTACCAGCTTTGAGGAGACAGTATGGCAAAGAACTCTTTACTCACAGGAAGGGTGTGATTAATTGACCCACAGTGTATCAGGGTGTGCCTCTCCATGTGGGCAGCAGAGGGCTGGGCAGTGTGTTTCCTCCCCGTTCCAAAGGATGAACAGTGATTTTAAAAAGCCTCCTACGCTGGGACGTCTTTCACCCCAGCACTCAGGAGGCTGAGGTGGGAGGGGATCACTAAGGCCAGCATAGGATACTGTGAAACATTACCTCAAAACTTAAAGACAAAACAGGCTCTGCTAAACCGGGCGTGGTGGCGCACGCCTTTAATCCCAGCACTCGGGAGGCAGAGGTAGGAGGATCGCTGAGAGTTCAAGGCCACCCTGAGACTACATAGTTAATTCTAGGTCAGCCTGGACCAGAGTGAAACCCTACCTCGGAAAACCAAAAAAAAAAAAAAAAAAAAAAAAAAAGGCTCTGTTGCAGTCAGATTGACGTTGCTGGCAGAAAACACCTGACCAAGAGCAGCTTGTAGGAAAGGGGGTACTTTGGCTTACAGGCTCGAGGGGAAGCTCCATGATGGCAGAGTAAAACGATGACATGAGCAGAGAATGGACAACATAACAGGAGAGTGTGCAAACACAGGCAAGGGGACACTGGCTATAACACCCATAAGCCCGCCCCCAACAGCACACTGCCTCCAGGAGGCTTTAATTGTAAGTTGCCGTCAACTGGGAACCCAGCATTTGAACACTGAAGTTTATGGGGGACAAACCACCCCAGGCTCTTAACATAGTTATATTGATTACTTCCTCATGGCTGTGAATAAATACCAGACTGGAGGCTACTTATTGAAGGAAAAGAGGTTAATTAAGCTTAATTTCAAGGGAAGTTTCATGGCAGGGAAGGAATGGCAGCTGGAGTGGGAAGCCTGCCTCACTTTGATAGGCAGGAAGCAGAGGGCACACAGGATGTGGGTGCAGGCTAAAAAACCTCAAGCCCCACCCCCAGGGACCTACTTCCTCCAGCAAGGCTCTATCTTCTCAAGGCTCCACCATCTTACCAGATAGTGCTGCCAGCTGGGGACCAAGTGTTCCAACACATGAGCCAATGGACAAGGACGTTATTTCTATTGAATTTTAAATTTCAGCTTGGCTTAAATCTTTGAATGCTTTTCAATATTTAATAATAGAATAAGAATTAAACCCAGACTCAAAATTACACACAGCCATCAGGAATTCATCTAAGGCAAACAGGAGCAGATGGACATCTGCTTATTTAACCAGCATTCACCTGATATCCTGCACCAGGAGGGAAAGTATTCTATTGTGCAATATTTAAAAAAATTCCTGCCCGAAGTCTGGTATCTATTACACTTCACATTTTATTTCCCTTCAGCCATGTTATCTTTCTTTCTCTTCTGGTTGGTGGACTTTTCTTGCTTTCTTCCCCCCCCCCATTTTGCTTTTCCACAAGAAGATAAATCCAGACTACACTGGCAGATAGTCTAAGCTATGTTTCAATTACTGAGATAATGTGAAATTCATGAGATTAAAATAAAATAAACTCCAGAAGCGAGGATAAGCCCCTCATAATGGAAATTGGGATTAAGTTCCAATTTTCATCACCTTCTGTGTCAGGCAGTTATAAATGCTTTGAGTGGGTGAAAAAATACCTGGGTGGATTTGACTCCATGAAGGAATATGTGAGGCTTAAAAAGAAAATAATTTAAGAATATAAAAACGTGATATGCAATTCTGCACACAGCATGTTAAAAAACACTAAGGAACGCTTTTTCTCATTTATTTGTTGTCCCCAAATAACTTTATAAGATAAATAAGATAATGCATATTAAATGGATTTGAGTTTTTAAAAAAGAAAGTTTCAGCAGGGTGTGGTGGCGCATGCCTTTAATCCCAGCACTCAGGAGGCAGAGGTAGGAGGATTGCTGTGAGTTCGAGGCCACCCTGAGACTACATAGTGAGTTCCAGATCAGCCTGGGTTAGAGGGAGACCCTATCTTGAAAAACCACACACACACACACACACACACACACACACACACAAATTGAAAAAGAAAGTTTCAGAATTACTTCTTAATTATTATTTAGAGGTGATTTTACCATGAGGAAATTATTAATGATCTAGATTGGGCATGAGCAATGGCCTTGTGCCAAAGCTGACATGTCTTGTGTTATTTTGTAAATAAGGTTCTATTGCAACACAGCTGTGCCTATTTATTTACATATTGTCTATGACTGTACTGTTTACATATTTGTTCACACATTTCCTGCTGTAGTGGAAACAATAATCTTATAGTCTTTAATCCTCAAGTAGTCACTATTTGAGCTGGTGTGAACATTGTTTGCTAACTGCTGCTCCAGAGTTGAAGCTTTTCTATTAGATTGTATGCTTTTGAAGGCAGGATTTTCCATGCTTAACCTAAGAATCAAATTGCTCTTACTAGTACAGCTGGGCGTGGTGGAGCACGCCTTTAATCCCAGCACTCGGGAGGCAGAGGTAGGAGGATCGCCGTGAGTCCAAGGCCACCCTGAGACTACATAGTGAATTCCAGGTCAGCCTGGGCTAGAGGGAGACCCTACCTCGAAAAACCAAATATATATACCATTGATATTTTCAGTTAACAATAACCTTAAGAGCTATCACATGTAGCTCGGACTTAAGCAGGGGGCAGTGTTTTGTAACTTTTATGTTTAGTTTATCAATCTGCCCTTTAGGCTTACCCCATTTTTCCCCAGCCATTAGGGACATGTTTGTGCCACCTGACTCTTTGGCCTGGCCAGCATCTTCAGCATCCTGCGCCTCCAATGTAGCCCTATAGGGATGTCAGACCCAACACGGTCCAGCCTGGATCTCCTCTGGATGTTTCCAGGAGCCATGCAGGACACTTGGAGTCCATTGAGCTCCTGCACAGGGAGCGGGTCACTCGGAATCCTCTGCTCTAGCTAGCATTTTGTATCCTCTGCTTCTGACCTGCGGGGCTTCCACCCAGCCACACCACGCTCTTGGCTCTTCCAACAGGTGTTCACTGGGAATACTCTCACAATGCCTTTGCATGTAGAAGTGGGAGAGGCCAAATACTTGAATATTAATGAAGAGTGAAAATGTATAACAAAGGCAGGTGTGGTGGTATACATCTTTAATCCCAGCACTGAAGAGGCAGAAGTAGGAGAATCGCTATGAGTTCAAGGCCACCCTGAGAGTACATAGTGAATTCCGGGTTAGCCTGGGTTAAAGTGAACTGTGCCTCAAAAAAGCATAAACAAAAGAAAAACATATAACAAGTTTATCTAAATTATGCATTACATGATATATATATATGTGTGTGTGTGTGTGTGTGTCTGTATGTATATATATATATGTGTGTGTGTGTGTATATATATATATATATACACATACACACACACACACACACACACACACATATCTTCAATAAATCAATCTGTAGGAGATATACCCCTGGGATTTAGGGTCTGAAAAGAAACTCTGCTACCCCACTGTACGTTATCCCTGAGGGGATTGAAATCACCATGCTACTTCCACAGTTCTCTTTGGTAAGGAGTGAATTATTGTTTCTCCCAGTTCCTAGCTCCTCTAAACCTTCTGGTGAAGGGTCTCCTGCTTATTCATTTACAGGTTGCAAAAATGGAAGCAGCCCAGTAGAACATATAAAATGAAGTCTTCAGAGCCCATTAACGATTACGCTGCTGTTATCATTATTGCCAATGCTTATCTCAGATTGAAGGACAGAAAAAGAACGTGGTGGCACTCACTCCGTAAGAAATTCCATGGAAGTTTGGTTAAATTAATGGGTTTGTTTGAAGTCCACTAATATTTAAGTGAGAATACTTTCTTCAGCTTAATTCAGATGTTCAAGTTTACAAGGGAAGCAGCTTGTGGGACAAACAGATTTGCAAAATAAATAATGCGTTATTTAGTAAAGATATTTCGATATAAAATTTTCCTGAATTGAAACCAGGTGGGGGTTTGAACAGTAATGCAAACACTTAAATATATTAATGATATAAAATCATGTTTTGTCTCAAAACTTTTTCTCAGACTGTTTCAGCATAGAACTCAACAGATACTTTAATTCTCCTGATTCTATTTCTGCTGATATAAACAACCACAGCGGGATAAAATGCCTGTGTTTTTTCCTGGGTTTCCTTTTCAATTAGCCTTCTTAGGTACATATTTCTCTCCTATATATCCTCTTGATAGGGACAGATAAGAATTTTCAGTGATATTTTATGTATTATTCACAGTTAACTAATTTGATGTAGATTCTATATGTTGAATTCAAGCACTTTCTCATCATTACTTCACAAAGACATTAAGCTTGTGCTACATAAGACAAATAGATACTTAGTACACTATATATTTGTGTATATATAATTGACGCTTTTTTGCTTTGCTTTGATTTCATTCTTATGGTACCGGGATTAAATGGAGGACTTATGCAAGGTAGAAAATGCTACATCAAACATCCTTGGTATTTTTTATTTTTGTTTTTCCGAGGTAGGGTCTCCCTCTAGCCCAGGCTGACTTGGAATTCACTATGTAGTCTCAGGGTGGCCTTAAACTCACGGTGATCCTCCTACCTCTGCCTCCCGAGTGCTGGGATTAAAGGCGTGCACCACCACGCCTGGCTAGTCCTGGTATTTTTTTGAGACAGTGTCTTAATTTTCTGTGTAGCACAGTGTGGCCATAGACTTACATTGTAGTTCAGGCTAGCCTCAAGCTTCTAATTCCCCAGCCTCTGCTTCCCCAATACTCACGTTGTATGTGTGCAGATGCTGAACTTGAGCTTGGATGACAACACAGCTAGATCAAACTCATGACCTTTCTTATGCTGGGATTCTACCCCTAGGGAAAAATGTAATACTAATTTCTGCATAAACAAGGGGAAAAATGTTTTGCAACCATCTCAGAGTATTCAGATCAAGAAGCTGGACATAAGTAACAAGTCAAAAAAAAAAAAATCTCTGATAGTCTGTCTGCTGCCTCCCCATCTTTTGTAGGTACTTTTGTGATGCTGAGTCAAAATACTCAACCGTCAGCAGCTGATGGGAAGAAAGGGTAGAAATAGTTTGGCTTATAGTTTTCATGATGCCAGGGATAGGATGGTAGAGCAGAGGCTGAGCATCACTTCTGTGAAATCGGGTGGATAACAGCAGCAGCAGAGTGAGCCTATCTCTGGTCAGAGGGAGCTGACTAGAGAACCCCTAAGCCCATCCCCAACAACACATTTCCTCCAACAAGGCTCCACTTCCCAAACTGCCAAAATATAAGCGATGGTTCCAATGAAGAAAGAGAAAGAGATGGGGGAAGAGGAGGAAGAAGAAAAGGAGAAGGAGGAAGAAGAGAAGAAGGTGAGGAAAAAACAAAGGAAGCAGAGAAGTAGGAGTGGGGCAACCCTTAAAGCACAAGTTGTTTATTTATTTTGTTTTGCCAAAACAACAATTGAGAAATCGAATTTCACTCTACAAGTGTGTGTTTAAAGTTCACAACAAAACAGCTGGCATTTAATAAGGAGTACCTAAAGAACCCAGCACGCGCAAAGCCCGGGGTTCAGTCTCTAGAACTGTGAAAAAGACGAAGGAGGAGAAAGAAGAGGAAGAAGTTGTAGGAGGAGAAGATGGAATTTAAGGAGAGGGACCCAGGAATTCCCTGGCCACCATCCCGAGACCTCCCAAAAGTCTGGGCTCTCCTGACTACAGAATTCTGCTGGAGACGTAAGAGGAACTGGGCAGCGAACCTTTTACAGAGACTTTGTTCCCTTAATGGAAATCATGACACTGCCCAGGGCGAGGATCCCAGCGCGGAATTACCTGTTTGGATGACGTGACTTTTACCTTCTCAGAAAAATGGTTTTGTAGTGTCATACTATGATGGTATGCAGTTTGGAGATTGATAAGATAAATGGGGTCATGAGGAAATTTCTTATTTCCCGCAAAAAAATTGCATCAAAAATGATCCTTTATGAAATTAATTTTATCCTACATAAAGGGATGTAGCAATATGGGCCCTCAGAGTTGACTGCTAGGAAGATTTGTCTGTCCCGTCTCACTAGATGGTGGAATAGTTGATGCTGTTTTCTGGATTGGCTGCCGGCAGGCGGCGAGTTCAAGTCCTGGCGCCAACACAGTGCAGCGTGCTGCGGTTCTCTTTGACTGTATTCAGCCCTCTGGCCTCCCTGACTCACGCTCAGTCCTTGCTGATTTCTTTCCTTAGTGCTCCTGTTGATGCTGCTGCCAAAGTGACTTCTGAACATCTTTTCTGAGTGTTGTGAGTTGGCTAAAAGGCTTTTCAGGGCTGGAGAGATGGCTTGATTGCTAAGGCGCATGCCTGCAAAGCCTAACAACCCAGGTTTGATTCCCCAGGACCCATGTAAGCCAGACGCACAAGGTGGCGCATGTGTCTGGAGTTCCTTTGCAGTGGCTGGAGGCCCTGGCAGACCCATTCTCTTTGTCTCTCTATCTTTCTCTTATTCTATCTGCCTTTCTCTCTCAAATAAATAAGTAAAATAAATAAATAAATAAAAAAGTAAAATATTTTAAAAAAGTTTTTCCATAATTTTTTTAAAATTTTTATTGACAACTTCTATACTTACAGACAATAAACCATGATATTTCCCTCGCCTTCCCCCATTTCCCTTGAGAACTCCACTCTCCATCATATCCCTCTCTCCATTAGTCTCTCTTTTAATTTGATGTCATCATCCTTTTCTCCTATTCTGAGGAATCGCAGGAAGTAGGTGATATTCCTCTTCTCCTACAAGGATCCACAAAGACAGGAACTGGAGACAAAACTAGGATTTAAAAAATTTGCCTGGAATGGTGTTGCATACAACCTCTAATCCCAACACTTGGGAGACAGAGGTAGGAGGGTCGCCGTGTGTTTGAGGCCAGCCTGAGATTACGTAATAAATTACAGGTCAGCCTGGGCTAGAGCAAGACCCTACCTCTCGAAAAAATTATTTATTTGTATGTGGGTATGTTTGTGTGCATGGGTGCAGGGGCACACATGTGCCATGGTGTGAGTGTGGAGGTCAGAGAACAACCTCGAGGTGTTGACTCATCTTCCAGCCTGAGACAGCGTCTCTTACGGCTGCACATGACTTAGTTGGTGCGTGTGGTGGTTTTGAACGTAATGTCCCCACCGCCTCAGGTGTTTGTGACTAAGCATCCTACTTAGTCCCCACCTAGTAGAGTCTTTGGGAGGTAGAGCCCTGCTGAAGGGAGTGTGTCACCAGCGGGGACCTGTGGGGCGGAGTCCAGCCCTGAGTATTCAGCCAGCTCCTGCTTGCTGGTCCTTGCTGCCTTCTCTCCCTGCTGTGGATGTGTGATGCAGACCGCCAGCTTCTTTGGCCATGATGAAGTTTCCCCTACCCTGGAAACTGTGAGCCTGAAGTCAACCCTTTCCTGCCATAAGCTGCTCATGGTCAGGTGGTTGTCCAGCACCAAGAAGGCAACTATAATAGACTTGGATCTGGGGATTCTCCTGGCTCCACCTCTCCGTGTCACAGGAGCAGTGGGGTCATGGACGCACGTACCACCTTGGGTACAGCGTTGTGTGATGCTGAGGAGTACTGAACTCACGCCGACAGGCTTTGCAAGCAAATGCCTTTAACCACAGCGCCATCTCCCCACCCCAAAGCTCGGATTTTAATCTGTTGTGATCTCACAGCCAGGCCTGTCTGCTCAACCCGAGATATGTTACCTGCCATTTCTCCTCATGCCCCAGTGGAGTACAACAGGTGTTTGAGAGAGCTGTGCTGTGTAAAAAGAATCATTTTTCCCACTGGAAAAAAAATCAAAGAATGGACAGCTAGAAACTTTTATCTGTAGATCTGATACGAGCCCTTTCATAACAGACTAAGATTTTTTTTCTTTCTCTCTCTCTTTTTTTTTTCTCGAGGTAGAGTATCACTCTAACCCAGGCTGACCTGGAATTCACTATGTACTCTCAGGATGGCCTAGAACTCATGGTGATCCTCTTACCTCTGTCTCCCAAGTGCTGGGATTAAAGGTGTGTGTCACCATGCTGGGCAAGACTAAGATTTTAAGTTAGGCCAAATCCAAACAGTGAATTAGCAAGTCAAAAAAGTCTAATTGATTGATAATTAAATATATGCAACTTAAAACCATTTTGTACCTATGACAAATTGTTAAGGGTATTGGTGTTAGAGCTCTGGGGAACCAGTTCTCTCCCTTTTTAATTGTACTGAATTTGTTTAATTTTACCGAAGGGCAAAAGTTTTAAAACTCAGCGTATGGGGACCGGGGAGATGGTTCTGGGTGTAAGAGTGCTTACTGCAGAAGGCTGAGCGTGATTCCCAGAATCCAGGTAAAAAGCCACACATGCCTGTAATCCCAGCACGGAGGGGCATCAAGATAGGAGAATCCCTGGGGCTTCTGGTGTGGTCCAGAAAAGAAAAACAAACAAACAAAAAAGAGGCGTCTTCAGTGAGAGAGCCATCCCCAGGAAACAAACTAGAAGAACAATAGAGGAGAACACTCAACATTCTCCTCTGGCCTCACACGAGTGCACAAGGGATTGTGTGCATGCACACATGTACATGAAGTATACACAGCACACACACACACATGCATGCACGCACGCACACACACACACGCGCACGCACCACAGTATACCACTTTTTGATGGACCCTGCATCTACAAACTTTTAGAGTATTTTAAAAGGTGACAACTTTTGAGTTTTTAAAGCTGTCATACCAGCATAATTAGGAGTGAGAAAGGCAAATGAAATTGTCTATCTGCCAAGAAAATATTGAGTGCTTGATAGATTTATCAGGCATGCTGGGTAATAGGTCATTCAGAGAGAGAACAATACAAAATAAATTATACAAAAAGAAGAACTTCATGCATATGTTCTGTGTGTGCCAGCATGAAAAGTAAGTTGACATACGGATGGAGGAGGGAAGGGAAAACTACATGCTAAACTCTGTTGTTCCTGTAATCGCTACTCACTGGCCTTAACATAAAGAAAGCCAGTGTGGGGAGGTCTTTTGCTCTAGAATCCCACCAGAGTGTGGCACCCCAGAGACCAGAGCCAGGTCTATCTGCTTTGAGATCAGAATGAGTGGAGATTAGGGGTCAAAGTCAAAAGGGAAGTGCCAGGTTTGTGGCACAGTCTTTATCCAAATGGAGCCACTTAGGCAAAAAGGGAAGAAGCAGGAAAAAGTAGAGGCCCAGAGAATTCTGATGAGGAAGAAGGCAGGCTCTGTGGAGCCAATTCTTAAGCTCTCACCAATAGTGACAATTATATTTACTGGAATTACCCAGTGATACATGGTCATTGCAAACAAACAAACAAACAAACAAAACCAGCCAAACAAAAGCACTTTCATTAGACATAGAATTCCATAATATGGTATTAGAAAGCTAAGGTATTTTCCACCCCTCTTTAGAAGTGACACCAGTGCCCAGGGAGGGCACAGACATGTCCCCATATATTTATAGCATTAAGGGAACAATACATGTTGTTCAACTACTTGACGTAGGCACCTGAGAGATGATTTGGGGGTACTTTTTCTTGTATTTGCTTTTTTTTTAGAGAGAGCAAGTGAGTGAGAGAGAGTGAGCGAGAGACAGTGAGTAAGAGAGAGAGAGAGAGAGGGAGGGGAGAGGGAGAGAGAGAATTAGTGTGCCAGGTCCTCCAGATACTTGCGCCACCTAGTGGGCATGTGTGATTTTGCGCTTGCCTCACCTTTGTGTGTCTGGCTTACTTGGGATCTGGAGAGTTGAACATGGGTCCTTAGGCTTCGCAGGCAAGCACCTTAACCACAAGCCATCTCTCCAGCCCTGTATTTGATTTTTTTTTGTTTTGGTTTTCAAGTAGGGTCTCACTCTAGCTCAGGCTGACCTGGAATTCACTATGTAGTCTCAGGGTGGCCTTGAACTCACAGCTATCCTTTTACCTCTGCCTCCCAAATGCTGGGATTACAGGTGTACACCACCATGCCCAGCCCTGTATTTGATTTTTGATAAAAGTAATATCATCACTATAATGAAAATTGTTTTTTTTTTTTTTTTTTTTTTTAACTTCCCCAAAACACTGATGCTGCAGTATGGCAGCCATTTTTTCTCCCTGTCAAGTATGCAGGCACATCCTATGCTTACTTCCTTCATTTTTACATGTGAAATTTGCTTCTCCTTGAAACGTTTACTGACTTGTAGCATTAAAAAAATGTCCTCAGCTATTTAGGCTAGATTCCCTCTTCATGCATTTTCAGTCTGGAACTCTTATTTCTTCCCACCTTGCTTTTTTGGTTTGGATAAAAATAATTATTTCTGATATTCATTTGAGCTGCTCTGAGGTGAGGGTGTGAGAGGTTGAGAGAGTTGCAGCGACCATCAGGAGTGTCTTGTCCGAGAGCCCATCACAGGAGTAAGATCAGGCAGATGTTGAACTTGGATGGTATTCACGCCTAAAGAACTGGGCAAAGTGGTACCCCTGATTTACTTGTGGCAAAAGGTTATTGTTCTTGCATTCTGCACACTACTTGTTTTTGCTATTTATTTTGGGCACCATTCCTTTCCTTGGGCTTGCTGTATAAACATTTTAATGCCTCTGATCCTGTACGGGCGGGTGTGTGAGTAGACGCAGGCAGTATGAAGGGGCGAGCAGAACTCAATGCTCGAAGGTCTCGTTTATTCAGAAGAAGAGCCACATGCATAACTGCCCTTCAACATTCCTTATGCCATTGTAGCTTATTATGTGAAGGCTTAACAGGTAGTTATGCAGGGAAAGAAGCCAAAAAAATAGGGACTGTGCTGTAGACTGAACCCTCGCCCCACCCACTTTAATCCTGTGGGAACAGGTAGGTCCTGCCTAAAAAAAGCCCTTGCTGGTTGGTGAGCAAATAGCATTTTACCCTTGATTTGACATGGGTTTGTTCATACCAAGTGTGGTTGAGTGGAAATGAACTTCAGGGAGCTGTGGGGAAGGTATGTTTGGTGGAGGGACAGGGAAGGAGCTCTGTCAGGGGGACTCTGAACTTGCTTCTCCAGGTGCAGCGCCAAAGCCAGCCTGTCCCTTTTCCTCCAAGTTCAGTGCTTACAGTGAACAAACAGTCACTCAGATGTCCTAGCTGTCCTTTGACAGTACATGAAAGAGGTGAAACAGCGAGCCCAGGCTAAGCCATCTTCTTTCAGGTGCTCAGCGTGTAGTGACAAGGAATGGAATTCCAAATCCCTGCTGGTAATCCCTGGCCTTGTTCTTGAAGCCAGCAGGCAGATTCCTGTTGCGGTGATGGGAGGACACCCTTTAGGCCCCAGAAAGGGTGACCTGCATTAGCTGCTGTAGTTCCTCAGTCTGTGCTGCCCTGCTAAAGCCCACGCCACGAGGCAGGTTCCTCTGTCCTGAGTGCTCTCAGTGATAATAATCAATAATAATAAATAAAAGCGAGGTCTTCCCCCAGGGAGCACTAGCTTCATTCTTTCTCCAAGCAGAGCTCCTCAACTTCCACGTTGTCATTGCTGACACTCCAGCGTGATCAGTGTTGTGGGGTTGCCATGGTTTTGGAAGGATGTCCAGTAGAGTCCCTGGCCTCTCTGCCTACATATCAGTAGCATCTTTCCATACCTTGCCTCTCTATCTCCCTGGGTGCTCCACCTCCCAAGGGTGCTACATATTATCTGGGAAGCAAAACAGCCCATATCTGGGAACCATCTATTTAAACAAAGAAAATCTAACTTGTTGACTGATGGTTTTTTTTCAACATTTAATTAAATTAATTTATTTATTTGAGAGAGGAAAAGAGGCAGAGAGAGAGAGAGAGAGAGAGAGAGAGAGAGAGAGAGAATGGGCACGCCAGGGCCTCCAGCCACTGCAAATGAACTCCAGATGCATGCGCCACCTTGTGCATCTAGTTTACATGGGTCCTGGAGAGTCGAACCAGGATCCTTTGGCTTTGCAGGAAAGCACCTTAACTGCTAAGCCATCTCTCCAGCCCGAGTGATGTCTTTAATCTTATTTTTAGTTTTTCCTCTAACATCTTACATTTTGAGGATATATGCTCTTGAGAAATTCTCTAAAACATACCTTTGGCTATGTGAAGTGGAGGTGGAAAAGAAAAAAGAGGAAACCGATGCACAGTGTTTAATGTTACTGTTGAAGAAAATCATAACTCTATGAAAGGAGAGAACGTAGCACCCATTTATACGTAATTGTGACTGTTTGACCTTTTGCTTGTCATTTGTAGATGAGACCTGGTGGTTCTCCACCCAAAGCTTACCAGCAGAACTGAACATATTCTAAATTACCCAAGGGGATCTCTAGGGGGTTAGGTGAACTCAGTGGCATGGAAAGGAATGGTTGGAAAGGATGTCATAAAGGTGGCCAGAGTAATAGTACGGACGGTGAGTTTTTGCTTCATTCATATTGGTCAACTTTTAGTGGAGATTTGAATTTTGTCTTACTAGTTGGGAGATAAAAATAGAAAAATGAAGAAGATGGTAGGCACTGGTGGGTGAGGTAGGAGGTAGGGAGGTGAGGTGAGGTGAGGTTTGCATAGATAATCCACTGCTGGTGTGTCAACCAACTCCACAGACATAGCTTTTAAAAGCCAAATAGACATGGATTGACATTTTGGTAAACTGACTTACCCAAGTGACAATCAGTTGCAGACCGCCAGCTTCTTTGGCCATGATGAAGTTTCCCCTACCCTGGAAACTGTGAGCCTGAAGTCAACCCTTTCCTGCCATAAGCTGCTTATGGTCAGGTGTTTGTCCAGCACCAAGAAGGCAACTACAATAGACTGGAGATTCTCCTGGCTCCACCTCTCCGTGTCACAGGAGCAGTGGGGTCATGGACGCATGTACCACCTTGGGTACAGCGTTGTGTGATGCTGAGGAGTACTGAACTCACGCCGACAGGCTTTGCAAGCAAATGCCTTTAACCACAGCGCCATCTCCCCACCCCAAAGCTCGGATTTTAATCTGTTGTGATCTCACAGCCAGGCCTGTCTGCTCAACCCGAGATATGTCACCTGCCATTTCTCCTCATGCCCCAGTGGAGTACAACAGGTGTTTGAGAGAGCTGTGCTGTGTAAAAAGAATCATTTTTCCCACTGGAAAAAAAATCAAAGAATGGACAGCTAGAAACTTTTATCTGTAGATCTGATACGAGCCCTTTCATAACAGACTAAGATTTTTTTTCTTTCTCTCTTTTTTTTTTTTTCTCGAGGTAGAGTATCACTCTAACCCAGGCTGACCTGGAATTCACTATGTACTCTCAGGATGGCCTAGAACTCATGGTGATCCTCTTACCTCTGTCTCCCAAGTGCTGGGATTAAAGGTGTGTGTCACCATGCTGGGCAAGACTAAGATTTTAAGTTAGGCAAAATCCAAACAGTGAATTAGCAAGTCAAAAAAGTCTAATTGATTGATAATTAAATATATGCAACTTAAAACCATTTTGTACCTATGACAAATTGTTAAGGGTATTGGTGTTAGAGCTCTGGGGAACCAGTTCTCTCCCTTTTTAATTGTACTGAATTTGTTTAATCTTACCGAAGGGCAAAAGTTTTAAAACTCAGCGTATGGGGACCGGGAGATAGTTCTGGGTGTAAGAGTGCTTACTGCAGAAGGCTGAGCGTGATTCCCAGAATCCAGGTAAAAAGCCACACATGCCTGTAATCCCAGCACGGAGGGGCATCAAGATAGGAGAATCCCTGGGGCTTCTGGTGTGGTCCAGAAAAGAAAAACAAACAAACAAAAAAGAGGCGTCTTCAGTGAGAGAGCCATCCCCAGGAAACAAACTAGAAGAACAATAGAGGAGAACACTCAACATTCTCCTCTGGCCTCACACGAGTGCACAAGGGATTGTGTGCATGCACACATGTACATGAAGTATACACAGCACACACACACACATGCATGCACGCACGCACACACACACACACGCCACACGCACCACAGTATACCACTTTTTGATGGACCCTGCATCTACAAACTTTTAGAGTATTTTAAAAGGTGACAACTTTTGAGTTTTTAAAGCTGTCATACCAGCATAATTAGGAGTGAGAAAGGCAAATGAAATTGTCTATCTGCCAAGAAAATATTGAGTGCTTGATAGATTTATCAGGCATGCTGGGTAATAGGTCATTCAGAGAGAGAACAATACAAAATAAATTATACAAAAAGAAGAACTTCATGCATATGTTCTGTGTGTGCCAGCATGAAAAGTAAGTTGACATACGGATGGAGGAGGGAAGGGAAAACTACATGCTAAACTCTGTTGTTCCTGTAATCGCTACTCACTGGCCTTAACATAAAGAAAGCCAGTGTGGGGAGGTCTTTTGCTCTAGAATCCCACCAGAGTGTGGCACCCCAGAGACCAGAGCCAGGTCTATCTGCTTTGAGATCAGAATGAGTGGAGATTAGGGGTCAAAGTCAAAAGGGAAGTGCCAGGTTTGTGGCACAGTCTTTATCCAAATGGAGCCACTTAGGCAAAGAGGAAGAAGCAGGAAAAAAGTAGAGGCCCAGAGAACTCTGATGAGGAAGAAGGCAGGCTCTGTGGAGCCAATTCTTAAGCTCTCACCAATAGTGACAATTATATTTACTGGAATTACCCAGTGATACATGGTCATTGCAAACAAACAAACAAACAAACAAACAAACAAACAAACAAACAAACCAACCCAGCCAAACAAAAGCACTTTCATTAGACATAGAATTCTATAATATGGTATTAGAAAGCTAAGGTATTTTCCACCCCTCTTTAGAAGTGACACCAGTGCCCAGGGAGGGCACAGACATGTCCCCATATATTTATAGCATTAAGGGAACAATACATGTTGTTCAACTACTTGACGTAGGCACCTGAGAGATGATTTTGGGGTACTTTCTCTTGTATTTGCTTTTTTTTAGAGAGAGCAAGTGAGTGAGAGAGAGTGAGCGAGAGACAGTGAGTAAGAGAGAGAGAGAGAGGGAGAGGGAGAGGGAGAGGGAGAGAGAATTAGTGTGCCAGGTCCTCCAGATACTTGCGCCACCTAGTGGGCATGTGTGATTTTGCGCTTGCCTCACCTTTGTGTGTCTGGCTTACTTGGGATCTGGAGAGTTGAACATGGGTCCTTAGGCTTCTCAGGCAAGCACCTTAACCAGCAAGCCATCTCTCCAGCCCTGTATTTGATTTTTTTTTTGTTTTGGTTTTTCAAGTAGGGTCTCACTCTAGCTCAGGCTGACCTGGAATTCACTATGTAGTCTCAGGGTGGCCTTGAACTCACAGCTATCCTTTTACCTCTGCCTCCCAAATGCTGGGATTACAGGTGTACACCACCATGCCCAGCCCTGTATTTGATTTTTGATAAAAGTAATATCATCACTATAATGAAATTTTTTTTTTAACTTCCCCAAAACACTGATGCTGCAGTATGGCAGCCATTTTTTTTTTCTCCCTGTCAAGTATGCAGGCACATCCTATGCTTACTTCCTTCATTTTTACATGTGAAATTTGCTTCTCCTTGAAACGTTTACTGACTTGTAGCATTAAAAAAAAATGTCCTCAGCTATTTAGGCTAGATTCCCTCTTCATGCATTTTTCAGTCTGGAACTCTTATTTCTTCCCACCTTGCTTTTTTGGTTTGGATAAAAATAATTATTTCTGATATTCATTTGAGCTGCTCTGAGGTGAGGGTGTGAGAGGTTGAGAGAGTTGCAGCGACCATCAGGGAGTGTCTTGTCCGAGAGCCCATCAAAGGAGTAAGATCAGGCAGATGTTGAACTTGGATGGTATTCACGCCTAAAGAACTGGGCAAAGTGGTACCCCCTGATTTACTTGTGGCAAAAGGTTATTGTTCTTGCATTCTGCACACTACTTGTTTTTGCTATTTATTTTGGGCACCATTCCTTTCCTTGGGCTTGCTGTATAAACATTTTAATGCCTCTGATCCTGTACGGGCGGGTGTGTGAGTAGACGCAGGCAGTATGAAGGGGGCGAGAGCAGAACTCAATGCTCGAAGGTCTCGTTTATTCAGAAGAAGAGCCACATGCATAACTGCCCTTCAACATTCCTTATGCCATTGTAGCTTATTATGTGAAGGCTTAACAGGTAGTTATGCAGGGAAAGAAGCCAAAAAAATAGGGACTGTGCTGTAGACTGAACCCTCGCCCCACCCACTTTAATCCTGTGGGAACAGGTAGGTCCTGCCTAAAAAAAGCCCTTGCTGGTTGGTGAGCAAATAGCATTTTACCCTTGATTTGACATGGGTTTGTTCATACCAAGTGTGGTTGAGTGGAAATGAACTTCAGGGAGCTGTGGGGAAGGTATGTTTGGTGGAGGGACAGGGAAGGAGCTCTGTCAGGGGGACTCTGAACTTGCTTCTCCAGGTGCAGCGCCAAAGCCAGCCTGTCCCTTTTCCTCCAAGTTCAGTGCTTACAGTGAACAAACAGTCACTCAGATGTCCTAGCTGTCCTTTGACAGTACATGAAAGAGGTGAAACAGCGAGCCCAGGCTAAGCCATCTTCTTTCAGGTGCTCAGCGTGTAGTGACAAGGAATGGAATTCCAAATCCCTGCTGGTAATCCCTGGCCTTGTTCTTGAAGCCAGCAGGCAGATTCCTGTTGCGGTGATGGGAGGACACCCTTTAGGCCCCAGAAAGGGTGACCTGCATTAGCTGCTGTAGTTCCTCAGTCTGTGCTGCCCTGCTAAAGCCCACGCCACGAGGCAGGTTCCTCTGTCCTGAGTGCTCTCAGTGATAATAATCAATAATAATAAATAAAAGCGGGGTCTTCCCCCAGGGAGCACTAGCTTCATTCTTTCTCCAAGCAGAGCTCCTCAACTTCCACGTTGTCATTGCTGACACTCCAGCGTGATCAGTGTTGTGGGGTTGCCATGGTTTTGGAAGGATGTCCAGTAGAGTCCCTGGCCTCTCTGCCTACATATCAGTAGCATCTTTCCATACCTTGCCTCTCTATCTCCCCTGGGTGCTCCACCTCCCAAGGGTGCTACATATTATCTGGGAAGCAAAACAGCCCATATCTGGGAACCATCTATTTAAACAAAGAAAATCTAACTTGTTGACTGATGGTTTTTTTTCAACATTAAATTAAATTAATTTATTTATTTGAGAGAGGAAAAGAGGCAGAGAGAGAGAGAGAGAGAGAGAGAGAGAGAGAGAGAGAGAATGGGCACGCCAGGGCCTCCAGCCACTGCAAATGAACTCCAGATGCATGCGCCACCTTGTGCATCTAGTTTACATGGGTCCTGGAGAGTCGAACCAGGATCCTTTGGCTTTGCAGGAAAGCACCTTAACTGCTAAGCCATCTCTCCAGCCCGAGTGATGTCTTTAATCTTATTTTTAGTTTTTCCTCTAACATCTTACATTTTGAGGATATATGCTCTTGAGAAATTCTCTAAAACATACCTTTGGCTATGTGAAGTGGAGGTGGAAAAGAAAAAAGAGGAAACCGATGCACAGTGTTTAATGTTACTGTTGAAGAAAATCATAACTCTATGAAAGGAGAGAACGTAGCACCCATTTATACGTAATTGTGACTGTTTGACCTTTTGCTTGTCATTTGTAGATGAGACCTGGTGGTTCTCCACCCAAAGCTTACCAGCAGAACTGAACATATTCTAAATTACCCAAGGGGATCTCTAGGGGGTTAGGTGAACTCAGTGGCATGGAAAGGAATGGTTGGAAAGGATGTCATAAAGTGGCCAGAGTAATAGTACGGACGGTGAGTTTTTGCTTCATTCATATTGGTCAACTTTTAGTGGAGATTTGAATTTTGTTTTACTAGTTGGGAGATAAAAATAGAAAAATGAAGAAGATGGTAGGCACTGGTGGGTGAGGTAGGAGGTAGGGAGGTGAGGTGAGGTGAGGTTTGCATAGATAATCCACTGCTGGTGTGTCAACCAACTCCACAGACATAGCTTTTTAAAAGCCAAATAGACATGGATTGACATTTTGGTAAACTGACTTACCCAAGTGACAATCAGTCCCTTATGTTGTAGGCAATTCCATAGCAAACCCTTTAGGAAAAGTAACTGGTTACGGCTGGACGTGGTGGCTCACGCCTTTAATCCCAACACTAGGGAGGCAGACGTTGCAGGATCGTTGTGAGTTTCAGGCCACCCTGAGACTACATAGTGAATTCCAGGTCAGCCTGGGCTAGAGCGAGACCCTACCTCAATAATACAAAAAAAAAAAAAAAAAGTGGTTATGGAGTACTTTATCTTTTTGACAAGTACCTCCATAATGTAGCCCAGACTTCATTAGGGTAAGTTATGCAAGAAAATTGTAAACAACAGTGGAAGTCGGTCAATAAGCCAAGTTCTCCAGCTTTGATTATTGAACATAAATTCATTCTTTTGGAAAATAAGGAAGTCTTTTTCTTTTCAAGGATATAATGGCGAAAGTTAATTAAATTGATCATTAATTATATCCTTAATCTTTTATGTTCCTAAGTTTATCAGTCTTTAATGTAAGCAGCTACATAACTCCCTCAGTGGGTAAGGCTAACAATTTTCTCAAAGCCAGAGCTTCAAATGCGTTTGTGCTAATTCTGTGTGTTTTAGAGAACATTTCAAGAGCTTATACTTCAAAATGTGACATGGTAGAGGAAAAACTAAAAACTGAGAGGAAGAACATCTCCCTAACAAGGTAGATACTGTAGAATAACGTAGTTGTATTGAGATGAAAAGTTGTGACAGGGCTCCTGTTTCTCCTCCCCTGCCCTCTCTGCCCTCTCTCCCTGCCCCTGCCTGTGTGTGTGTGGTGCTGGGGCTTGAACCCAGAACCTCGAGCATGCTGTGCAAGTGTTCCACCTCTTGACCGCCCTTACCACCCCTTTCCTCCCCCCGCCCCCAAATACATTTTAAGAGAAGAGCTAAATCTAACGGGAGACAAAATTGAGGAGACCTGCAGTTTTCTCTACTGGTTAGAATCTTTTGCCTCCCGTTTCCATGGTAACCAGCAATTTGTATTCCAATCACACCTTAGAGCAGCCTGTTTGCTCTCTCCATCTGGGAAGCTCAGCCCAAGCACCAAAGGTTCTGAACATTAATTTTTATCTTGTCTTTTTTTTTTGTAGTAGAAAAATAGGAGGAAGGAAACATCTGCAGGCTTATCATGCAAATACAGTGGGAACCTGTAACCACTGGAATAAAAACATGACACCTCTAAATAATATTCTCTTACTATGTAGGTATATAGACAGAACTGAAGCCCCCTCTTAAATAACTCATTCAATATTGCAGGCACAAAGCACAACTATTCATCTAACGCAATAAGGTGAAAACAGAGGCTTGCTCAGAAACGTGAGCATTTTTGTTTTTTAAATAAAATTTTAAATTATTGTTTTTTTCATTTGAGAGATGGATGCAACACACACACACACACACACACACACACACACACAGAATGAGAATGGGCAAACTAGGTTCTTCAGCCACTGTAAACCAACTCCAGAAGCATGCTCCACCTGTGCAGCTGGCTTACATGGGTCCTGGGGAATTGAACCTAGGTTCTTTGGATTCACAGGCAAATGCCTTAACTGCTAAGGTAGGGTCTCACTCTACCCCAGGCAGACCTGGAACTCACTCTGTAATCCCAGGTTGGCTTTGAACTCAGAGACATCTTCCTACCTCTGCTTCCTGAGTACTGAGGGATTAAAGGCGTGCACCATGGCGCCCAGCAAATTTAACATATTTTAAATATCCCAGTGGTTTTCAGCCCACAGTGGTTTTGCCTACAGAGGAGGGTATCTGGAAACATTTTTGGTTATCACATTGGTGGTGGCATCAGAACTATCCAGCCTCAATTAGGAGACTGTAAAAGCCTAGCTTTATAGATGGTGTAATATTGAAGTAAGGGAAAGACTTGTTCAAAAAAGAAGAAAATGTTTTGGAGGCAATGCTGTTCATAATGAAGCAATGCTATTAATAATGGGGGGGGGGAGACATCGTCGCGTTTTCTTTAGCACCCTTTGGTTAAGCTATGGCCTGTCTTGTTCTAAAAAATACATTTATTTTCCTGTCAACGGAGACTACTCACCTTTCCCCCATGAAATGCTGAGGGCACTTACCTTTGGTAGCTGTCTCCCTAAAATAGGGTTATAGGGTCCCTCGGGCTGTGGAGGCCAAGCCTGTTCTGAGTTCTTGCCACAGTCAGGGGGGCAGATGCCACCCGCGACAACCTGCAGCCCCATCTTTTTGCTCTGCGTGGAGGTCGGAGAACCCAGGGGCCGTCCACGTGCGCCAGAGGGCGCCACGATGCCGCAAACCGAGATCCGAAGGCTAGCATGGGTCTGCGGGAAGGGAAAATCAATCGCCTTTTGTCTAAGCAAAGAGCCACCGTTGAGAGAGATGTCGCGTTGTGTTATTATTTTTTTAAAAAAATATTTTTATTGCACGGATTTTCCTCTTGCCAACAGGCAAGCTCGGTGCGCCTGTTTTGTGTCTTCCTATTCCACAGAGGATTCATCCTCCGTTTCCCAGGACACGTGGACATGCGCGGCTGGCAGCAGCCTGGCCCCATCGAGCTGGCTTCGCTGGGGACAGTCGGTTTGTCCAGATCTGGTGCGGAGAAAGTTTCCGGAGTAAAAGTCCACTTCTCTTCGCGTCCATCTTCCTTCCTTCCTTCCCCGCGCGAGCGGGGTGCGCAGAGCATCCTTGGAGAGGCCAGGCCCGCCCGCCCCTCCAGCTGGTCCTCCTGACGCAGGCGAGCTGCCCCGGGGTGCGGAGCCGTCGGAGGGGCGCGTCTCGGCGGTGCCGGCCACCCCCCTAGGGTGCGTACCCCAGGATCCCCACCAACTCTGTCCACTGGGCCACCCCCAGCCCCGGGGCACGCCTGCATAGCGGAATCTCAGCCCGCAGTCCCGAGCGCAGAGAAAGACAGCGGGTGCAGGGGGAATCCTTCGCCAGCCCCTCAAGTCTGTGCAAGACGCTGAGCACTTCTAATGCCAGGGTTCTAGGTGTGTGTGTGTGTGTGTGTGTGTGTGTGTGTGTGTGTGTGTGAGAGAGAGAGAGAGAGAGAGAGAGAGAGAGAGAGAGAGAGAGAGGTGCCCGCGTGGAGGGGAAGCGGTTCACCAGCCCTTCAAGTCTGCAAGAGGTTGAACACTTCTAATACAAAGGTTCCAAGTGTGTGTGTGTGTGTGTGTGTGTGTGTGTGTGAGTGTGAGAGAGAGAGAGAGAGAGAGAGGAGGGAGGGGAGGGAGAGACACCCACAGTCAGTGGGGGCAGGGCATGGAGGGGCGCGCAGAGCAGGAGAGGAGGGTGGGTAGGTGGGTGGGGAACGTGGGTCATGGATGGTGCCAAACTGACCCCGGCAAGCTGCGCTTAGGCTTGGAAGTGGAGGCACTGGGCTGGAGGAGGGTGTGTGTGTGGGGGGGGGGGGGCGGGGAGCAGAAGAAGTGGGGTGACTGCGAAGGGGTGGGGACTGCCGGATTCGGGGGAGTCCAGGAGCGGTTGGAGAGGGAGGAGCCGCGATGGGGGGGGGGGTGTACAGGGATGGAGGATGGGGGCGGCCTTGTGACTGTGGGGGCGACTCGTGGATCTCGGGGCGTCTCGGGGACGAGGGGGTCTGGGGGCGCCTGGGGAGCTGCGGCTGGGGAGGGCTGAGGGCGGGCGGGGCGGGGAGCGCGGGGCGGCGGCGGGCGGGGCGGCGGGCGTGCGCGCCGGGGGAGGGCGCTGGGCAGGAAGGGGAGGGGGAGCGAGATGCAGAGGCGGCGGCGGCGGCGGCGGCGGCGGCAGTAGCGGCAGCGGCGGCGGCGGCAGCGCTCCAGCTCGCTCCACGCTCCGGGCTCCGCCGTCGAGCCGGGAGACCAGAGCCTCCGCCAGCGGCCGGGAGACCGGGCCGGACGACGCCAGCCACCGGGGGCCCCTCGGCGGCACCGCGCTCACCCAGGGGCGGCACAGGCACCCAGAGCCGGTAAGAAGGCGCGCCCGGGAGGGGGGGTCCCCGCCGACACCGGGGACTTTTGGCCAGGGGATGGGGGGGAACATCGTTCTCCCCGGGGGGTCCCGCCCCTCCCTTGAACCCCCTAGCTTCTCTTCCCGGGGCAGCAGGGGTTGGGGGTGCGGCTTGGGGTTGGACGGCAGTGGGCGTGGGGGGTTCCTCGTCTTGGGGGATCGGGGTGATGACCGTCACCCCCCATCTCCGCCACCGCCCCGTGCACGGGGTGGGCAGCTTCGGATACGGAGGGTGGCGGCGTGGCTTCCAGCGCAGTTTGGGAGGGATGCGGGGATGGGGTTCAGGGCGGGCAGCTGCTGCTGAAGGTAGAAATGCAGAAGGCGAAGCCTTTCAGCCATCGGATCCCCCCTTCCCCCAAGACTTGGTTTTGTGGATTGCACCGTGCAGAGCTTTCTGTCAGTGGCACCGCTCGGGGCCGGGAAGAAAGCGCTGGGTGTGAGTGGGGGGCGCAGCACAGGGTGGGGGTGGGGTGCGGCGGGAGAACCACGGCGCGGCGGGCATCTGGTCCGATGGGAGGGTGCGGGTTGGCTTGGCAAATGGATTTCCTCGGCCCCGGGGGTGGGGTGTGTGTGTGGGGGTGGGTGGGGGGAACGATTCCTGGGTGTTGGTTTGGGGCTAACCGAGGAACACGAGGTTTACAAGTTAGGGAGCATCAATATGCACGTCCCGAGCTCATCCAAGCCTGAGCCCGGGGCTGCCTTTGAACTCCACCCGTGGGCACCTCGGAGCATTTCCTTTTTTTTTTTTTCTTTTCTTTTTGAGCCTGGCACTGGGAACCCACGGGGTGAGGGGTGGGCTCCAACCTACCAGCGCCGCCCCGTCCGCTCAAGCCCCAGCGCCCGGGCCACAGATGCGGGGTTAGCAGTTTTTAAATTAATTAATTAATTAAATTATTTTTTTGCTTGAATTGCAAACGCTGTCAGCCGAATTCCTGTCCCCACTCCCCTTCATCATAAAAAAAAAAAAAAATCAAATAAAAAGTGCAGAGCCCCTGGATCCGACCGCAGACACAATGCGTGGCTAGGGACCGCATTCTTTTCATGAATATTCATCGAACGCTTGGCCCGGCTCCCGATCGGCTTCCCCGGGGGTGGTGAGGGGTGTGGGGAGACTCTTCCCTGGAGCTGATCTCCGTGCCCAGCCCGGGCCGGGCGCTCGGTGGGTGCCCCGCGCAGCGTTGACACACCTTCTCTTTCCATCCGCGAGCAGCGGCCACTCGCGTGACCCGTGCAGATCAAGCACTAGCCCCGAAGTGGCCTGTTACTGGGGTGTGGGTTAACCACCCCCCCACCCCACCCACACCCACACCCACTCCCCACGCTCGGGGAATTACAGCCGGGGCTCACAGACCTGCAAGCACTGCGGGCAAAATGAATGAATCGGGACTGTAATTACCTATTCCTTTGTCTTGGCCTCGCGCATGCGCCCAAGAGCAGGGTGTGGAAGGCCAGACAGCCCCATCTGATCTCCCCATCACCCACCCACCCACGCCCCTCCGGAGCCCAGGAACAAAGACGTTTGCCCTAAATGTTTTGTGAAACCCTTGGACACTGACTGACACCCCCTTCCTGCCCCCCACCGTGGGCTTGTTTCTGTCCTCCCAGGCTATCATCCTTCAGCATTTTGCATTCTTACTCATTTCAATGGGCCAAAAAATGAGTGTAGCTTTTTTTTTTTTTTTTTTTGGCCAGGGAAATTGTGGATTATATATATATTTTCACTGCACAGTGGCCTTTTCCTTTCCAGAACGATCGTCCATTGTTCTCTTGGCTGCAAATGATCACACTGCAGGGCTGGTGGCTTTTTTTTCATTTGCACCAATTAACAAAATTTGCCTGACACACCATCTTTCTTTGTGGGTCATCTGAGCAAGGGACATTGATCTCAGACCAGTGATGGGTGTTGCCCTTAAGAAACCACCTGGGAAAATTAAGAACATCTCGGCTTTTTTTTTTTTTTAATACGAACAAGATGGCCTATAGAAAGCCAGTGCGAGAAAATGGTTACCTTGTCTGCATCCTAACCTTTTCTGGTGGCTGGTGACTGCCAGCTAAATGTTTCATTAAGGATTTCACGAGGCGGATCTCATGGACCTGACAGGAAGAAAGCGGCTGAGGGCAGCTAGGGAGGCACTGCGTTTACCCCTCCCCCATCCCACGGAAGCCATATTTCTTTGACGGCTGGTTTTCTTTCACACGATGATGTCTTCCCCAAGTAATGACCCTTTAGGTTTATTTTTGGGGGTTACTTTGCAAGTCCCATCTAAAAGAGGACATACTGTACAGCCCACACAGGAGCTGTGTATTATATTTTTTGCAATGGTATGGTGTGCTTTTGTGCCAAAGGAGTCTCAAGTATGTCTTGGTAGAATAACACGTGGCAGAAAACGGGGACCATCTCTTTTGTCCCTTTAACTAAATGCGATATTGATCATGTTTAATAGATCAGAGCCTATAATTGCTAGGGTGGCTGCCTTTTGGGTGGTACAGGATTTGCCTCTCTGCTCTTTTGCAACGACTCCCCAAATATTGAGAATTGTATATTGTGGTGCATGCATTCTGGGTTGAACATTATGATTTAGAGGGCTACGTGTGCTTTAATAAAAAGCTTTTAGAGAGTGCTCCCGGAGGAGGAGTATGCTGTAATAGAGACTGAAATCAATAGCCAATATGTCCTGGTACACTCTGAAGTCACTGAGCATTACTTTTTTTTTTTTTTTAACAAGATAATTTTAAAATCAAAATTTAAGAATGATTGTATTACCCTTTTCTTATTGCCAGAAGAAAGGGTACTCACTAGAATCTTGATAAAGTGCACCCAGATTTATTGTGTGGATGGGGGGCATTTCTGTTCTTTGATGTTAAAGCTGTCTGTGGCACGTGGAAAGGGATCCCCCACAATCTCACTAACTTAAATATTCAGTGGAAAAGCTCAAAGGGTTGGGTTCCCTGTACTTGGGGGCCTTTTGATAATTCTCCTGAATTTACCAGAACACATCACATAATAGATTAAGGTGCACTATTTTTT
Organism: Orientallactaga sibirica; assembly: GCA_036365145.1. Lineage (NCBI taxonomy): Eukaryota > Metazoa > Chordata > Mammalia > Rodentia > Dipodidae > Orientallactaga > Orientallactaga sibirica. Next base: position 7,718,535 of record JAEOAD010000005.1, read on the forward strand.
AAAAACACTTTTTTCCCTTTTAATTTCAAGCCATTTGCACTCCATAGTTAAAATAAATGAGTATGGAATCAGAGGAAAGCCTACCTTTGGGGAATATTGATCATACAATGGATGTCTGTGTTATTCATGGTAGTTTTGTAGAAAAATTGCGACAGCAGAACCATTGTTGAAATCAACTAAGGTGGTGGTCTGTCTATCTATCTGTCTGTCTATCTATCTATCTATCTATCTATCTACACATATATGTATGCATAGATGCATATACACATGTTTACATGTACACACTATAAAATAAAATCTATTAACCTGACACTGAGTTGGTATGGAATATTATAGTGGTTTCACATTGGTCTCTGGAAAATAATCTTTTTTTCTGTCTTTCTAAATACATGTTTAAAAGAGAAAGTCTAGCTAGCCTACTAGCACACTCATTTCTAGTGTACTCCTAAAATAAACGGGTTGCATTGAGTATCTTAAGCTAAGATGTTCATTTTCAGGCTTTTAAACTCACAATAATCACCAGTGTGCTTTATTTGCTGGAATAAACAATACTTACTAAATAAAGGATTGAAACACTTTTTTTCTGTCTTATTTTTGTGTTTTCTTGTCTAATTTTATTGTCAACAAGTGTTTAAAAAAAAAACCCTGAAAACTGTGCCAAAGCAGGTGGCCCTCGTGTCTGGTTCTGTTGAAAGACACGCTTTGATTTTCTGTAAGCCTTTTTCTTTCTTAAGTAGATTTAACCTACTAGTCTCACACCTTGCTTTTCTCCCTAGTGACCATCAGAAACCAGGTAACTGATGAAGGCAAATCTTGAGTCCATAGATGAATTGGCCAACCAGTACAGGAATAGTGTCTGTCATTTTATGAAGTGTTCTCAACTGAATCTTTCCAGTTATTCTGTCCCTTAACACTTGAAATAATCCACTGAGCATGAGCTGTACTCCTTGAAATAACTATGACATTGCAAAACAGATGATGTTTTAGAAAAAGACAAAATATTTGTATAGGGAAGATATTTCTGGGGGATGAGGTTTGCCTGGGTTTAGTGGAAAGAAATTGGTGTGAGGCATCTGTAGGCATTGGTGAAGTCCATTTAGGGCAAATTATATCAGACCTTGTTGGTTTTTTTCAGTTGTGAAATTAGCATAGCAATTCTTATTTTCAGGTTATAATAAGGACCACACGCTTTGTGAATGAATATAGTGCCTGGTGCTTCAGTCTCCTTAAGCTCCCAACCTGTGTTTTCAACACAGTCAGTTTAATTGACACCACTGGGCAATTTCTGTGCATTGAGCTACACTTTTGTCCCAGGCTGATGGATGAAGACTTGAGTACTTCATCAGTCGGAAATAACGGATTTTAATCTGAAAGGGTCCACATAGCATACCTATCTTCTCCCTCCCTCCTTCCCTCTCCCCCGCCCCCCCCCCCAGTAATTTTAAATTCCGTGGAGCACTGTGTGGAAATTATCCCCAAAGTGGTTAAATGAGTTGCATGTTATCAGTGTGACCCCCTTCCTTGAATTCCCAGGGCTGCTTATGAAACCCTAGAGGGGCTTTTAAGTCATTTTGAGAAAATATAGGGGTAGTCATAAAACCACAGCCAGCCAAGGGAAGAGAGACAGCTGCTCGGTGCCTGTGCCTCCGCAGCCAGAAAATCATCCTTTGAGGTAACTGTCACGTGAGAACCTTGCCTGGGGAACCTTCTCAAGAGTAAAGACCAGCACATCACGTTGCCTCTGGGAAGCGGTTCAGTTTTAAGCCAGTCTAGGAAACCATTAGATTAAGCAGTGCTCTGGTTTCCCTCTGGAAATTCACAGTGGGAGGCAGAAAGAGCCCAGCAGTAGGTTTTCCTTCAGCACCATAGGATGTCAATGCAAATCCAGGGAAAACAGGGCATTTGTGAGTAGCCAGCGCCACTGGTGCACTGAGGGTGTGACCTGAGTGTAGTCTAGGAAGACATTCCTGAAAGCTTTGGAGGTTTGGAAATAGAAACCATCTGTGAGCACAACAGGGGGCCAGGGCATAAGGAAGCATTTCACGATAATGTAGGGAACCGGTGTGAGAGGAGAAGGCAGGCCCTTAACTCAGTGTTTTCTCCTTGTCTCTTAGAGCACTCTATGAACTTTCAACTGTTCACAGTTTGCTTTGGATCAGGGTGAAAGGACTGGGCTTCACTAGCTTCTTTAATTTTTAAAAACTTTTCACTAAAATCCATATCTCAGCAGTAGCTTATTCATTGTGGAGGGAGTGTGATATCTAGAAAGTGATTTGTGTGGGTAGATGTGGTTGGAGTTGAACTTCAGAGCCAGCTTCTAAAGGCTTGGTGTCTGGCTTCCACCATGTATTAGCTGAGTGACCTTTAGCAAGTTTCTTGGCTTCTTTATGCCTCAAAGCTCACCTTAAACTCACATGCTTGTCTAGAAGAGATTATTGCTGCAAGATATGTCCTTCATGGTATTTCGGACAGTGGAAGAATTTTGAAGTGAGTGGCTTAGAAAAATCCTCCCGCCTTAGCGATGGTGTCCCGAGTATGTTGGCACTTTGATTGGTTTCAGTAGTCCGTGATTGCTTGATGACATGAATTTTTAATCCCTCAGACTAACTTTAAGATGTAGTTCACCTATAAATAACTAGAAAATAGAATCCTACTTCACAGTGGATATAACATATATCTCTATCTGATGGCTGTTAGCCCCTTATATTCCATTCGCCAATGTGGGCCTATACTTGGCCATTTCATTTTATGTCATATGGGCTCTTCCAGATAAAACCCAGTACTCTTTTCACCTACGAACACCCCCAGTATTCATTTAGAGAAAGTCCTCCTAGGTTCCATAATGAAAAGAGACGCGTCACCCAATCGAAACATACAAGCAGTAAGTCCAGTAAATACATACGGATTAGAGATGGTGTTTTTTTTTTTTTTTTTTTCCCTTGTGAAGCAAGGCTCACATCTTGTCACATCTTTTCTGGGAACATGATGTTGTGGTTGCTTTCAGGTGTGCCAACGAATGCGGATGTGGTTGATCACCCCCCTTCTCTTACCTTCTTTCACAGGTAGAAATCATAGCCCACATGCTTGACCAGTAATCTGCTCAGGAGCTATGAATCAAATCTGTTTCCAGCTATGTGGTTAGGATTGTCTAGTTCAAAATAAGCCAAGTCCCAAATGGGTTAACTCAATCTTCCTGCTCCCACCGTGCAGGACTCCTTGACAGAGACTCCGTAGCCACTTTGAACCACTGTCCTAGCTCCAGCCCTTTATCCCCTCTCGCTCCACTGGAGCAGAAGGTTGGAGAGCTCAGGACTAAACACTTTGTCACTCAAAAGGATCCTAGGGAGGTCACTGGCTTGCACAAGGTCCCATGATGTAGTTAGTGGCTGTGGGAAAATCCACCCCCCACCATAAATGCCATTCTTTTTGTCCCAGTCCCACTCTACTGAGAGAGCACCATGCAGAGAGACAACAGAATGTCATTGGGTCACTCTTAGACGCTGCCTGCAGCTTTAAAAAAATCATTCCATTTCTTTTTCTCTGTTACCATTTTGTTTGAAAATCCAACCCTTTATCATATTTGTCACTGTTGCCCTCTTAGGCGACCTCTTCTGCCTTTATTATATCATGCCTGCTCCCAGGGGAAACTTTCTGGATATTATAAATTTATCTCCATGACCCTGTCTCTCAGTTAACTAGTCTCTTATTATATCATACGCATGAAGCTGCCTTCTTATTCAAACAACATATGGCATGCATTAAAATAGCTTTCCTCGGAAGTCTAAGTTTTAGTATTGTATCTTGATTTTCCCCCTAAAATGAACAATGGGTAAGGGTTGGGAGGTTGTGAGTGGAAGGTACATGTTTGAGACGTCCAGTTGGTTTTGGATTAATTTGGCAGCCAGAATGACTGGAGCTGTCCCACATCCTGCCCTAGAAATACTCTGAGGCCTCTAGGGAGATGCACTCTGTATGTGGCCGAGGCAGGGGATGGATGCTCAGAGCTATTACAAGAATTGTCTGGCTTGGAAGCTGCAGAAAATAGGAAGTTTAGGCTTTTTTTTTCCCCTTTAGAATTTCCAGTCATACTATTTATGCTGATTTAGAGATTTGAAATAATTGTAAGTTTCTGAAGTAGCCCACAAAATATGGAACTGTTTAATTTGCGGCTTAATATTGGAATATTTGAGACGTTTTTAAAAGCAAGTTTTGTTTATGGGCATTTGTGCTTGGATATACTGTAATATGTTTAGTGTTAGATGAGAAACTTTTAAGTAAACATTTAAAATAATCTATTTAGAAGTGTTAATAAATGGAACTTGGAGGAATTTGTATTTTTCCAGCAAAACTTGCAATATATGGCTTCACAGTTTTTGTAATGCTTTTAATCATTACTGTGCAAGTTCAGACATGGATATATTCCTATGGTAAACCCAACAGATACATAAGTAAAGCTTGTCCTGATCGTGAACTGCAAACTTCCTGGGCTTCTTGGCAAGAGTGACTTTGAAAAGAGCCACATCATTTTCCATAGTCCACTGAAAACACCATTAGCACAGACTAGTATAAAAGGAGAGTTAAATAATAATAAAATAGAGGGAATAGTGTATCAAGAAGAAAAAGATCTACTAGTCTTCCCATAATGCAATTGTTCCTATTTCTTAAGGAAATAGAGAAGAAAGATCTGGTCTGTATTGTCGGGTCTTCACTAGCTCAGGTCCTCAGAGTTGCCTCAGAGACCGTAGAGATGGTAGGAATATTCACCATCTTAAATGTTTACAGATATTTCAGTAGGGGAAAGCAGTGCCCGTACTCTATATTTCCTTGGGTTTATCAAAGGTGATTGGAGAAAAAGATAATGGGAGAGATAAGCAACTCCCAGGTGGGCAGGTCTGATGCGATCCCCACCACCCCCACCATTGTTCTCAAACTCAAGGGCAGGGTGGTTGAGGTGCCCACCTAGGTGTTTACTGAAGACATTAATATGATCAGTTGAGGTATCATGTTCCTAAGGACACAGGAAACAATCTTGATGGTACCAGCAGCTCCTTGGCCTTTCCCCAGTGTGCAGCCTCAGGTAAACATGTTGTCTAGCCCCCACCTGTGCACGGGGCTTCTTCAGTAGCCCCGCTGACCTTCTGTTGACCCTTCAAGCTCCGACTTCCCAGGGCTCATGCAACTGGTTTCAGAATTTTCAGTGCTTGGTTTTCATCTGTCCACATAGTCATGGGGGCTGATGTCAGTGCTGTGCGGAAGGTCAGGAGAGATGGTTTATTCTTCTGACTCAACCGAGAGTCCACGGTTCTCCTTCATCCCGCGCGCTGGTGGCCTGCGGAGAGACCTCATGGAGGGTTTGGCCATCTTTTTATTGGTGGATGATACAAAAGCAGGAAAACAAAACGCTCACCAGCTCACTGCATTCCAAGTAGTCAGAGGAAATAGTGTACCAAGAAGGAAAAGATCTACTAGTCTTCCCATAATGCAATTGTTTCTATTTCTTAAGGAAATAGAGAAGAAAGAGCTGGTCTGTATTGTCGGGTCTTCACTAGTCTGCCTTTCTATTGTGACAGCTTTTGTTTCTGCCATCTAGAGAGCTTGGCTTCGATTTCCCCTGTCCCCAAGTCCCGGGTGGGCAGGGGATGGGTTGTCATAGTTGAACTCAGTTGACCACAGTGTAAAGAGAGGTGATTAAGAGGTAAGATGGGGCAACACTTAAAGGCAAGGAAATTCTATTAATTTGTCAGATATGTTTAACTTACTATGGCTCTGGAAGTGGAGAATTTAACAAGCAGGCAGTTTAACCACAATAAATAAATAAATAAATAAATAAATAAATAAATAAATAAATAAATGCAGAGACTTGAGAGAGATGGCTTAGCAGTTAAGATACTTGCTGGCAAAGCCAAAAAGGACCCAGGTTAAATTCCCCAGGACCTACATAAAGCCAGATGTGCAAGGTGGCTCATGCATCTGGAGTTTTGTTTATAGTGCCTAGAGGTCCTGGCACGCCCATTCTCTCTCTCTCCGCCCCTGCCTCTTTCTCTCCTTCTCAAATAAATAAAGAAATAAAATATTAAAAAAATAAATGCAAAGTCCAATAAACTTCTCATCTCAGCTCACCCCCAATCCCTGTTAACCCTTTCTTGTAAAAAAAAAAAATCCCTTCTTATGCTGCCAGTAGCAACCCTTCTTTGTTTGTCCCGTTGTTTCTAGCCACAGATGCTGCTGTGTTAAGGGAAGAAGTGAATGATGGGTCGAGGGGGCGTTTGGCAGATAGGGACAGTGAACTCATGTTACCCCTTTCCTGGGGTTCTGTAGACCTGGAGCTGCGACTTGGCACATCTCACTCCTGTATCGATCCCCCAGGCTAGGCACATTACCCAAAGGATCGGTTGTCATTTCTGTAGTGAGTTAAGCTTGCCAAGAATCTCAGATAAAGGGAAAAGATGTCCAGCATGATGCGCTACTGCAAAAAAAAAAAAAAAAAAAAAAAAAAAAACAAAGTTAACTGCTGTTTCTGTGGGTAGAGGAAGAAAGCAGAGCCAGCTTTGAGTTTGATGTGATTTCTGTTGGAGGAGGTGAGAACTGGGGGAGCTGTATCTTGAAATGCCCTTAGGGTATTAGGTTGTTAATATTAGCAACACACATGTGGCAGGCCAGCAAGCCCTGGCATGTTAGAACTGTTTGTTAGTTTACCTAGTGGAGGGACTATGCCATGGCCGAAATACACGTGTTAGAACATTAGTGCACTGAGTGAGGTTGAATTGCCTGGGTAGTATTTCCATTTAAATTGGATTCTGATAACATGTTTACCACTTACATCTGATTCTGATGACATGTTTGCCAGTTAAATCTCATTCTGATAACACACTGACCTGCCTCACAGCTCAGGGCACAGCCCTAGTCTTGACAGAGGAAGAGGCAGTTGTGAGCAGTGGCATTTCTCCTTCAATACTGATGTTGGCAAAACTCTGACAAGCAGGAAGTGGCTCTGTTTGAGGGAAGTTTGGGCAGGGTAATTTTGCGGCCATGCATCTGCAGGGGAGAAGGGAAAACCATTCTCTTCTTCTTCTAAGAGTGTCTGGATTCCCCTTATGTGGGCAGGAGTTCTGGGAAGTACAACATGGGAAGCAAAACTAGGGTTTTCTGTCTGCAGCCAATGACCTGTGGCTCCTGAGCACCACCATGGACTCCCCCTAGCTCTTTGGCATGAGGAGTGAGGGGAGGCAAGGGAAGGGGCACTTGCGTGCAAGGGAAGGGTGGAGGCCCAACGCCTTATTCCTGTCAGTCTTTTCTGGCTGCTGTCACCAAATGTCACAGGCAGGGTGGCTTCAATAGCAGAAATCTGTTGGCTCCCTGTTCTGTAGATGGGAAGTTCAGGATCAAGGAGCTGTCACCGAATGTTTCGTCTAAGCCCTGGCTATCTTGCATCTGCGGTCAGAAAGCAGAGAGAGATAAATGCTGGCACTCAGCCTACTTTCTCCTCTTTATTAATTCTGGGACTCCCCCCTTTCCCCCCAACCCAGGGGATGGTACCACTCACCTTCCGGGAAGGTCTTTCCCTCAGAAGTGAAATCTCTCTGGAAACACCTTCCCAGACAAACCCAGCGGGGTTTCCATGGCGATTCTAAATCCAGTCAAGTCAACAATGAAGATGAACCGTGGCAAGGAATCCTCATTCCTGGTGTCTCTATAGTCTCTGGGTGGCCGAGTCTCCTCTTCTTAGTCAGATTGCATCAGGTTCTGTCCTAACTGCGTCCACGTTCTTTACCTCTTGATGGGACCTATCTCCAAATGTAGTCACAAGCTAGGGTGCCAGAAGTTAGGGCTCTGTGAATTTTGGGGTGACACTCACAATTCAGCCTGGGATATAGTTCCTGTTGGATGTGAGGAAAGAGAGTTCGCCATTCAGGACACTTAAGCTCTTTGTCTCTAGACGGGCGTGGAAACCATGGGAGACAAACTCATAGGTTCCAGTTTGGCACACGGGATGCAGAGAGATGAATTTCCCCAGAGTCACATCCCTGGAGCGAGGACAGCCTGCTGTGGGATGCCCAGGCAGGTTTCTGAGAGTCCCTTGTGCTGTGGATGGCACAAGGGTTTGTGTAGGCACCTTTCCCTGTGCAGGTCTCAGGAGGGATGACTTGGGTATGTGGAAGAGACCCCAGAAACCTCAGCCCAGTGCTCTGGGTAGTTGCAATCCCCCAATGTGAAACTTAGCTTTTCTCTTGGAACTACATTGTGATGCTTCTGTCTTAAGACTTGCCCAGGCACTGCAAGACACTAAATAAAGGAGAAAGGAAGAATTGCTTACTTCATATAGAATAAAGATGTAGCCAATTTGTTTTCCAAGCTAGAAGGGAATTATTGTGGGGGAAGCTCTTTTAAAACCTACTGATAGTGGTAGCGAGAGAGAAGCATCAATCAGATGTTTAGGACATTTCACAATGTTATCCCAGCACCTGTGTTTGGTGACTGGAATTCACCACACTTTACTCAAGGGCAGGTTTTCATCAGCTAGACTTGGAGTTGAAGACATTAGAAGATGGGGAGTGTAGCTGAGGGAGGTAGAGGAAGATGGTTGGGCTTTTAATAGAAGGGTTAGGATACCATGGAATATTAATGTGGGGAGAGAAGTCATCCATGTTGGGACTCATAGGAAGTCCCTGATGACTGCCCACAGCAAGACTCATGAATTTTGGGGCCTTTCCAGGGAACAAAAGAAGTAAGATACATAAAAGGAATTCTTCTGAGGGACATTCTAAAAAAAAAAAAAAAAAAAAAAAAAGAGGATGCAGGTGTGACTTATTTAGCACTTGCTCTTATTTAAAGAGCAGTCTACATCTTTGGAGGGTGACTTCGGCAGCCAGTCCCTGGTTTCCTGTTCTCACTTGTGGATCTCATTGTGTGGTGACTATGGCCACCCAAACCACTGCTCCCCACCCCCACAGAAAAAAATTGAAAGCTGATGCTATTTACTGCTCTTTCTGAAATGTTCCGCTCAGGAATTATCTTCAGCGTAATTATTATTTTTTTTAGAATTTCAATACTAACTCTTTTCTGTGTTCATTTTTCAAATACTGTCACTGGTCCTCTTTAAGTGCCCACTTCCTTAAATGCACTTTCATCTGCTCAGGCTGGAAAGCTGACATGTCCGTCATTCCGTCCGAGGTCCATGCTGGGTGACAGAGCCCTGTGATGCTTACTTTTGCCCATTGCCCTACATAGTCCGAGCCAGGGACCTCGGACAGCGGGCCCGTCCTTCTCTTCACGTCTGCATCCCAGCCTGGCCGTCCTCCACCTCTGACCTCCCGTCCTAGCTCTCCACACATGCAGGATAATACTTACACCCCTGGCTCACCTGCAAGGTCCTGTTCGTTCACCCTTTGTGTCCATTCAGGCTCGTCACCCACCCTCTGTGGTCCAGCCTAGTTGACCGCTCAAATTCTTCCTGTGCTCCAAGCTCGTCCCTACTGTCCTCTGCCTGAAACAGTCTTTTCCCACTGTCAAAGTCATTCCTGGTACAAGGCTCAGCTTAAATGCCACTTTCACAAAGATTTCCCTCCACTTCATAGCCCTGTGGGTTTTTTTTTTTGACATGGTTATTCAATGTCTTGGATCCTGTCTGTTATAAAGTGCCTAGGAGACACAGGGAGTATAGATGTGTGCTGTTCTTCCTGACCCTATAGCAATTTCTGATACCTAGCAAGCACTTTGCGTTTCTTCATGGTACAGTGTGTTCATGGAGGGCAGGTTGCTGTGGTAGCTGGGATGACATCCACATAGGAACACTACATTTCACCTCATCACTCGCGCTCACTCGCTATGAAGACGAAGAGCTGATGAACTCCAATTAAGTGCAATTATTCTGTTTCCAGGCAGTAACCTCGATAGTAATTGTCCTAAAGGCCCGAGACATTACAAGCAATTAGTGCTGATGGCTCATGCATCCGAGAGCTTCCTGCTAAGGTAGAGTCTCAAATGAAGACTGAAACTGGGTTATTTGTGGGTGGGGAATAAATAATGTTGCACCATGGAAACTTTTCAAAAATCTAACTCAGTGAGCGAAAGCTGTGGCACGTGATAGCCCCCACTGCTTGCGTGTTCTTCCCAGTCGTTGAATGCAATTGGTTTGCTTTGGGCCAATCACTACTGAGCAACTTAACGAATGCGCTTTAGAAACCACCTTTGTGAAGCTGGCGCTATGTGGCCCTGAGATGAGCACATGTTTTGATATTGTCATACATTAGTCAGTGATTAACCTTGGAAAGGAACAAATGCTTCTGTGCTATGAACACTCGCCCTAAGTTGCGAGTTCCGTGGGGTCAGGTCCTTGCTTCGGTCTGGGAAAGGGCTGAAGGCATGGAAAGTTAGGTTTCCTGGCCACATCCCATGATGTTGTAAAATCGGGTCTGTTTCTGATTGCTGTCCTTGGCTTCTTGCACATTCAAGACCTGAGAGCCTGATGAGCTTTCAGCAATGGCAAGGACATTTGTGAGTTTTTGTCTTTCCTCTCTGGTTTGGATACACTCTCTGATGCTCAGCATGGGTTTCCCCAGTGTCTTATTCATAATATCATTGGCCTTAGTTGTAACTAAGAGTTTTAGGGGTGAATATTTTTATATCCATCTTGAGAACTCTCACCATGTCATCATCTAGTTTTCTTAACCTGATCCTTATTGATGACATTCTAATTAAATAAAAAAATATTTTTAAAAACAGTCAGAAATTTCATACTGTAAGTTGGTGTACCAAGGAGTAGGTTTCCATATGGCTTATTCACATTTCCTTAGTTTTGGTACATCTTCTGTCTCCTCGCGTTCCTCCCTTATCCTCCTCCCCTCAGAAACCACATCCCTGCTTAAACCTTTCCCTCCTAGTCATAGTAGGAGGGGAAGGCGAAAGAGAAGGTCACTGGTGTCAAAATGCCTTGTGTATGTGCATTAGAATATATTTAAAAAATCAAACTTTAAAAACAACCAAGTGAAATTGATTTCTAAATTAACTGGTGATTAAAAAATTATGCATAGGAGTTGGGAAGACAGCTCAGTCAGTAGAGGGCAAACCTCGCAGGTATGAGTACCTGAATCTGATCCCAGTGCCCAGATAAGGGCCTGGTTTCCTGGCCTGTGCCTGTAAACCTAGCATCAAGGAGATGGAGCTAGGTTGAGCCCTGGCGCTCACTGGCCATCCAGTCTAGCTTGATTGGTGAGCTCCAGGCCAGTTAGAGACACTGTCTCAAAAAGAGGTGGAGGGCCTGGAGCGATGGCTTAGTGGTTAAGTGCTTGCCTGTGAAGCCTAAGGACCCCTGTTCAAGGCTCCGTTCCACAGGAACCATATAAGTCAGATGCACAAAGGGGCTCATGCATCTGGAGTTCATTTGCAGTGGCTGGAGGCTCTGGTGGGTCCATTCTCTATCTATCTGCCTCTTTCTCTCTGTTTGTTGCTCTGTTTGTTGCAAGTTGTAAATGGGTGAATTCAATAGAATAGCATGAGGCAAATTTTTTTTTTTTTTTTTAAAGAAAGAGGTGGACAATGTTCTGATGATGGCATCCGAAATTGTCCTCTTGCCTCCACATGTGTGCTCACGCACATGAATGTGCACTAATGCATAACACATACATACATGTGCTAACATGCATGTTCTCGTAGATACATCAATTCTAGTGATACTTTTACTTATTTGAAAGCAGGTTTTGGTTTTGGTGTTTCATTTGAAAACATTTTTATTTTAACTGGCTTCTCTCTCTTTTTTTTTTTTTCCCTATACTAACAGTAAAATTATTAGAGTGGACTATAGGTTTGGACTGTAAGATCTGCTCATGTCATCTACGTAATTTATGCGACAAACGCTTGGGTACTTTAACTATTAAATCAATATTTTTTTTCTTAAAATTGTGTCCTTTGAAATGAGTTCACTTCATGAATTACCCAGCGCCACCCCTTTGAGGAGCTTTCTCACATCTGCTTTCCTAGTGCCCTTTTCCCAGGGCGCCGAGGATTCTCCCTGGATTGAGCTGAAGGAGCTGCTCACAGGAAAAAGGGTGGCACAGCCATGATGATCTGACTCATAGGGTCAAGTCAGCTTGACTTAAACTGGGTAATAGACTAGAAATGTAGAAAGAATAGAGGCTGTAGAGCAAAGAGCTCCTTCAAGTTTTTATCCTCAGCAGTGCTTAGATCCCTAAGTCACCATACTCTCCCCTGATTTCTTGCATACCAAACTTCATGCGTCATTTGGAAGCCTTGGCTCATGTTGATTACATACTTGGAACATGTAAGTAGCTGGGATGACGTGATATGCATAATGGAGCATAAGTTTATGACACGAATGTGTATCTAGTTAACTGATGTTTACCTGCTCTCTTGATGTAATTTCCAAGCAGATGTTATGTTCCTTTTTTTTTAGTTTCCTCATCCCTTCTTTTTAAAGAACTTCTGGTGTAACTTAATTAGTGACATTGATGCAAATAGAAAAACTGCTGTGGCTACAAGAAGGAGGCTGAAGGCATGAGTGGTGTAGCTGTGTGGATTCTACGGTCTTCCACATCCAGGGAACATTCTAGGCAGCTGCAATCTTGTGCTATTGTAGCTGTCTTCTTCATTTCCACCCCCTTTGAATGTGAGGTTATTGTAGTTCTGTTCTTTAATGTCACTGGAATGGAAGGATTTGATGGCCCCTTAAGCATGTGAGGCTATAGGTAAAAGGTTTAAATGTTAAAACTTATAACTATTGCTTTTGATGACTTCATACCTCATTGAAAAGTTCATGGCATTAGGCTTATTTCTTAGTCAAAGCTATATAAATGAGATTCATATGGCTCTCAAATTCTCCCTCTATGTATATGTTCAAAACTTGTTTATCTGCACATAAGTGAGCAACTGATGTGAGATTCTACTCTGTTAAGTTTTTCCTGGGAAAATATAAAACCACATAAAAATGTTCTTGAATTAATATACATTTGTCGATGGGCGCTCCAGACACAAGGACTTATTATCTTCTTTTAAGGAACTCATAGTCTGTGGAGCCAAGGAAGTAACCAGTAATTACAGTGAGATAAGTATTGGTTTTTAGATACAGGGGTAGACATTGCCCCCAGGATAGTCATTAATTTAACTTCTCCTATCACTCATTACCTTTGTCCTTCCCATTTTGTTATTGTCTGAAGACCTCTTTCACTCCATTAAGCCATGTGAGATACCCCAAGCTCAAGAATCTGTTATTTAAACAGTTTGGGTAAATAACACTTTAGATAATTTGAGGGAATTCAGAATTGATTACCTTTGGTTCAAAGATCTTCTTAATCAGTAGATAGAAAAGGCATTTAAGTATCATTTAGAAATATTTATTTATTTTTTTATTTGCAAGCAGAGAGAGATAGAGAGAAGAGAGACAGACGGAATGGGCATGCCTGCAGGGGCCTCCAGCGCCTGCAAACAAACTCCAGATGCATGCACCACATTGTGCTGGCATTATGTGGGCACTGGGGAATTGAACTTGGGTGTTTAGGCTTCGTCGGCAAGCACCTTAATCACTGAGCCATCTCTCCATCCCTTTAAGTGTCTTAAGTTTCCATCAAACCCCAAGTACTTTGGGGATAATTATGAAAGGAAAAGTCATCCAAGAATAGCCAGTTGTTAACACATTTAAGAGTATACTTTGAGTGTGGGCAGTGTCCTTCTGCTGCTGTTGGACCTCTTGGGGCCGCGTCTCTAGCAAGCACTCTCAGGCCGCTTGGCTTGGAAACAGGAAGAATTGCTATGGCGCCTATCTGCAAATTTCCGAGCAAAGCTCACAGAACACTGCAAGATCCTTCCAATCTTTCCTGTAGAGAAGTTGTTTCCTGAATCCAAGGAATGGATGGGATCTGTTCTTTGTTCTAAAGACGATTCTCTGGGGAGACAACTTGAGGGTCTATGGACATGACCGCTGTGAACTCAGTGAAGGGGAGGGTTCTATGCAAGCAAAACCTTTCATTTTGATAAAATGTGATTTGAAATAGTAATTCCATCATTTCACCATGGGCTAGGTATCTTTGCAAGACCCACATTGATATCAGATTTTCCCCTATTAATGTCTGCATGGAAATTGCATTTGCCTATATATCTACATATCTAGATAAGAGAGATGCCATTTTTGCCCTAACATGTTGGCTGAATTTGACTCCAGACTTGCACATAGTTTAGAAGTGGACTCTTGGCCGTGGATTTTTTTGTTTTTGAATTTCTCTTTCAAATTTCTCCCAAACATAATGAAGTTGGCAACCAGTCTTGTCTTTTTTTTTTTATTTAAAGATTTATTTATTTATTTATTTATTTATTTGAGATAGAGAGAGGGAAAGAGGGAGAGGGAGAATGGGTGTGCCAGAGCCTCTAGCCACTACAAACGAACTCCAGATGCATGCGCCCCCTTGTGTATCTGGCTTACATAGGACCTGGAGAATCGAACCGGGGTCCTTAGGCTTCACAGGCATGCGCCTTAACTGCTAAGCCATCTCTCCAGCCCAACCCAGGCTTATCTTTACCTTCTAGTCTGATTTGCATTTCCTGTCATGTGTAGTGGATAGCTGTTTCCTACATTCACAGGGAAATTCCTGGCTACCTGAGGCCCGTCTTCCTGACTTTGTTTTTCCTAGAATTCCATAGGGGACTTGACCCCGAGTAACTGCTTCATGTGAATTGGTATATTAATCTTTGAGACTATTCCATCTTGCTAGAAGAGAAGCAAAAACAATACGTCATTACATTTGTTTGCATCAGTGTTTATTTCACACTTGCTGGAGCCATGGACAAAAAATCATCCCGTTGGTTTTCCAGCCGATAAACTGGTATTAGTGTTTATTCTCCTCCAATATTCTTTCTGCATAGTTACATGGCTGAGAGCAGGTCCTGACTTCAGTTTTCATGTCATTGTTAAAAAAAAAAAAAAGAAATATTTTAATACTAGGAACTAATGATTTATACCAAGACACTGATATCTGGAAGGTCTAATAGTTCAAATACAGTGAGTAATACATTCTTCGTATGAGATCAATATCTTTAAAAATTCTTAATAGGCCAACTTGGTATAAATAAACCACAGTTCTGCATCTCAAGGAATCTGCTTAAGCTACTGTGTAATTCCTTTGGAATTTTTAAAAGCTAGGATGCTTCTGTGTACCTTGAGCGTTGTCTGATGGAATCTTGCAGCCCACACTGAGGTAACCAACCAAACATTCTTCACGGAGGTGTAGTCGGGAAAACTGATAAGGAATGCCTGTGGAGCAAATCTGGGATGTTTTTCTGAAGTAAGATGTAGACTGAGGGTCCATTCTTCCCATGGATGAACTGAGTGATTTTTTTTTCCCATGGTGAAAATTGCAGGCCTTCCTGCTGAAGGCTCTGGATATGAGATGCTTGTCTATATATATATAATTTATGTATTTCAGAAAGAGAGGGAGAGAGAACAGCATGCCAGGGCCTCCAGCCGCTGCAAACAAACTCCAGGCCCATGTACCACCCTGTGCATCTGGCTTACATGGGCCCTGGGCGGGGGGAGGGTGGTGGTGGTGGTGGTACTGAAGCTGGGTCCTTTGGCTTTGCAGGCAAGCAAGCACCTTAACTGCCAAGTCATCTCTCCAGCCTTTTTTTTTTTTTTTTTAAACTGTGTTCCTGTCATAACATTCTGAAGCCAGAGGGCTTTTGTTCCATGTCCCCAAGCCAGCATGAGACACAGCATGTGTCACCATCTCTGTGCTTATTGGGGAGATTCTGGTCCTTTTCCTGTTCTGGGTCACATTCTTCTTCGGCATAGATCTAATCACGTGACACTCCTCCTGACACTTCAGGTGGTTTTTGATGGGAATATTTTTGTCCAGGTTCACTTCAGTCTTCCTGTTTAGCCTGCTTTCCCTTACCAGGGCAGTACTGGACTTTCTTAGAATCTCTCAGGATTCCTTGGTTCCTCTCCTTGCCCCAGGCTTCCTCCGCCAGCAGATGTGGTCAGCCAGCTCCACCTTTATGAGTTTTTATTCACCAAAATAAAACTTCAAAGAAACAGAAGAACCCTGAGCCTTTCTCTGGTCCCTTTCAACTAACACCTACTGATGTTTATCTTGGAGATAATTTGATACTTATTTGATGCAACCTGTGGTTAAAGCGTTAATCATGTCAGTTTCAGGACAGTGTGGGGAGACTTTTAATAGTCTGTGTTGAGCACTTAGTTCAACAGCTGTATGGAACCCAGGAGAGCTGGGATGAAAATTCTTGCCTGGTCCCTAGGTCATCCCAGTGGAATGTCTGGAGGCTTAGCCACAGCCAGTTCCGATCTGAACTTGACCCATTTTTTTTCCCTCCTCTTTTCCTGTCTCTCTCTTCCAGTTTGTCATTCACTTTTCTAGCACGGTAACCTGTTTGGAATTTTTGATAAGTAGGTAACGTGTGACCTAAGACACATGACTATTTACACACGATTCACTATGAATTGTATTTAAATAGGGATATGACTTCATGAGTTTTCAAAGAATACGTGGGATTGTTTTATTGGGGTATTAATTATTCAACACCTCTTTTCTGTTCCACTCTGGTTATCTTCAGCAAACTTTCCTATCTTTCCACTCAGATGGGAATTTCTCAGCTCCTTGATAAATGGTAAGGAAGAAGAGACTGGCTTACTGCTTACTCATTCCAGCCATGCCAAAAGCCAGTTTAACTTGGTTCACCTAATCGAATGTGAAAATGAGCTGGAGCATAAAGCCACACAGCTCTTCCTTATCTGGACAATCAATCATCATGTGACTACATATTGCACACGACCTTTAGCTCTTTCTGAAAGAAAGTATGGTATATGCGAAAAGTCCCCTCATTCACTGTGGGAAAGAACCACCCAATTGAGGGTACAAATACGATTTGTACACTCGTTGTAAATCTTCAAATAGAAGGCTATATATTTGGGGGATCCCATGGACCCCACATTCACTCTGGGGTCTGTGCAATGGTGGCTAGAAGGACACATTCAGAGGTGACCAGTCTTGTGATCTAACTGGTTCTTTTTCTTCCAGAACACAAAGGGAAGCTAATCTTATTTAGGACTTGGGAATTCCAGTATGTGTGGCTTAATTTTCCTGTGAGAATATCCTTTCACAGTTGAAAACGCAAGCTTGAATTAGAGCACTGAGACTCCTCTTGTCTGCTGTGGGAAGCGGGGAGGGAAGAGAAGAGAGGTGAATGGGGAAGGAGTGAAAATGGCCGAAGAATGCAGCCTCCATGTATGAGCGTGGCATGATGAAATCCACTATTTTGTACGATGAATATGTACTAATAAAATAAGGAAAATAATAAAAGGTTATTTTGGTCTGTATTCCCACTCTGCTCATTCAAACCTTCTTTACGAAACTATTATACAGGAAATGTTAGCTCAGTAGAAAGGTGGTATTTGCTTTTCTTTCCCCAGTAATCAGTATTTCTGAAGTGGGAACTATTTTTGGAGATAAAATTAAAAAATGAGCTTATGTTATGCTTTGAATATATTTTTTTCCTCCAAAATTTACATATTGGGATGCAACCCAATGTTATAAAGTGGTAGAACCTTTTTCCACCATCACTAGTAACGATGGGATTTTGACAAAAGAGGTCCGTGGGGCATCCTGTCTCCTTTATCCTTCGTCAGGGACTTCTCAGCTTCTAGAACAGTGAATAGTAAATATTTATAGTTTACCCTGTTTAGGGTATTTTCTTATAGATTCAGGAATGGACTACGACAACATGACACAATTGTGATGAGAGGACCAGGTCGCCAAGACTTTGATTCTAAGCTGATACCATAGAACCAGCATCACAGAGGAATTGAAGCTAATCCGAGATTTGTTTTTAAAATATAACTTTGAGACACTTTATAATCTTTGAAAATTGCAATATTGCAAAGTAAAATCTTTAGTCTATCGACTATGGGCTTGCCTTGTACTTACCATGAGCCAAGCAGACAGTATTCCAAGTGTTATAAAGATTGGCATTTTAAAATATACCAACTGGGGGCTGGAGAGATGGCTTAGCGGTTAAGCGCTTGCCTGTGAAGCCTAAGGACCCGGGTTCAAGGCTCCATTCCCCAGGACCCATGTAAGCCAGATGCACAAGGTGGCACATGCACCTGAAGTTCCTTTGCAGTGGCTGGAAGCCCTGGTGTGCCCATTCTCTCTCTCTGTCTCTGCCTCTGCCTCTTTCTCTCTGTGTCCATCTGTTACTCTCAAACAAATAAATAAAAATAAACAAACAAAAATTTTAAAATATACCAACTGGAGGAGGTAAGTTATCCTCTTGTACAGATGAGGAAACTGTGGTACAAAGAGATAAATAATAAGACCCAGCCAGTGTGACCCAGGAGATCTATATATACATTCATGTTTTAACTGGCTGGAAACATTCCAAACAATCAAAAATAGCAAAAGAAAACTCAATTTGTTACTCCCAGTTTGAGTAACTGTTCTTTGATTTCTTTAAGTAAGTGCTGTACCTGGGTTGTGTTAGTGAGGGTGAAGGAGACCCTGACATTGTGTACACTGCCGTGGCTCTCCCACGATGCGCTCCAAAGGGAGCCCTCTCCTTCAGCCTCCCGTACTGCTCTGCTTGGGAGTCAGGGCTACAGGACAATCACAGAAACACATCGGAAGCTCCAGTCAAGAGCTGGGCTTTGAGAATAAGGCCACTATACAGCACATGGAACTAGGGTGAAAAGTCACGCCTTTTGCAATTCTGACTTACAAAAAAAAAAAAAAAAATCAAATCAAGAGCTGGGCAGATGGCTCAGTGGATAAGACCACTTGTCCTGCACGTCTGAGGGCCTGAGTTCTATCCCCAGCGCCTACGTGCAAAGCCAGGCACGGCTAGGCAAGCTGGTAACTGCAGTCCCCGAGTGGGCGGAGACCGAGGCTCTCTGATCGGACTGACTGAGGGAAAATGTCAGCTCCAGGTTCAGTAAGAGAATCTGTTTCAAGGAAACAAAGCTGAAGATGGATAGAAGAGGCACCTGGCATTCTACTCTGGCCTCTGCATGTGTGCGTATGGGGCACATATATGTTCACATACTACACACATGCCAAAAAAAAAAAAAAAACCCAGGACAGTATTTTAGCTGAGTTATTGAGCCTCTGTGCTGCTACAAACAGTGCAGCATGCCACACTTTAAGGGTGAATGGATATCTCTGAAAGAAAACACCTTTCTCACGTACTCTTGCTCTGCATGTTTTCCTGATTAATAGAACAAGCAGTACAACAGCAATAAAGTGTTCCCTGGACCGGGAAGGCATTCCGTGATGCCACTATCAGTAGTTTTTTTAAAAACATTTTATTTACTTATTTGTTTGAGAGAGAGAGAGAGAGAGAGAGAGAGAGAGAGAGAGGGAGGAAGAGGCAGAGAGAAAGAGATAATGAGCGTGCCAGGGCCTCCAGCCACTACAGATGAACTCCAGATGCATGTGCCCTCTTGTGCATCTGGCTTACGTGGCTCCTGGGGAATCGAACCGGGGTCCTTAGGCTTTGCAGGCAAATGCCTTAAATGCTAAGCTATCTCTCCAGCCCCCAGAAGTAGTTTTAATGGAACACTATGAGCTACAGAAAATTTGTAGTTCGATTTTTTTTTTGTCTTAAATTTTTATCAGTGACTTGGTTGTGAACGAGAAGGAAGGAACAACAGGAGTTTTCATGTACATGTATGTGTAGAATGAATGCAGGTGAGAACATCCCATGCTTTTATCTCTTTCCCTTTAATAGAGTTTATTTTCGAGACCAGTTTTATTTGCACAGCAGAATGAGCAAAAAGACAGAGATTTGCCATATGTCCTCTGACCCCCATATAGGCAGAGCCTCTCCCATTCTCAGCATTCCCTTCCAGACTGTCATAGCTGAATCTAATTGTCACGTGCCTATCACCCCAAATCCATATCTTACGATAGAGCTCAGAGTTGGTCTTGTACATTGTGTAGGCTTAAAGAAATTATGACATCTGTCCACCATTGCAAAAGTGTCAACTTTCTCCTTTTGTTCTGTTCTGGAGGTTCTGGGGGTAAGGTCAGAGCCTTGCACATGCCAGGGAAGTGGGCTGTCACCAAACTATGTCCTGTGATTCTTTGTGTCTTAATAAATGCTCAGGCTAGGGATGCTTGTTTAATATAAAAGGGATTGGCTGATAGTAAATGCATATGTTATATTATTATGCACATCTTTGTAAAGACTCTGTAGTGCTTCCAATTACAACTTTCAGTCACAAACATTTTAACTGATTTGTAACAGGACTCACTACCCCCATTTGGTAATGTCTTTGCAGAACAGAAGCGAGTCTGGGAAAAGCTTAGTGAGTTAATGGTAGGCGCGCGGGGGCCTGATGACATAGACCCATGTGTAATCCCAGCTACTCAAGAGGCTGAGCTCAAACACTTGCACATTCAAAGCCTGACTGGGATATAAAACAAGTTCAAGTCCAGCACTGGCATCTTAGCCAGACCCCGTCTCAAGATTAAGAGTTAAAAAAAAAAAAAAAAAAAGATCTGGGAATGTAGCTCAGTGGTAGACCATTTGCCCAGTCTGTGTGACGTCCTGGCTTCCAGTCCCATCACCACCACCCCCGACCAAGAAAGAAAAGGTAAACAGCTTTTTCTTCTAAAATGATCTTTTGAGAGGGTATGAGGGGGACATGTTTATAAATAAATAGACATGTACTTGTAAAGTCATTCTTGTATAAGTCTTTCCATTTCCACATATTTGCACCTTTCTTAAAATCTGGATTTTAGATTGGTTTAATGTATATAACACAGCCTCCAGCCGGCTTTTATGATAGGTGATGAGTGGGCATCATGATAAACCAATTAGTTTTAAATCTGCTTTTCATCCTTATTTATATCTCCTCTGGTGTGAGCCAGTTCCTCCCACCTCCTTGGCTTGCATTACCTGTTCCTTGCTTGGCACTAATGATGTCCACCTTATGTTGTTGTCACAAGAACCCCGTCACAAAGGAACTCCGTACAAGGGCCGCTGTTCCTGCCATTCCCCTCCTTGCGCCCTTGAGGCCTCTGTCTTTTTCCTTTAAAGCAAGTCTAATGGGTGCTCAAGGATTTTTGCCTGGGACTTTGTTCTTGTTTGCGCAGCGCTATGAAACTCGAGTTGGTGAGCCTGTCTTGTTGGTGAGTGACTCACACCAGCTTCTGTACTAGCCCGTAGAGTCTGCACCATCCTGCCGGGCGGTGTCTGCCTCATGCCTGCCTTTGTTTCCAGTGACCTGCATCTTGGTTCTCAGTGACCATTTGTCACTGTCAGCACGCAGCACTGTAACTCTTGCCAACAATACGCACGTTCTTGTTTTTTTTTTTTTTTTGGTTTTTCGAGGTAGGGTTTCACTCTGGTCCAGGCTGACCTGGAATTAACTACGTAGTCTCAGGGTGGCCTCGAACTCTCAGTGATCCTCCTACCTCTGCCTCCTGAGTGCTGGGATTAAAGGCGTGCGCCACCACGCCCGGCTACGTTCTTTTTTTTTTTTTTTTTTTTTTTTTTTTTTTGTTTGTTTTTCGAGGTAGGGTCTCACTATAGCTCACTATGTAGTCTCAGGGTGGCCTTGAACTCATGGCGATCCTCCTACCTCTGCCTCTTGAGTGCTGGGATTAAAGGTGTTTGCCACCACGCCTGGCTCACATGTTCATTTGAAGTGCGCTAAGTCTGAGTAGTACGTGGGATTGAGTAAGTTAATTCTTTGCATCTACTTACACTGTAAATCAGAGTTGAAGACTCCCTGATGTATTAGGATCTCATATTGGGAGAGAACTTTCAATTTGGCAAGAGTCTACAAGCCAAAATATTTCTAGTACAGACCTTATGGATATGAATATATCAATTATACTTTTCCAAAGTTGGAAAGACAGAAGAATTAGGTGAACGGTTGGTCAACGTCTTGTTGTGTGTGTGTGCACGCATGTGTGTGTGCATGTGTATGTATGTGTGTGTATGTTTTTCAAACAAGAAACTTAGCTCTGGCCAGTATGATTGGATTTGTATTATGAGTGATCTACTTTGTAGAGAGGGTTTGAAATGGTGACATTCTGTCAGCTTGGTTTCCTTTGTACAGATAAAAATTGTACTGTACCAGTCAAACGTATTTTGGTTTAAGGATACATTTTCTGTGTCTGGGACTCTGTGTTCTAGTGAGAACTGTGTGTTGGGGACTGGCCTTCAGGACATGTCCTGGGGGCTCCTTGTAGTGGCCACCTCCATCTGAGGGATGAGGAAGCTCAGGATAGCAGTTTCTCTGAGTTACCCAGCTCCATGGTGCCATTGTGTGTACTGTCACATTTGTGTGTGTGTGTGTGTGTGTGTGTGTGTCTGTGTATATGGTGTGCATGTGTGTATGCATAGGTGTGTGCGTACATGTGATCATGTGTCTGGAGGGCAGAGGACATCCTTAGGTGTCATTTCTCAGGTATCCTGTCTCCCTCTATTTATTTTTGTTTTTGAGAGAGACAGAGAGAGAAAGAGAGAGAGAGAGAATGGGCGTGCCAGCGGCCTCTCAGCTGCTATGAATGAACTCCAGATGCGTGTGCCCCTTGTGGGAAAGTGTGGCGTTGTACCCTTGTGTCACTGCATTTGGCTAAACGTGGGACCTGGAGAATCGAACGTGCGTTCTTAGGCTTAGTGGGCAGGCGCCTTAACCGCTAAGCCATCTCTCCAGCCCTGTCTCCCTCTTTTTTTGTGTTTTTGGTTTTTCAAGGTAGGTCCTCACTCTGGCCCAGGCTGACCTGGAATTAATTATGTAGTCCCAGGGTGGCCTTGAACTCACAGCGATTCTCCTACCTCTGCCTCCTGAGTGCTGGGATTAAAGGCGTGCGCCACCACGCCCGGCACTGTCTCCCTCTTTTAGAGACAGGATTTCTCATTGGCAAGGAACTCACCACTTAGGCTGGGCAGTGAGCTCCGGGGATCCTCTTCTCTCCACCTCGCCTGTGTTGCAAGTACCAGCATGTGCTACCATGCGCAGCATTTTTTGTGGGTACTGGGGTTGAACTCAGGTCCACATGCTTGCCAGGCAAGCGTTTTACCAACCCAAATTATCTCCCCAGCCTCCTCAGATTTCAAAGTTATATTTTTAACTTAAATGGGAGTTGGTATAACAAGTAGCCATTGAATATATGTATACATAGTTGAATTATACTTTAAGAAAGCTACTTAAATGTCACCATAGAAATTAAATCCTTTCCTCTTATAGTATTGAATAAACAATAGTAAAATTAGTTTTTAACTCTCCCCGTTTTGAAGATGGAGCTTATGGTATTATTGACACTTTTTTTTTTTTTTTTTTTGGTTTTTCGAGGTAGGGTCTCACTCTGGTCCAGGCTTACCTGGAATTAACTATGTAGTCTCAGGGTGGCCTCGAACTCTCGGTGATCCTCCTACCTCTGCCTTCCTAGTGCTGGGATTAAAGGTCTGTGCCACCATGCCTGGCATATTGACACAATTTTTCCTCAGTAAAACTACTGCCTTTATATTGTTTAGTTCACTACTATATTCTAATTGTGAGCAGACATGCTATAAATATTAAATGTAACATGCTAGGTATATATTTGTAACCATGGGACTAGATTTATAAATGCATCTTTTTTTCATAAATAGTTCTGTTTTATGAAACTGTTTTTTGAGGCAAGCCTAACAGACTGGCCTTTTTTATGATGGGGGGTGGTGGTGGGGAATCAGAGTGCCAAGGCCTCCAGCCACTGCAGTTGAACTCCAGACGCATACCCCCTTGTGTGCATGTGCAACCTTGCCCACTTCCATCACTGTGCGTCTGGCTTATGTGGGACCTGGAGAGTCGAATATGAGTCCTTAGGTTTGCAGGCAAGCACCTTAACTGCTAAGCCATCTCTCCAGCCTTATTTTATGAACATTTTTTATTTCAGCGTCTTAATATATGAGATTTTGAAATCAGCAATTTATACATTAAATAGATTTATAAGCTTTAAAAAGCTGTATGTAGTTGGCATAGAAAATCCCAGGTTCTTTTCCCTCCAGGTGGAGAATATTCTTGGTTTTACTCTTTCCTTTTGAGATACCAAAAAAGCAAATGCAGATAAAAGTTTCTGTAGTGTGGGACTTTAAAAAAAATGGAAAGAGGGGGTAGAAAGAGTAGAAAAGGGGAGGTGTATGGAAATTGAGGACAGACTAGCCAGAGGTGTTAAATGGAAGTGCCAGGATTCCAAAGCATGTCCTTGTATTGCCAAAACTTGGTACTTAGTTTTCATGGAGTAAAACATGTAACATAGGTGGCTGTGAGGTAGTAACATGTTTACTGAGTCCTAAAGGACATATCTAGGTATTTTCTAGAATGAGAGACTGCCCCGTGGTACACCCCTGGAAGCTGTCTGTCTGCTGGAAACTTATCTACAACTTCTCGAGATGTGCATGGAAACTCCCCGGGGAAAAAAGACTTTTGGAAAGTGCCGGCTCTGGATTGTGGGCTCTGTGACAGCCCAGAAAACAGCCTGCATGTTGGCAGTGGGAAGCCAGTGGCTCTGGGCCAAGGCCCTAAGCCCACAAGAACTCCCAATCTTACAGTTACTGGGTGGAAGGGGAGGCCAGATGCTGACGACCTACAATCTAGCCAACTTGAGAAGGGTATTCTCGATTTAAAGTGTGGTCCTGGTTATTATTTCAATCATTGCTATTCAGCCATAACTCATGATTAGAGATTCTGCTGTAGGCTTTGGGTCAGCTCACATCTTCCTTGACTAGGTACAGATTCATAAGGGTTACATGCAATTTGGAGAAATCTGGAACTGGCCACATTTTCTGTTAGTTTTCCAAACTGGCTTTACAGACACTTCTGAAGAAGGCCTGCATTTCTTTTCTTCCCTTTCAGCCTCTGTGCATCTGAACTGACTGTGATCCCACTGAGAGTGGCCCAATCTTTGACCAGTGATCTTGCATCACCTTGTAAAAAAAAAGTAGTTTGGGTCTCTGGATGTTGGGTTGTTCAAGTTGGAACATCCGAAGTTCTAACCCTTCGATGCCAGAGCTTGCTTTGCCTCGAAGCACCGGCGTGTGATAGCGTCCTGCAGCTCTTCCCTACGCATCAACAATTCCTTTCCTGGTACATCTCCATCGATGGCCCATCCCTGGACGGGCTGTCGAACCTTCTGGTTTCTCTGGGTCACATCGTCTTCTGCATATGTTCACGCACAAGACCCACGGTTGAGTTATTTTTGAAAAGGAAAAAAAAAAAAGGAATCACAGAAAGAAATCTCGTGTTTTAAGTAAGTGTACAATTTCGTGTTGGGCCATATACAGCTCATGGCGCATGGGTCAGACACCTTTGGTAGTGAGGCGAAACTGTAAATGTTACTGTGTTTTCGTTCAATTATGAAGAAGTAGGTGAAATACCAAAATGCCCACCGGGTGTATTTTCTGTACAGTTTCAGGCTTTGAGGACAACCCGAAGTTGTGACATGAGTCAGGAATGTTGCTGCTTTCCAAGGTGTCATCACTTGGGAAATGACTTTGACGTGGCTTAGGAAGACTCTGGGCCAGCACTCAAGCCCGCCTTCCATGGTTGTCAGATTTATGAAATTAGCTCTTTCCCTGTAAGCCAGTGGCGGGAATGAGGTCGGTGCTCTGCCGCTCCAGAGTCTGTTCATGTCTACACTGAACTTCAAGTTCAGGAGATTTCACGTTATGCGAACCGGGGGATCAATGTATTGTAGAGAATTTGGGCATTGCTCAGCATTTCTGTTTCTCTCCAGAGGTACTCCCACCATCTTGGGGAAGCTATCAAAGAAACTGAATCTTTGCATCCCAGATGTATCAGTTATCTCATTGCCGGGGGGCGGGGGGAAACAAAAACACTTAACCAGAGGCAGCTATGGAAGCCAAGTTTATAGTTGTGAGACGTTTCATCATGGCAGCAAAAGCATGACAGGAGCACACAGCCGGGCATCACACCTCCACACCTCAGTGGCTGGTTGATATCCCCCCAAGACCTGCCCTTAATGACAAAGGCTCTACCTCCCGAAGGTTCCACCAGCTAGCCATCAAGTTTGAGGTTTGATCAGAAACACGAGGCTACGGGGAACATTTTATATTCAAACCACCACACCAGGCCACCATGAACTTGACTTATGCATAGAGTGGCCATAGACATGGGGTGGACAAGATTGCTCTGTCTTACTCTCAGCTGCGTATGACTTTTTAAACAATATTTTATTTTTATTTGTGTGTTTGAGAAGGAGAGAGCAGATAGAGAGAGGGAGAGAGAATGGGCATGTTAGGCTCTCGAGCTACTGCAAATGAACTCCAGACACATGCACCACCTTGCGCATCTGGCTTACGTGGGTCCTGGGGAATTGAACCTGGGCCCTTTGGCTTTGCAGACAAGTGCCTTAACTGCTAAGCCATCTCTTCTGCCCAGACTTATGATTATCGTTGTTCTAACATTTGAATGTTCTGACACTCTGACTTAGTGGACAGGTGGTTTCATGCTAGTCAGTTTTAAGTAATTGTATTTTACATGGTTGCCTTTTATTTATTTATTTATTTATTTATTTATTTATTTATTTATTTTTTAGAATTCCCACTTCAGCTTCAACCATCCCTTTGGCTCAAACTTAGCTGGAGCCCAGCGCCTGCACAATGCTGCAGTGAAAGGGCCCCGTTCACATCCAGTATCTGTCATCTATGTATTTGTTTGTTTATTTTTATTTAAGAGCGACAGACAGAGCGAGAAAGAAGCAGAGAGAGGGGGAGAGAGGGAGAGAGAGAGAGAGAAAATGGGCATGTCAGGGCCTCTAGCCACTGCAAATGAACTCCAGATGCATGCGCCATCCTGTGCATCTGGCTTATATGGGTCTTGGGGAATGGATCCTTGAACTGGGGTCCTTAGGCTTCACAAGCAAGCACTTAACCACTAAGCCATCTCTCCAGGCCCCTCTTAATCTATGCATTTGATGTGAAAATAGCGACATCATACTTTAAACAAGCTATTTTCTATCATATCTGTTGTTCAGTTGTATAAAACTGCTATAATTAAAATTTTTTCCCGTAAGTGCCATTACACGCATGATACTTATTCTATATTAGATTATTATACTTTCTGGTGTTAGTTTGTATTGTGAAGCCACTGGAGAAAAAATATCATAAATTACCCATTTCAGCAGGGCACTTTGGGGCATGAAGCTTAATAATCATTATTGGTCTTGTATCTGATGTGTGACTGGACATTCTCATTCCATTTATCAAATAAAGTTCAGATGCTACAGTGCTCTTTCAAGCCGAGATGACTGGCAGTCAATGTGTGCCACTGTACAATGTGGGTGACTGCCAGCCTGCCCTAAAATAAGGTTGTTTTCATGTGCGTAGTTTAAACAAGATGGCACACAATGACTGGCAACACAACAGAAACCATCCACGCCACCTTACCATTATGTTCTTTTCATAGCTTATAATGCATGTTGGCTTTCCAGTGCGCCTATTTCAGGACTTTTTGATCCCCCCCCCTTTCATGTGCTATTTTCCATAGGCTCTACTCTCTTTAGGGAGACCTTGCTCCACATTTTATTAAGCATTAAGTAGCATAAAACATGCTCACATCCCAAATTAAATGTGATTTGCAAAATCAGAAGTATGTTGAGTTGCGAGGCTAATTAGCGCACCTGTTACATAGACGAATGCTAATTAAAATGTGGAGGTCTTCCTCGTTGTGCATACTTTTTGTGTATATGTGTGTGGTGTGCATGCATGTGTGTACGGGAACTCAAATGTATGTGGGAGCACGTGTGTGTGTGTGTGTGTGTATGTGTGTGTGTGTGCCAGAGGATGATGTCGAGTGTCCTCAATCACTCTGTACTCCACTTTTTCCTTATTTTTTTTTATTTGAGAGAGAGAGAGAGAGAGAGAGAGAGAGAGAGAGAGGAAGAGACAGAGAGAGAATGAGCATGCCAGGGCCTTTTCAGGCACTGTGAATGAACTTCAGATGCGTGCGCCCGCTTGTGCGCATGTGCGACATTGTGCGCTTGTGTCCCTTTTGCGTCTGGCTAAACGTGGGACCTGGAGATTTGAACCAGCATTCTTAGACTTTGCAGGCAGGCGCCTTAACTGCTAAGCCATCTCTCCAGCCCTGTACTTCACTTTTTGAGACAGGCTATCTCTCAGCTGAACCCAGAATTCACCAACTCAGATAGACTTACTAGCAGGTAAACCTTGTCTCTGACTCCTCAGGACTGGGGTGATGGATGTGTGCCATTACACCTGGATTTTACTTGTAACCTGGTGACCTGAACTTAGTTCTTCATGATAGCACTGCAAGCACTTTCCCCCCGAGCCATCTCCATCTCCTCAGCTCCATGTTTTGGAGATATTTTATTTATTTGAGAGCTCAACCAACCTTTTATACTTCCCAGGGCCCCAGTGAGCTCAGGCCTCCTTATCTGCCTATGCAGGCTCCCTCCCTAGTCTTGCATTGATTCATCTTTTGGTCGAGCTGACATGCGCGGTGCACTGAACGTCAGTCTCCTTTTTCATGACTTACTGAGTGTCTCAGAGTCATCTATTCTCGGCACTTCCATCAGCGTTGCGTCTCCTCAACATTCACCACCATTTACAAAGAGAGACATCCCTAACTGAAGATGAGACAACACTAGTCTACGGACATAAACACCCCAGTGAGTTGTTGAGCGGGGAGGACAACACAGGCTATTGCCAAATGCTTGGTTGCCCACCAGAGCTAGAACGTAAGACCCTGTTGCTGAAAGCACCACTTACTTCAGTCGCAGAATACTGAAAAATCAAGCTGAAGCTGAGTTACAAGCTTCCTTCTTGTTGGCTCGCTGTCACGCTGCTGGAAGGTGCTATGCAGGCTACCGAAGGGGAGACGTCATCCACAGCCATATGCAGAAGTAGACTCTGCTGGCTACACCGCCGATGAGCCAGGCAAGATGGATTTACTGGTGTGATAGACGCATGATGGTTATGGGATAACCATATGCTCTCTGGTTGGGTTTGAGGCCTGCTCCATGGGAGGGAATTCATACTTGGTTCAGAAAGCCTAGTCATGGCTGGAGAGGTCATAAGCCCCAAGAGAGAGGCCGCTTCTGTTGGTGGCCTACCTACGCATGCTTGTGCCCATCAAATTGCCCTCTTCGTAGGCCACTCTTCTTGCAGCCCTCTTTGTTCTTTCACTTCCATTGGGAGAGGGATGCCATCTCCTCCTCCATTGTGTGGGCCTGTGGCAGGGAGTTGGGGGTTTTTCTCTCTTTGGATGACAAAGGTCTATGGTGTGGTGCTTTCCTCCTGAACTGAGGGGCCAAGAAAAATCGAGATGGATGTCAGTAATGGATAAGGAATTTGAAAAGCCAAATTCAGTTACTACTGTATTTCTCATTCAAAACAGTCAAAGTAAAATTTTCATACAGGTAAAGAGGTTCTGTGCCGGGTCCTCCGGCAGGTGGGGCTGAAGAAGGAGCCGGTCCAGCCGGTCCCTCCTTGGGGCTGAGCGGGATGGTGAGTGTCGACGACCCAGAACCCCCTCCTCCAAGGCACTGGAGAGAAAAACATACTGGGTCGGGAGTCTTGTCAAAGCAGGATCTCATTTTATTGTAGTAGGAAGATGTTTATATAGCATTGAGAAAGAGGGTGGGGCCTCAGGATGGGATAAAGGTGTAGGGCCAATAGTATTTCACCACGTCAGCAGTAGCTGGGCAAAGGCAGTTTTCGCTTAGGTCTTGCTAAGTCCCTCCTAAGCGGGAGTAATAGGCCAAAGACAGGTCGCCAAACTCTAGCCAGGCTCAGGAAGTTCCACTGGGCCTCGCACCCGGGCCTCTTAGGGCCCAACAGTTCTGTAAGCCATTTTAAGTAATAGACAGTATACTGGGAAATTGCCAGCATGCGACTCTCTGTGTCTCCCTTTCTCTCTCTTTCTCTGTGTCTCTAACATCTTGGTTTGTTGAGACTGGGTCTCATGTAGCCCAGGTTGTCCTTGAACTCACTGTGTAACTTTGGATGACCTTGAACTCTTTTTTTTTTTTTTTTTTTTTTTTTTTTTTTTTTTTTGGTTTTGAGGTAGGGTCTCACTCTGGCTCAGGCTGACCTGGAATTCACTATGTAGTCTCAGGGTGGCCTTGAACTCACAGCGATCCTCCTACCTCTGCCTCCCGAGTGCTGGGATTAAAGGTGTGCGCCACCACGCCCGGCTTGACCTTGAACGCTTGATCCTCTTGCCTCCACCTCTCAGTTTCTGGGATTATAGGTGCTCTCTACCACGTCCTGCTTAGTCCTTTGTTCTAGCACCTTGTGGTGAAGTTGTAAAGAGATTTTAAGTGAAAAAACTGGCACAAGTAATGCACGTAAAGGCAACGGTGATGGTCCTACAGGTTGGGTCAGAAAGTCTGCGTATTTCTGGCTGGGCAATGAGGTGGGTGGCAGTTCATGTCTCTTGGATTTGAATATGAGAGAAGAAGTAGGTTCAGGTAGGTGAGAAGAGAGTGGCAAGCTCGTTTGGGGAAGTCTTGAGGGTGAGATTCCCGAGGGTCACCTATGTGGGATGTCACTGTAACAGCCTGGGAGGCCCATGGCAGACCCTCTCGGAGGTTCTGGAAGCCGAAAGTGGCTGTGTCTCTCAACACAAGCAAGAAAGCAAAGTGGACGAGGGCCCAGGGTGACACTCAGAACGTTGGGGGGGCAGCTGTGGGCAGAGGAGAGGAGGCAAGGCTGAGCTTGAGGATGGGAAAGAGAGGGCTGAGGAGAACCAGTGGGAAGCTTATGATATGAATCAGCTGACATTTCTTTTATTTTTTTACCTCTGTGCACACGTGTATGTTGATGCGTGTGCACATGTGTTTGCATGCATGTAGAGGTCAGAGTTGACACTGGTGTCTTTCTTGATGATTCCACACCTTAGTTTTACAGGGTAGGGTCTCTCACTCAACCTGGAACGCATCCATTCAAGTAGACAGGTCTGGAGTTCCTCCTGCCTCCGCCTCCAGGAGACGGAGCTGCGATGAGAGAAGTACGTTTCCATGCCGAGCTAGAGTATCCAAACTCAGCTCCTCTTGTTTGCACGACAAGCACTATTCCACTGAGCCATCTCCACAGCCCCCATAATTGCCATTTCTTTCTCTTCACTTTTGTTTTTGGTTTTTCGAGGTACGGTCTCACTCTGGCCCAGGCTGACCTGGAATTCACTATGTAGTCTCATGGTGGCATCGAACTCACGGTGACCCTCCTACCTGTGCCTCCCGAGTGCTGGGATTAAAGGCGTGCGCCACCACGCCCGGCCTCTTCACTTTTATCATTAGGCTCTAGTTTAATATTCTGGAACACTTCAACTTCAGAGACAGCGAGGCATGCAGGGTACCTCAGAGTACATCCTGTGCTCCAGGGGGGCATTTGGGTTGATCCGTGAGGGCTTATAGACACTCGTACATGAAGGAATTATCATCTCCACGTTCCTGTGTGGAAAAGCACACAAGCTCAGCAGGTGAGTGGCAGCCTAATGAAGCAGTGAGGGACGGACCCTTGCGTGGAACCCAGACAAGGTTTTCTGGGTTCTACTCTTTGTAGACGTTGTGCTACAGCTCCAAGAAAGGCCACATGATCTGTCCACTGCGTTTGATCTGCCAAGTGTGCCGAGAGGTGGTTCCACTAACCCAAATCTCTGTGCTTTCGGGCAGTCCAGGTTTCAGAAACAAACAAACAAACAAACAAACAAACAAACAAACAAACAAACAAACAAACAACTCCAAAGAAGGAAAGGACCTCTCTGGGGGAAAACAACAAGAACAAGAACAACAACAACAACAACACAAAACAAAACAGAACAAAACAAAACAAAAAACCCCCCCAAACTCACCTTATTTCCCATTCTTAAAACATTCCCACGTGACATTAGTTTTCAGTTATACACTTGACAGCCAAAAAGTGCTGATTAATCCTTTCAGCATCCTTTTTAAAAAAAATTTTATTTATTTATTTGCAAGCAGAGAGAGAGAGAGAGAGAGAGAGAGAGATAGAAGAGAGGCAGACAGAGAGAGAATGGGCATGCCAGGGCCTCTAGCCACTGCAAACAAACTCCAGATGCATGTGCCCCTTGTGCATCTGGCTTATGTGGGTCCTGGAGAATCGAACCGGGATCCTTTGGCTTTGTAGGCAAACGCCTTAACCTCTAAGCCATCTCTCCATCCCTCAACATCCTTTAGACTGGAATTACACTCATGTCACTGTGTAAAGTAGGCTCATCTAAGACTCCAGACACAGCAGCAAGCTGTCTTTTCCCTCTTTCCCGGCCTCCTTCCTTTTCCTTTTGCCTTTTTTCTTTCTCTCTTTTCTCTCCTTTTTCTCTTTCCCTCCCTCCTTTCCTTCCCCTTTCCCTCATTGTGACAGGGTCTTACTATGTAGCCTAGGCTGGCCTCAAACTTATCATCTTTCTTCCAGGACCAGACAGTAACTGTGGTAGATTTCCAGCTGTTCTGGTTCTGTCCCAACTATCCACCTCTGCTCCTGGAATATGAAGGCACTCCAGGCAGCATGTTAACGATGGCCATGGCTGGATTTAATTTACTTTCCTTCAGTGACAGCCAGGCAGCCCAGTTTGCTGACCGCAAGAAGGGGAAAGGGAGTCACTCTACCTTTAATCTAGCAAATAAAATCATCCCATTAAACAGAAAATTGAAAGGAAACAAACAAAAAAAAGGTTTGAAAATACCATAATGGAACCTAATTCTTTGTATGCTAATAAATACATTAAAGTCTAAAAAATTATCCATTATTATCTTTTATTTACAGAATAAAGGTGCATTTTACAACTATCTTTTTATTTATTTGAGAGAGAGAGAGAGAGAGAGAGAGAGAGAGAGAGAGAGGGAGAGAGAGAGAATAGACATGTCAGGACCTCCAGCCACTGCAAACAAGCTCCAGACACATGCGCCACCTTGTGCATCTGGCTCATGTGGGTCCTGGGGATTGAACCTGTGTCCTTAGGCTTTGCAGGCAAGTTCCTTTACCACTAAGCCATCTCTCCAGCCCTACAATGCCTTTTATAAATACATTAATTTTAGGAGAATAGAGGCAAAGTATGAAATTTTTCCATTTTGTTCTGTATTGCATTTCCTCCTGTGTGGTCTTGATAGAGTTCAGAGTGATCAGGATCCTCAATATTTCAACATGGTCCACATCTTTCGAAGCTTCCCCCTACGCCACCGACACCCTTGCTTACTGAGGATAGGAGTTGTCCCCTCTCTATCTCGGTGTCCCCCGGTGCCTCTGTGCTCATGGACTGGCTGAACTCCAGAAACAAGAGAGACCTTGGCTTCTCACATTACCGGTGGATTTGCAAGCGTTTTTATCCAGTTCTCGTGGGTAGAACACTAGCCTGTGCGGAAAGTTTTTTGGAGTATGAGAATCGTCTAGGGCCTAGGGAGATGGCTCGGCAGGTCAAGTGCTTAATAATCTGGAGTGACCGTGTGAAAAGTCTAGAGCTACCTGAGGGAGCACAGACATGGGAAGCCCCAGGGCTCATTGGTCACTCAGTCTAACCAGACAATAGTGTATGCTTCAGGTTCGCTTGGAGACCTTGTCTCAAAGAAATAAGACAGAAAAGCGAGAGAGAAGAACACCTGACCTCCTCCTGTGGCCTCGGTTCATGTGCACCTGGGCATGCGCATGCACACAGGTGGTTTAACAGTGTATTCGATCATAAATTTTTGTTTTACTGTACTAGAGAGTTTTTGATAATGAGTTAAACTGGAGCTTTAGGGAAGCTAATTTTTTTTTTTTTGATGAAAAGAGCACACTAGGCAATTTTGAATATCTTATGCAAATAAGTACCTGCTATGAAAAATGAGCATAGTTAATTTTTAAAAGGATTAGCAGCAGTTTCTTTATTCGTTTTAACAATTAATTCACATTTACTTGTAATTGAAACAGCAAATTTATGTTAAAATAACTGTGATTCATGCTCTGAGTTTTTCAGCTGTGCAGGCAGGCAGGCTGCGTGTGTTACGGGAATGAACGCATACATTCCCACACATTTAGCAAGCACACCTCATACTTCAGGTGAGTGCTTTTTTTGCTGTCTGACCATTGGCCTCCCTTCTAATTATGAGGCATACACTATTTCCCCTGATGCCAAGTATCTGGGGACGTTCCAGTGACTGGGGAGCTCAGCAGACTTGGTGGGGCTTGGGCAACGTTGTGAATCTGTTAAACTGAGCGATCATAGTCAGCACTCTTTAACTCCTGGTAAAGGCAGCAGTTTTGCATGTGAGGGTGCTTCAGAGTCTACAGATTTTTGGAAGAGCAGGTATGTTATTTCTCAGCAATGTTTAAATAGAATCTGACTGGGTAAAGGAAGCCAGTGAGCTAAGTTTCAAACCCTTCCGTGGGCAGGGAATCATCCGCCTGATGGGAGTTCTTAGTAAAGTCCTTAAGCAGTTGCCATTCATTTCTCAGATTAAAAAATATATTTTCTTTATTTCTCCCTCTCCTTCCTTCTTTTCCTTCCTTTTTCCTTCCTTCCTTCCTTTCCTTTCTTTCTTTCTTTCTTTCTTTCTTTCTTTCTTTCTTTCTTTCTTTCTTTCTTTCTTTCAGCGAGAGAGAAAGTGGGTGGGGAGAGAGAGAGAGAATGGATGTACTAAGGCCTGCAGCCACTGCATCTGGCTTATGTGGGTCCTCAGGAATCGAACTGAGGTCCTTTGGCTTTACAGGAAAATGCCTAAACCACTAAGCCATCTCCCAGTGCCAGATTAAAAAAATATTTTACTTGTTTATTTGCAGAGAGAGGCTCATGGGCTGGCTGAACTCAGAAACAAGAGAGACCTTGGCTTCTCATTAGAGTGGATTTGCAAGCGTTTTTATCCAGTTCTCGTGGGTAGAACACTAGCCTGTGCGGAAAGTTTTTGGAGTATGAGAATCGTCTAGGGCCTAGGGAGATGGCTCGGCAGGTCAAGTGCTTAATAATCTGTGTTTGACCGTGTGAAAAGTCTAGAGCTACCTGAGGAGCACAGACATGGAAGCCCCAGGGCTCATTGGTCACTCAGTCTAACCAGACAATAGTGTATGCTTCAGGTTAGCGGAGACCTTGTCTCAAAGAAATAAGACAGAAAAGCGAGAGAGAAGAACACCTGACCTCCTCCTGTGGCCTCGGTTCATGTGCACCTGGGCATGCGCATGCTGAGTAGTTTAACAGTGTATTCGATCATAAATTTTTGTTTTACTGTACTAGAGAGTTTTGATAATGAGTTAAACTGGAGCTTTAGGGAAGCTAATTTTTTTCTGATGAAAAAGAGCACACTAGGCAATTTTGAATATCTTATGCAAATAAGTACCTGCTATGAAAAATGAGCATAGTTAATTTTTAAAAGGATTAGCAGCAGTTTCTTTATTCGTTTTAACAATTAATTCATTTACTTGTAATTGGAAACAGCAAATTTATGTTAAAATAACTGTGATTCATGCTCTGAGTTGCAGCTATTGCAGGCAGGCAGGCTGCGTGTATTCTGAGAATCAGACGCATACATTCCCACACATTTAGCAAGCACCTCATACTTCAGGTGAGTGCTTTTTTGCTGTCTGACCATTGGCCTCCCTTCTAATTGCCAGAGGCATACGCTCTTCCCCTGATGCCAAGTATCTGGGGACGTTCCAGTGACTGGGGAGCTCAGCAGACTTGGTGGGGCTTGGGCAACGTTGTGAATCTGTTAAACTGAGCGATCATAGTCAGCACTCTTTGCTCCTGGTAAAGGCAGCAGTTTTGCATGTGAGGGTGCTTCAGAGTCTACAGATTTTGGAAGAGCAGGTATGTTATTTCTCAGCAATGTTTAAATAGAATCTGACTGGGTAAAGGGAAGCCAGTGAGCTAAGTTTCAAACCCTTCCGTGGGCAGGGAATCATCCGCCTGATGGGAGTTCTTAGTAAAGTCCTTAAGCAGTTGCCATTCATTTCTCAGATTAAAAAATATATTTTCTTTATTTCTCCCTCTCCTTCCTTCTTTCCTTCCTTTTTCCTTCCTTCCTTCCTTCCTTTCTTTCTTTCTTTCTTTCTTTCTTTCTTTCTTTCTTTCTTTCTTTCTTTCTTTCAGCGAGAAAGTGGGTGGGAGAGAGAGAGAATGGATGTACTAAGGCCTGCAGCCACTGCATCTGGCTTATGTGGGTCCTCAGGAATCGAACTGAGGTCCTTTGGCTTTACAGGAAAATGCCTAAACCACTAAGCCATCTCCCAGTGCCAGATTAAAAAATATTTTACTTGTTTATTTGCAGAGAGAGGGAGAGAGACACTGAGAATGGTCACGTCAGGGCTTCTAGCCACTGCAAGCGAACTCCAGATGCATCTGAGTTGTTAGGCTTTGCAGGCAAGTGCCTTTACCTCTGAACATCTCACCAGCCCCACTTCTCAGATGTTAACTGAACACCATGCCTGCTCAATTTTGGACATCACAAACATGTGACAAGGATGACTGAGGACACGACATTGTGGCTATATACTGTGCTCGGTCTTGGTCCTAAATATTTTAGGTTTTGGCGAGAAGAAGATCAATTCTTTTCCTTTAAAATTTTAAAAATTATCATGCCTTCATTTAACTTTTTCCTTTAAAATTCTTTTCCTTTAAAATTTTAAAAATTATCATGCCTTCATATTTACTAAGTAATGGATTTCATAATGATGTAATGACATTGTCATTCAGGCATAGCATGTATTGGCCATGTTGCTCCACATTATACTCTCTTGTTCCTCCTCTATTAACTTCTTCTGGTTCCCAGGTACTCTTCTTTCTACTTTGTGGACACACACACACACACACACACACACACACCCTTTCAGGCTCTGTATGTACATATCTTCTTATTCCACATGTGAGAGAAAACATAGAGTATTTGTTTTTATGAGTCTGCCTGAGTCACCCCGCCCCAATTAGAATGGCTGTCATTAAAAAAAAAAAAGAGATCTTCTCATGTAGGAGAAAAGATGTCGACATCAAAGTAAAGAGACTAGCAGGGGATATATGATGGAGAGTGGAGTTGTGAAGGGAATGGGGGAGAGGAGGAAATACCATGGTTTATTGTCTGTAAGTACAGAAGTTGTCAATAAAATTTTTTAAAAAAGAAACAGGGTCTTTTTAAAAAATATATATTTTAAATTAACTAACTAATTAATTAAAGAGAAAAATGGGTGCACCACTGCAAATGAACTCCAAATGCATGTGCCACCATGTGCATGTGGCTTATGTGGGTTCTGGGGAGTTGAAGCAGCCCCCCCCATTTCTTGTCATTTGGAAAACAACAAATACTGGTGAGAATGCACAGGAAAGGAAGCCTTATTCACTGCTGGTGGAGGTGGGAACTAGTACAGCCGCTATGGAAATCAGTATGGAAGGTTCTGCATGAACTACAAACAGGACTCCCAGGATGCAGTCATCCCTCTCCTCAGGATGTACTCAAAAGTGTCTAAGCCAGCGTGCCGCTGCACACCTGAATATCCGTGTTCATCACACACTATCGACAACAGCTGAGTGACAGGATTTAGTCTAGGTGTGCAGAAGCAGAGTGGGCGAAAATGAGATCTATGTACACAGTGTAGGTTATGGAGTTCTATTCAGCTGTAAATAAGAGCATGTCATTGCAGGGAAATAAATGGACCTGAAGATTATTCTATTAGGACAGTAAATGTAGAATCACTGACTACGCTGCGTGTCCCTTGTTCAGGGCCATCACGCCACGACAGCCTGTTTCAACCTGTGCCAAGTGAAATAGCTGTGTTCTCATGCTGACTTTCATCTTTATGGTGGTGCCTTCTTTCAGGCAGTATTTTAGGTAGTTTCAGCTTGCTTTCTCCTTCTCTATGCTGTGTGTCAACTGACCGACAATGTAGCTTTTTTTTTCCTGTTATCCTTTCTGACAATTTATTCTACTTTGCAATGTTTTCAGACCTGTTGTTCCAAACATGTAAACAGTTGTGGATGTCACGAATGTTTTCTAACATTGATATTCATTGTGTTGATGTGTTTAGTGTATGTTTGGGCATATGAATGCAAGTGCATGCACAGCATGCATGGTGTGTGTGTGTGTGTGTGTGTGTAGGTCAGAGGACAACCTCGAATGTCTTGCCTTCCACCTTGTTTGAGGCAGGGTCTCTCTTGTTTGTAGCTGGTATTTGAGTTTCAGGATTCTTCTATCACCCCCTTTCTCTGTGGGTGCACTGGGATTACAGATGCTCACGATGTGTTCAGATTTAAGTGGGATCTGGAGATTCCAAAATCAAGCTGTCAGGATGGCAGGCGGTACTTTGCCCATTGAGCCCTCTTTCAGACGTCTACTAGTGTTTTTGATGGATGAAATTTCAGAGGAGCTGGGTTCCTTTATTTTATCCAGGAGAATTTTGTGGGTGCAAAGATGTGAAGGACAGGTGCAGGGTCACGCAAGCTGGAGGATGCTGTTCTAATAGAGTCTCCTTTCCTTGGTTCAGCTGAACCTATTTTAGGTCCTCCTGTCTAATGTTAATGATATAGTAAAATAATCTACCCACTTATGCTAAAATAGGTTAGCTAGACTCCCCATGAAAACATACTTGTGAGTCATAGCTTACTGTTCTCCCAGCCTGCATTCTATGCTTTCCTTAACATCCAGGAGGTGAGTCTATGGTACCTTCAGCCCTTGATCTGGGGCTGCTGTGTGTTTGTAATCTCTTGCCCTCATCGGATGTCGGGGTCAATCAGGAAATGTTGTAATGGGTAACCACCACTCATGACGGTCACAGGGTGGAGGTTGCGGAGGTGCACCGTTGTTTGTAGGCATGGATGGTCAGAGACACTCAGAAACACCACTGAGGCCAAGTTTGACTGGACTTACAAGACAGATAGATTCGCCATGTTCAATGCATCTCTAACACTTCTGCTATCTATTTTAGTTTGATATGTTTGCCTATGACTTTTTTTATTAGTATGATATGCCTATCTTCAGAAACATTTGCTGTAATTCCAATGTTACTTCAGACTCATGTGGTTACTGGTATATTCTGTTTAGCAATGTCCTTCAAAGCAGAGTTGGTCAGAGTCTGGATACCTGGACACGGCATGTAGGAGACCTAGGGTGGGACATAGTTTACCCTGTCACCAGAAGGAATTAGTGCCTGATTGAATGAATCTGGAGGTATCCTGTTGTTAAAACCTGAGGTTCATTTATTGCTTTTTTTTTTTCTCCAGGTAGGGTCTTTCTGTAGCTCAGGCTGACCTGGAATTCACTATGTAGTCCCAGGGTGGCCTTGAACTCACAGAAATCCTCCTATCACTGCCTGGAGCGTTGTACCAAAGGTGTGCGCTCAGCACCACACCCAGACTTATTGTTCTTTTGCCTAGTATTTGCATACCTCTCTCCCTTGCCTCCTGCACCCCACTTCTTAGCAGCTTCCACCGGCCCATATCTGAAAGAGTGCACCACATATCTGAAGGAAGACCTCAGAAAGCTCCATTATGTATTTTGCTCAAAATTTTACAAAATAAATTAACTATTGTGGTTGTAAAATTATTCAAGCTGTACCATCTCAATTCATTATCATTAACTTTGTTACCTTTGGACTTTTTTTTAAAATCACACTGTTTTTTTAAATATTTAAAAAATATTTCATTATTTATTTATTTATTTGACAGAGAAAGAGGAGAGAGAGAGAGAAACAGGGAGGGAGAGAATGGGCATGCCAGGGCCTCCAGCCACTGCAAACAAACTCCAGATGCATGTGCCCCTTGTGCATCTGGCTAACGTGGGTCTTGGGGAATCGAACCTGTCCTTTGGCTGCTTAGTCCTTTGTTCTAGCACCTTGTGGTGAAGTTGTAAAGAGATTTTAAGTGAAAAAACTGGCACAAGTAATGCATGTAAAGGCAACAGTGATGGTCCTACAAGTTGGGTCAGAAAGTCTGCGTATTTCTGGCTGGGCAATGAGGTGGGTGGCAGTTCATGTCTCTTGGATTTGAATACGAGAGAAGAAGTAGGTTCAGGTAGGTGAGAAGAGAGTGGCAAGCTCGTTTGGGGAAGTCTTGAGGGTGAGATTCCCGAGGGTCACCTATGTGGGATGTCACTGTAACAGCCTGGGAGGCCCATGGCAGACCCTCTCGGAGGTTCTGGAAGCTGAAAGTGGCTGTGTCTCTCAACACAAGCAAGAAAGCAAAGTGGACGAGGGCCCAGGGTGACACTCAGAACGTTGGGGGGCAGCTGTGGGCAGAGGAGAGGAGGCAAGGCTGAGCTCGAGGATGGGAAAGAGAGGGCTGAGGAGAACCAGTGGGAAGCTTATGATATGAATCAGCTGACATTTCTTTTATTTTTTTTTTTACCTCTGTGCACACGTGTATGTTGATGCGTGTGCACATGTGTTTGCATGCATGTAGAGGTCAGAGTTGACACTGGTGTCTTTCTTGATGATTCCACACCTTAGTTTTACAAGGTAGGGTCTCTCACTCAACCTGGAACGCATCCATTCAAGTAGACAGGTCTGGAGTTCCTCCTGCCTCCGCCTCCAGGAGACGGAGCTGCGATGAGAGAAGTACGTTTCCATGCCGAGCTAGAGTATCCAAACTCAGCTCCTCTTGTTTGCACGACAAGCACTATTCCACTGAGCCATCTCCACAGCCCCCATAATTGCCATTTCTTTCTCTTCACTTTTGTTTTGTTTTTTCAAGGTAGGGTCTCACTTTGGCTCAGGTTGACCTGGAATTCACTATGTAGTCTCAGGGTGGCCTTGAACTTACAGCGATACTCCTACCTCTGCCTCCCGAGTGCTGGGATTAAAGGCGTGCGCCACCACACCCGGCCTCTTCACTTTTATCATTAGGCTCTAGTTTAATATTCTGGAACACTTTAACTTCAGAGACAGCGAGGCATGCGGGGTACCTCAGAGTACATCCTGTGCTCCAGGGGGCATTTGAGTTGATCTGTGAGGGCTTATAGACACTCGCACATGAAGGAATTATCATCTCCACGTTCCTGTGTGGAAAAGCACACAAGCTCAGCAGGTGAGTGGCAGCCTAATGAAGCAGTGAGGGACGGACCCTTGCGTGGAACCCAGACAAGGTTTTCTGGGTTCTACTCTTTGTAGACATTGTGCTACAGCTCCAAGAAAGGCCACATGATCTGTCCACTGCGTTTGATCTGCCAAGAGTGCCAAGAGGTGGTTCCACTAACCCAAATCTCTGTGCTTTCGGGCAGTCCAGGTTTCAGAAACAAACAAACAAACAAAAAACTCCAAAGGAGGAAAGGACCTCTGTGGGGGAAAACAACAAGAACAAGAACAACAACAACACAAAACAAAACAGAACAAAACAAAACAAAAAACCCCCCCAAACTCACCTTATTTCCCATTCTTAAAACATTCCCATGTGACATTAGTTTTCAGTTATACACTTGACAGCCAAAAAGTGCTGATTAATCCTTTCAGCATCCTTAAAAAAAAATTATTTATTTATTTGCAAGCAGAGAGAGAGAGAGAGAGAGATAGAAGAGAGGCAGACAGAGAGAGAATGGGCACGCCAGGGCCTCTAGCCACTGCAAACAAACTCCAGATGCATGTGCCCCTTGTGCATCTGGCTTACGTGGGTCCTGGAGAATCGAACCGGGATCCTTTGGCTTCGTAGGCAAACGCCTTAACCACTAAGCCATTTCTCCAGCCCTCAGCATCCTTTAGACTGGAATTACACTCATGTGGTCACTGTGTAAAGTAGGCTCATCTAAGACTCCAGACACAGCAGCAAGCTCTTTTCCCTTTTCCCGGCCTCCTTCCTTTTCCTTTTTGCCTTTTTTTTTCTCTCTTTTTCTCTTTTTTTCTCTTTCCCTCCCTCCTTTCCTTCCCCTTTCCCTCATTGTGACAGGGTCTTACTATGTAGCCTAGGCTGGCCTCAAACTTATCATCTTTCTTCCAGGACCAGACAGTAACTGTGGTAGATTTCCAGCTGTTCTGGTTCTGTCCCAACTATCCACCTCTGCTCCTGGAATACGAAGGCGCTCCAGGCAGCATGTTAACGATGGCCATGGCTGGATTTAATTTACTTTCCTTCAGTGACAGCCAGGCAGCCCAGTTTGCTGACCATTGGTCCGCAAGAAGGGGAAAGGGAGTAACTCTACCTTTAATCTAGCAAATAAAATCATCCCATTAAACAGAAAATTGAAAGGAAACAAACAAAAAAAAGGTTTGAAAATACCATAATGGAACCTAATTCTTTGTATGCTAATAAATACATTAAAGTCTAAAAAATTATCCATTATTATCTTTTATTTACAGAATAAAGGTGCATTTTACAACTATCTTTTTATTTATTTGAGAGAGAGAGAGAGAGAGAGAGAGAGAATAGATATGTCAGGACCTCCAGCCACTGCAAACAAGCTCCAGACACATGTGCCACCTTGTGCATCTGGCTCATGTGGGTCCTGGGGATTGAACCTGTGTCCTTAGGCTTTGCAGGCAAGTGCCTTTACCACTAAGCCATCTCTCCAGCCCTACAATGATCTTTTATAAATACATTGATTTTAGGAGAATAGAGGCAAAGTATGAAATTTTTCCATTTTATTCTGTATTGCATTTCCTCCTGTGTGGTCTTGATAGAGTTCAGAGTGATCAGGATCCTCAATACTTCAACATGGTGCACATCTTTCGAAGCTTCCCCCTACGCCACTGACACCCTTGCTTACTGAGGATAGGAGTTGTCCCCTCTCTGTCTCGGTGTCCCCCGGTGCCTCTGTGCTCATGGGCTGGCTGAACTCCAGAAACAAGAGAGACCTTGGCTTCTCACATTACCGGTGGATTTGCAAGCGTTTTTATCCAGTTCTCGTGGGTAGAACACTAGCCTGTGCGGAAAGTTTTTTGGAGTATGAGAATCGTCTAGGGCCTAGGGAGATGGCTCGGCAGGTCAAGTGCTTAATAATCTGTGGTGACCGTGTGAAAAGTCTAGAGCTACCTGAGGGAGCACAGACATGGGAAGCCCCAGGGCTCATTGGTCACTCAGTCTAACCAGACAATAGTGTATGCTTCAGGTTCGCTTGGAGACCTTGTCTCAAAGAAATAAGACAGAAAAGCGAGAGAGAAGAACACCTGACCTCCTCCTGTGGCCTCGGTTCATGTGCACCTGGGCATGCGCATGCACACAGGTGGTTTAACAGTGTATTCCGATCATAAATTTTTGTTTTACTGTACTAGAGAGTTTTTGATAATGAGTTAAACTGGAGCTTTAGGGGAAGCTAATTTTTTTTTTTTCTGATGAAAAGAGCACACTAGGCAATTTTGAATATCTTATGCAAATAAGTACCTGCTATGAAAAATGAGCATAGTTAATTTTTAAAAGGATTAGCAGCAGTTTCTTTATTCGTTTTAACAATTAATTCACATTTACTTGTAATTGAAACAGCAAATTTATGTTAAAATAACTGTGATTCATGCTCTGAGTTTTTCGCTGTGCAGGCAGGCAGGCTGCGTGTGTTACGGGAATGAACGCATACATTCCCACACA
This sequence comes from Orientallactaga sibirica, assembly GCA_036365145.1. Lineage (NCBI taxonomy): Eukaryota > Metazoa > Chordata > Mammalia > Rodentia > Dipodidae > Orientallactaga > Orientallactaga sibirica. Next base: position 7,762,003 of record JAEOAD010000005.1, read on the forward strand.
TTTAGCAAGCACACCTCATACTTCAGGTGAGTGCTTTTTTTGCTGTCTGACCATTGGCCTCCCTTCTAATTATGAGGCATACACTATTTCCCCTGATGCCAAGTATCTGGGGACGTTCCAGTGACTGGGGAGCTCAGCAGACTTGGTGGGGCTTGGGCAACGTTGTGAATCTGTTAAACTGAGCGATCATAGTCAGCACTCTTTAACTCCTGGTAAAGGCAGCAGTTTTGCATGTGAGGGTGCTTCAGAGTCTACAGATTTTTGGAAGAGCAGGTATGTTATTTCTCAGCAATGTTTAAATAGAATCTGACTGGGTAAAGGAAGCCAGTGAGCTAAGTTTCAAACCCTTCCGTGGGCAGGGAATCATCCGCCTGATGGGAGTTCTTAGTAAAGTCCTTAAGCAGTTGCCATTCATTTCTCAGATTAAAAAAATATATTTTCTTTATTTCTCCCTCTCCTTCCTTCTTTCCTTCCTTTTTCCTTCCTTCCTTCCTTCCTTTCTTTCTTTCTTTCTTTCTTTCTTTCTTTCTTTCTTTCTTTCTTTCTTTCTTTCTTTCAGCGAGAGAGAAAGTGGGTGGGGAGAGAGAGAGAGAATGGATGTACTAAGGCCTGCAGCCACTGCATCTGGCTTATGTGGGTCCTCAGGAATCGAACTGAGGTCCTTTGGCTTTACAGGAAAATGCCTAAACCACTAAGCCATCTCCCCAGTGCCAGATTAAAAAAATATTTTACTTGTTTATTTGCAGAGAGAGGGAGAGAGACACTGAGAATGGTCACGTCAGGGCTTCTAGCCACTGCAAACGAACTCCAGATGCATCTGAGTTGTTAGGCTTTGCAGGCAAGTGCCTTTACCTCTGAACATCTCACCAGCCCCACTTCTCAGATGTTAACTGAACACCATGCCTGCTCCAATTTTGGACATCACAAACATGTGACAAGGATGACTGAGGACACGACATTGTGGCTATATACTGTGCTCGGTCTTGGTCCTAAATATTTTAGGTTTTGGCGAGAAAGAAGATCAATTCTTTTTCCTTTAAAATTTTAAAAATTATCATGCCTTCATTTAACTTTTTCCTTTAAAATTCTTTTTCCTTTAAAATTTTAAAAATTGTCATGCCTTCATGTTACTAAGTAATGGATTTCATAATGATGTAATGACATTGTCATTCAGGCATAGCATGTATTGGCCATGTTTGCTCCACATTATACTCTCTTGTTCCCTCCTCTATTAACTTCCTTCTGGTTCCCAGGTACTCTTCTTTCTACTTTGTGGACACACACACACACACACACACACACACACACACCCTTTCAGGCTCTGTATATGTACATATCTTCTTATTCCACATGTGAGAGAAAACATAGAGTATTTGTTTTTATGAGTCTGCCTGAGTCACCCCCCGCCCCAATTAGAATGGCTGTCATTAAAAAAAAGGGTCTTCTCATAATAGGAGAAAAAGATGTCGACATCAAAGTAAAAGAGAGACTAATGGGGATATGATGGAGAGTGGAGTTGTGAAGGGGAATGGGGGGAGAGGAGGGAAATACCATGGTTTATTGTCTGTAAGTATAGAAGTTGTCAATAAAATTTTTTAAAAAAAGAAACAGGGTCTTTTAAAAAATATATATTTTTAAATTAACTAACTAATTAATTAAAGAGAGAGAAAAATGGGTGCACCACTGCAAATGAACTCCAAATGCATGTGCCACCATGTGCATGTGGCTTATGTGGGTTCTGGGGAGTTGAAGCAGCCCCCCCATTTCTTGTCATTTGGAAAACAACAAATACTGGTGAGAATGCACAGGAAAGGAAGCCTTATTCACTGCTGGTGGAGGTGGGAACTAGTACAGCCGCTATGGAAATCAGTATGGAAGGTTCTGCATGAACTACAAACAGGACTCCCAGGATGCAGTCATCCCTCTCCTCAGGATGTACTCAAAAGTGTCTAAGCCAGCGTACCGCACACACACCTGAATATCCGTGTTCATCACACACTATCGACAACAGCTGAGTGACAGGATTTAGTCTAGGTGTGCAGAAACGAAAGAGTGGACGAAGAAAATGAGATCTATGTACACAGTGTAGGTTATGGAGTTCTATTCAGCTGTAAATAAGAGCATGTCATTGCAGGGAAATAAATGGACCTGAAGATTATTCTATTAGGACAGTAAATGTAGAATCACTGACTACGCTGCGTGTCCCTTGTTCAGGGGCCATCACATACGACAGCCTGTTTCAACCTGTGCCAAGTGAAATAGCTATGTTCTCATGCTGACTTTCATCTTTATGGTTTTGCCTTCTTTCAGGCAGTATTTTAGGTAGTTTCAGTTTGCTTTCTCCTTCTCTATGCTGTGTGTCAACTGACCGACAATGTAGCTTTTTTTTTTCCTGTTATCCTTTCTGACAATTTATTCTACTTTGCAATGTTTTCAGACCTGTTGTTCCAAACATGTAAACAGTTGTGGATGTGCGAATGTTTTCTAACATTGATATTCATTGTGTTGATGTGTTTAGTGTATGTTTGGGCATATGAATGCAAGTGCATGCACAGCATGCATGGTGTGTGTGTGTGTGTGTGTGTGTGTGTGTGTGTGTGTGTAGGTCAGAGGACAACCTCGAATGTCTTGCCTTCCACCTTGTTTCGGGGCAGGGTCTCTCTTGTTTGTAGCTGGTATTTGAGTTTCAGGATTCTTCTATCTGCACCCCCCTTTCTCTGTGGGTGCACTGGGATTACAGATGCTCACGATGTGTTCAGATTTAAGTGGGATCTGGAGATTCAAAATCAAGCTGTCAGGATGGCAGAGCGAGCACTTTGCCCATTGAGCCCTCTTTCCAGACGTCTACTAGTGTTTTTGATGGATGAAATTTCAGAGGGAGCTGGGTTCCTTTATTTTATCCAGGAGAATTTTGTGGGTGCAAAGATGTGAAGGACAGGTGCAGGGTCACGCAAGCTGGAGGATGCTGTTCTAATAGAGTCTCCTTTCCCTTGGTTCAGCTGAACCTATTTTAGGTCCTCCTGTCTAATGTTAATGATATAGTAAAATAATCTACCCACTTATGCTAAAATAGGTTCGCTAGGACTTTCCCCATGAAAACATACTTGTGAGTCATAGCTTACTGTTCTCCCAGCCTGCATTCTATGCTTTCCTTAACATCCAGGAGGTGAGTCTGTCGTGCATGTGCCAGTCTGAGGCTGCTGTGTGTTTTGTAATCTCTTGCCCTCATCGGATGTCCGGGGTCAATCAGGAAATGTTGTAATGGGTAACCACCACTCATGACGGTCACAGGGTGGGAGGTTGTGGAGGTGCACCGTTGTTTGTGGGCATGGATGGTCGAACACTCAGAAACACCACTGAGGCCAAGTTTGACTGGACTTACAAGACAGATAGATTCGCTCATGTTCAATGCATCTCTAACACTTCTGCTATCTATTTTAGTTTGATATGTTTGCCTATGACTTTTTTTATTAGTATGATATGCCTATCTTCAGAAACATTTGCTGTAATTCCAATGTTACTTCAGACTCATGTGGTTACTGGTATATTCTGTTTAGCAATGTCCTTCAAAGCAGAGTTGGTCAGAGTCTGGATACCTGGACACGGCATGTAGGAGACCTAGGGTGGGACACTTAGTTTACCCTGTCACCAGAAGGAATTAGTGCCTGATTGAATGAATCTGGAGGTATCCTGTTGTTAAAACCTGAGGTTCATTTATTGCTTTTTTTTTTTTCTCCAGGTAGGGTCTTTCTGTAGCTCAGGCTGACCTGGAATTCACTATGTAGTCCCAGGGTGGCCTTGAACTCACAGAAATCCTCCTATCACTGCCTCCGAGTGCTGCAATTAAAGGTGTGCGCCAGCACCACACCCAGACTTATTGTTCTTTTGCCTAGTATTTGCATACCTCTCTCCCTTGCCTCCCTGCACCCCACTTCTTAGCAGCTTCCACCCCGGCCCATATCTGAAAGACTGCACCACATATCTGAAGGAAGACCTCAGAAAGCTCCATTATGTATTTTGCTCAAAATTTTTACAAAATAAATTAACTATTGTGGTTGTAAAATTATTCAAGCTGTACCATCTCAATTCATTATCATTAACTTTGTTACCTTTGGACTTTTTTTTAAATCACACTGTTTTTTTTAAATATTTAAAAAAATATTTCATTATTTATTTATTTATTTGACAGAGAAAGAGGAGAGAGAGAGAGAAACAGGGAGGGAGAGAATGGGCATGCCAGGGCCTCCAGCCACTGCAAATAAACTCCAGACGAGTGTGCCCCTTGTGCATCTGGCTAACGTGGGTCTTGGGGAATCGAACCTGGGTCCTTTGGCTTTGCAGGCAAATGCCTTAACTGCTAAGCCAGTCTTAAATATTTTTATTTATTTATTTGTGAGATGCAGAGAGAAAGAGGAAGAGAGAGTGTGTGTATAGGCGCACCAGGACCTCCTGCCACTGCAAATAAATTCAAGATGTGTGTACCACTTTATGCATATGTCTTTATATGGGCTCTGGGGAATTGAACCCAGGCCATCAGGCTTTGCAAACAAGCACCTTTAACCACTGAACAATCTTTCTAGCCCCACCTTTGAACTTTTTAAGTGGCAGAGTTTTTCTGTAGTCTAGGTTGGAAGATCCAGGGGAGCTCAGAGTTGATCTTGTGTTCAGCCCTGAATATAGCACAGTGCCTGGATGGTTGTGTGTCCTTTTTTTTTTTTTTTCTAGGTAGGGTCTCACTCTAGCCCAGGATGACCTGGAATTCACTCTGTACTCTCAGGGTGGCCTTGAACTCATGGTAATCTTCCTACTTCTGCCTCCCGAGTGCTAGGATTAAAGGCATGAGCCACCATGCCTGGCTTCATTTCCTTTTTTAAATCATTTATTTATTTATTTATTTATTTATTTATTTATTTATTTATTTATTTATGACAGGGAGAGGGAAAGAGAGAGATGGAGAAGGAAAGAGAAAGAGGGGAGGGAGAATAGGCATGCCAGGGCTTCTAGCCACTGCAAACAAACTCCTTTTGCATCTGGCCTATGTGGGACCTGGAGAATTGAACCGGGGTCCTTAGGCTTCACAGGCATGTGCCTTAACCACTAAGCCATCTCTCCAGCCCTTCATTTCCTTTAAAAAATACGTTTATTTACATATTTGCAAGAGGGGAGAGAGAGAGAGAATGAATGGGTGGATCAAGGCCTCAAACTCCAGATGCATGCTCTCCTTTGTGCATCTGGCTTTACATGGGTACTAGGGAATTGAACTCACGTAGTTAGGCTTTGCAGCAAGTGCCTTAACTACTGCACCATCTCTCCAGGCCCCTGGTTGTGTCATTTCTGAATAAATCAGTGGATTTAGAGCACAAAATACAACCTCATTAAATATACCCATTATTATTGCACATTTATGTAAATGATTAAAAGTTACAAGCCTAGCAGATGCAATTCCAATCATTTATGTTACGAGGGAAACAGCCAGCCCTGGATTGTTACCAGGGACC
>JAEOAD010000005.1:8442500-8607500 GCA_036365145.1 Orientallactaga sibirica
GATTCCACGTATCCAAGATATCTTAAATAAGCAAACATGTAGAAATATAGATCAGGGATGGCTGAAGGGGGAGATCCAGAATTGATGTCCGGTGGCTGTAATTTCAGTTACATATTCTAAAGATCTGCTATGCAATGTTGCTTGTATATATACTAAGCCTATATTATTATGGTATGATTTCATCTTTTGCAAAATGATGTATCTCATGCTCAGTGTTCTTGCCACAATCGAAAGATTTCTTTCAGAGACAAAAGACAAACAAACAAACAAAAAATACTAGACCCTAGCACCCATCAGACATTTTTAATTGAGAGCACACTAATCGTAGCAAAATCCATGACACAAACAGCCCACACATGAAAATAAATTAGCAAGTTTAGTTTTAAAATACTCAGGCAAAAATTGTTTCAGTGTTCCATGTGATTTCCCTGCTCACAGTTGTGCTTTTGCATCTTTTGCTTTTGAGAATCTGACATATTTGAAATTCTGTGACACTGCTGAATGTTTGCGTTCCCTCAAAATCCGTGTGTTGGCATGTAATTCTCCTTAGTGTGCTGTGTGGAGTTGGCAAAGAGACGAATGTCAGGAGCAGCGTCCTCGTGAGTGGGATGAGACGCATTAGGCATTCACACAGCAGCACACGCCCCATCTCGTCTACTAGGTGGCTGCACCTTGAGACGACTATCAATAGGTCTCTTCTGGAAACTGAAGTCACCCTCATCTTGATCTTAGACTTTCCCAATCTGTGAACAATCAATTCTAACTGCTATGAGGCCCTTGGCATGTGATTTATTTTATTTTATTTTATTTTTTATTATTTTATTTTATTTTTTCTGTAGCTCACATGGACGAAGACAGCCAGTATTAAATCTTATCACACACCAGTGAGGTGGTTTCCTTTCAGTCCTCACTATGGAAGCTCAGGCCTGTATTGCTAAAGAAGCACACTGCTTTTGAACTACATCCCCACCAGTGATTTTTGAAGCAGTACCCTACATTGTTTTATACAATGATTTCTCTAGTGAAAGGATATAATTTTTTCCCTAACCATTTTTAAATCTTATGAAAAAAAAAAAGCTACTAGTTTAGGGAGATGGGATTTATTTTAGTTTTGATAGCTCGTGTATGCGGAATCATTTGGGTGGGGGGCGGATCTCAGTGCTGAACGTCTGCTAGCTTTCAATGTCGGCTCGAATATGCTATGTCTGCTGGGCTGTGGACCTGTAAGTGAATGCCTTCCTCACTGTACCATTTGTTCTTCATTAAACTTCAACGTTTTACATATGTTGTAGTTTAATTTAGCAGTGTTGAAACCTGAGAATTGGAATTAATCTGACCCTGTGGCTTCCCAGAGGGCAAAGAAGGTCCTGAAAACACAAATGAAATACTGCAACTAGTTTTCATAATTGAGAAGCAAACTTCATAACAGCAAAAGTCTCAGAAGCTCTGAGTGGAATAACAATGGCTTTGTCAAGAGTACAATTATTAATATAGCAGGAGAAAACTTCCATAGAGACTGGTGAATTTCACACACGTCAGAAGTTGCATTAGGATTGATTTTAGGAGAATGCAGGACTGTTTCAGAAAGGACACGTTTTTAAAACATTCTTCACACAATATGAGAATATGAATTCCAGCTGAGTGATATGCCAGTCAAAACCTTTTAATACAGTGAAGAGTGTTTATCAATTTAGAAAATTATTTAAATTTGTGGAGGAGTGGTTACCATTTCATGTACACATGCCATCGCTGAAACTCTAAACCTTTCTATGAATATAATACAAAAATTCTCCAATTAAAGACTTCCTGGAGAATAAAAATGACTGCAATGAAAGCTAGAAAGAACATCTAAACTCATCGTAAGATCATATCTGTCTGTCAAAAAGAGCCCTGCGCCCATTGCAGAAGAGGGGGTGGATAGAATGGAAGAGCCAAAGGAAGGGTACGACTCCTTGCAATGCAACTGACCAGACAGAAATTGGCCTCGATATCCATGACCTTGCAGTGCCTAGCAAGACCCTCAAAATAGAAGAAAAAGATGATGACATCAAATTAAAAGAAAGACTAATGGAGAGAGGGAGGGGATGTGATGACGATTGGAGTTCTAAAGGGGTATGGGGGCAGAGGAGGGAAATATCATGCATTTTTGTATGTAAGTATAGAAGTTGTCAATAAAAAAAATAAAAAAAAAAGAGTGCTGCACATTTCTTCCTCTTTTTTTGTTATTGGTAGTGTTTTGGTATAGCATTATTTCTTTCTCCAACTTTCTTCTTCATCTATGCATATATCTCCCCCTCACAAAATTGATATAAAATTGATTGTAATTTAAAAACTTGGGTAAAAGTAGCAACAGTGGTTTACAAGTTTTCCATGCCAGACATTTTCTGGCTTGTTGCTGAAGCTCAATGAGCCACAGAACATTTATTAGTATAAAATTTCATAGAAAGAGCCCTGAGTGACCGACAACCATTGTTTTCTCTTCACCCATATCAGAATCCTGGATCTGATATGGAAGACTTTTTTTTTTTTTTTCTATAAGACCCTGCTGATTATTAAAGAACTCAGCTAACTCTGTGGAGGAATGGTTCAGATCTCTGAGTTCTTCCTAAAATTGGAGCTAATTCCCTAGATTTCAATGATGTATTTGACATTCTGTGATTTGGACTTTTAAGTCGCATTCTCATTGGTGGAACAAAGCTCACGACCAAAAGCAGCTGATGGGAGTAAAGCTTTATTTTGGCTTAGTCTCAAGTTGAAGCTTCGTGATGGCAGGGGAAAGCATGTCATGAGCAGAGGCTGGACATCACCTCTGCCACAGCAGGTAGAAACTAGCAGCAAAAGAATGAGCAGAACCCTAGCAAGGCAGAGTTGGCTAGAACCCCCATAAATCCAACCCGAACAACACACTTCCTCCCCCAAGACTCCAATGCCCTAGTTGCCATCAACTGGGAAGCATTCAGAACACATGTGTTTATGTGGGGACATCTGACACCAACATTGATAGTATTTTTGGTGTGTTTGTGGTTGTGGTGTGTGTGTGTGTGTGTTTGCATGTAATTATGTGAGTGTGTGGTGTATGTACAAGTATGTTCCTTTGGCTGGGACAGAGACAATGACGTGGGTGGGGCATTGCTCAGTTGTGGTGGCGAGAACACTGGATGTCCTGCTCGCTCCATTGCTCTTTTGCTTGTTCTTATTTGAGTCTCTTGCTGACATCAGAACATGCTGTTTATCACTAGCCCCGGAGATTCTGTGGCCTTTGCTTTCCTTTGTGGGACTCTGGTTGAAGGTACATGGGGCCAAACCCAGCTGTTTAAGTGGGATCTGGAGATTGGCCCTCAGGGAGTTTCAGGCCCCCTCAGGTCTCTTGCTCATGCAGACAACACCCTTAACCACTGAGCCATCTCTCCAGCCCTGATAGCATTTGTAATGAAAGGTAAATTGAGCATCAGACAGGGAATGTCGACTGCAGAGAGAGAACAAAGTTAGTGAGGATGGTTTAAGGGCATGTCAATTGAACTAGTTTCTCTAAGTTTTATTCCATGTCTGTTAGCCACCATATCCTCCAGGAAATCATTGAATGTAAAAATTAAACAAGGGCTGGTATGTAATTCAGTTGTTAGACTGCCTTGCATGTACAAAGTCCTTTGTTTTATCCTCACTACTACGTAAATAAAGCATGACGATCCATTTATGAAATCCCAGAATTTGGGAAATGGACGTAGGAGGATCAGAAGTTCAATATTATGCTCAGCCAGCCTGGATTTTATGAGACTGGATCTGAAACAAAGAACCCCAAAAGAATTCCCTATATCAATTAAGTGATGGGATATTAATGGAACATAAAAATGGAATAAAGACAAAGGCCAAGAGCAGTAGCCACTGGGGAAAGTTCTCTAAAATGAAACAGGGGCAAAAATTGAACAAACATGAAAAGACAAAATGAAATGATTAAATATGGTTTCCAAAATGATATCTTAGAAAAAAAAAAAAGATTTTTGCTCCTAAGGATCAAGACAAATCCAACATTTTTTCAGTATGGGAAAACACATGTGTGAATAAGTCTTTTAGAATAATCCTGTAGTCTTAATTAACTAAATATGCTTAGCTTCAGATTTTACTATTCGCTCAATTTATCAGCTTCAGTTCCTTTATCCCTCTGTTCCCCCTTCATCATGTCTCTTCTAAAGCCTCCTCCACTAACTACCTCCTCATATTATAACTTTCTCCTTTCCTTCTTTCCCTCTATGATGGAGGGAAACTACATTTTGTCCCTTGATTTTCCTGAACCTCTGCCACTTCAGAGTTGAAAGTATGGGTAATTACTGAGCTATGATTTGGGGTTTTTAACAGTGTCTGCAATAAAACAGAACTCAACAGGCTGCTGGCATTGTGCTGCCCCCTGTACATACTGCTGAGAATGTTTATAAACACATAATGGAAGTGTCCTGGCAAAGCGTCTCTCTTCTGAGCCATGCTGAGCTCCTTGATGGAGCATGATTGCTTCACGTGAACTCAGTTACATCATTTATAAGGCAGTACAGCTTGTGTTACTATAAAACTGGAGTGTTATTAAGTGGAAGTATTTTTACTGAAAAATACCTGCTTTTCAATTCCTGGAGATGTATAGAAAATGTTTATTTGTTATAATACTTTGTAATACTTTAATAGAAATGCAACAGCATCTTTAAGAATTTTATTGGTTTTGAGGTAGGGTTGGTCTCATTCTAGTTTAGGCTGACTTTGAAATTAAGGTAATCCTCCTGCCTCAGACTCCAGAATGCCAGGATTACAGTTGTGAGCCACTACACCAAACCCTAAAAAAGATAAATTTAAACCAAATCCCTTACATTTGAGAAGGAAATCATTTGACTATTATAATGTGGAAATCAGAAATACACATTATGACTCTTGGTTTGATAGGAAATATAGAACTAATTGCTTTTCCTACACAAACCAAAACATTTGAATCTGCTAAGTTGGCCTCTTCTTAAAAATAGTATTATATTTTTAGTGCTTGTAGAAAAACATGTTCTTTAATATCTTAAACTTGGTTTTGACATAGACAATATTGGCTAAATATTTTCAAAATCTAGTCTGTCTTTTATTAAGTCTACCAATCAAAGGGGTGCATACACTTAGGTTGAAAATTTTACATTATAATGATTCTCAGGAGAAAGAATTGCTGAGGAACAAAGACACCGAGTTTAAAATATAGCTGTCAGAAACTGTATTCTGTTTCAGCTGAAGAAATAATGAGTGTCTCTAGACACATATATGTTTCCGTCTTGGCAGAGGGCATCTGGAAGCCTAAGGCCGCAGGAAGAATCATACAGGGAACATTGCCCTTACCTCCTTCAGCTTCAGCAGAAAACGTGCCATAGCCTGCTGCCTGGTTTGATGGTGGAACCTCTGTGTGCTTGTGCAGATGGTCAGATCCTTCTTGGATGGTGGACAATGGCAGTTTTTAAGTCTGACATCATTCATCATTCACCTACATTAAGCCCAGTTTATACCGATGTACTGATGGTGTTTGTTTCCATAGGATACACATGAAAATACAAACGTTTTGGGGTAAGAAGATAATTTCATTAGATAAAATCAAAACTCTACAAGAAATATATGAGAGACATAATCAGTTCCTTAGCATTTACATATTTCCCTACCCACTCCTGATATATGTACGTGATCAAGGGTGCTCTGTTCATGCACACTTAGTCCACAGTCTGTGGGTGAAAGAGTTCACAATGGAAATACCAGTCCTACTTCTCTGATATCTTAGCCTCAGTCTCTCGTGGATTGTTCAGTAAATCAATATCCTTAATCTTAAATATCCTGCATCTTAAATTTGGAGCTTTAAGCAAGATCATTTCATACCCTTCCAGGGAATTATAAAACAAGTATCACTCAAAAGGCCAATTAGCAGATGTATGTTTGGCTTCACTGCCAACAGCAGTGGTGGTGTCATTTTTTAGAGGTTTCATTAGGAATTTCAAATGACCTTAAATCCTGTAACTAAGTTTGCCTTTACTGAATCATCCGTTTGCAACAATATCTGGTTCCTACCACAGTGGAAGCAGAATGCGTATCTTTCTTGTGCCTTCAATTCTACTAATGTAATTTTCCACCCCTCACGTAGTAGACGTTGAATTTTAAATCATTAAGAACATAGCACCTGTCTTCTACTGGTCAATGACATATTCCTTTGATGATAACCAGAATACATTATTTGTTCAATGTTTTCTCATGATATTTTCATACACGTAATATCACACATGTGCTGTCCCCTTACTGGTGCTTCTGCCCCTGGACTACTGGTCAATGACATATTCCTTTGATGATAACCAGAATACATTATTTGTTCAATGTTTGCTCATGATATTTTCATACACGTAATATCACACATGTGCTGTCCCCTTACTGGTGCTTCTGTGCTGGTCAATGACCCTTTGATGATAACCAGAATACATTATTTGTTCAATGTTTGCTCATGATATTTTCATACACGTAATATCACACATGTGCTGTCCCCTTACTAGTGCTTCTGACCCTGGACTAGCTTCCCTTATACTTTCAGGTATTTGCTTACTTTTTTTTTTTTTTAAATATTTTAATTTTTATTTATTTATTTTAGAGAGGGAAAGAGAGCGAGAGAAAGAATGGGTGTGCCAGGGCTTCCAGCCACTGCAAATGAACTCCAGATGCATGCACCACCTTGTGAATCTGGCTTACGTGGGTCCTGGAGGATTGAACCAAGGTCCTTTGGCTTTGCAGGCAAGCGCCTTAACCACTAAGCCATCTCTCCAGCCTGATTACTTATTTTTTAATCTGGATTCCACAAATGAGAGAAAACACATACATTATGAGTATCTGTCTGAGTCAGGCCTTATTTCTCTACAGTTCCACTGGATTTCTTGGTAATGGCATCATTTTCTTGTTCTCTGTGGATGGACAGTGCCCATTGGGTATGTAAACTACATCAGCTGCATCTGCCCATATGCTGAAAGCCACCAAGGCCGACTATGTGCAGCAATTAGCGTGGGGATGGAAGTAGTTTTGAGCTATGCTGACCTTCACTCCTAAGTGTCATTGCTTCACGTGAAATTGTACAGACCACCAGTATGTGTTAAGATGGCATCATTAACTGAGGACACAGGGTTAATGGTCTCTATTTTTCTCATCTGTAAAAATTACCTTGCATTTTTCTTTCTTACACTTTGTTTCTTAGAAGTTAGGGTCTAAAAACAACCCATACTCAGGCTGAAATGTAAGGTAAAATATGTTTTCTGAACATTGAAAAGCAAATGGTGCATATGCATTAAAACAATGCTAGCAATTTGAAGAATATATATTATAGGGACACAAGTGTGGATTTGAATATGGTTTTTATTCTATGTAAGGTTTAACTATTAATTTAAGATTCTTCCATAGATCTTATATGAAGCAATTATATATTTATAATTTGATTCTTTCATTCCTCTTAATTTCTGAAATTGGAATTTTGAAAGGATGAGCTGATCTCTGTGTAATTATTCATTCAATCATTTTATATTCATATTGACTTTTGGATTTTTCCTTATCATTCAAGGTATACAATATTATTTATATCTTAAATTTTTCTTCCTTTTTTTGAGGTAGGGTCACACCCTATCCCAAAAGGACCTGGAATTCACTATGTAGTCTCAGGGTGGTCTTGAATCCTCCTACCTCTGCCTCCTTAGTGCTGGGATTAAAGGCATGCATCACCACGCCTGGCTTATATATTAATTTTATTTATGCCAGAGAGAACTCTTCTCTTTATTATTAACATATATTATTTATACAGAATAATTGGCTTCATTGTAACATTCTGAAATTATTTCTAGTTGTTTTTAATTTTTTTATATTTTGTGTATTTATTTTGAGAGAAAGACAAGCAGATAGAGAAAGAATGGGCACACTAGGGCCTCTAACTACTGCAAATGAACTCCAGACCCATGTGTCACTTTGTGCATCTGGCTTTATATGGGTACTGGGAATTGAATTCTAGTCGTTAGGTTTTCCAAGCAAGCACCTTAAATGCTCAACTTTGTAAGCAAGTGCTTTAGCCCATCTCTGAGCCCCATTATAACTTGTATACACATATACTTAACATTCATTGATCATTTTCACCTCTCATTAACAAACATTGCTTCCCCCAATGCCCCCCTTTTTTTCAGGTTGTTCTCCTACTTTCAGGTCTGTTTGCTAAGCAAATTCTACAAATGAGGGAAAATATATATTGACTTTATAACTGAGTGTGGTTTATTTCAGTTAACATGATATTTTCCAGTTCTGTGCATACTAATGAAAACAGCACCATTTTTCTCTGTATAGCTGAATATCAAGAAAAATATTTTGTACTACCACTGTCTAAGGTCATATATAAAAATTTGTATTTCTCTTGGTGTATTGTGTGCGTATATACCTATATATTCACTCACACTACTGTTTGTTAATGTGTGCTGGTGTGATGAGCTTATAATTGTATTTCTGACTCCAACTGGCAGAAGTCTCATGTTGGGAGTTTAGTGACAAGTATAATTTTATTCAGTTATTTGTCTGCATAAATACTCCTGCTCATCTCTTGTTTGCATTGAATGCATATCTGATTTCAAATCATTCTTTTTCAGGGAACAAAGAAGAACCACGTGTTTTTGACAGTTTGACCAAACACTTGCATTGGGGCCTATACATTTTAGAGACTTGGTCATGTTCGGGCATGTTTACACCCCTTTTTTGAGATAGAGTCTCCCTAGCTGGCACAGGCTGGTAAGTCTACTATCCCAATATCAAAGCCTTTGTAACCATGAGAATTGCTTAGAAATGCAAATTTTCAGTTCATCTCAGGTTTATACCTTACTCAGTGACATATGAAACATGTGACAGGGTGCCCAGTGAAATTTATGAGAAATTTAAGAAAGCATTGACCATGAGGAGATCTATTAACGGGACAAGGACAAGGGCTCTAACACAGAGTCCTTGAGCTAATCACTAACGCTGTCCTACAAAGTCCTGTATTTTCTAAGTGAGATTTCAAAACAAAGGCAGCATTTTGAATGGGCGTGTTGTAGATACACATGGCTATGGTTAAATGAACAGTGGTTTGGGTGCTCTTCTGCTAATATTTACAAAGCATCTACCAACTCTAAGGTCAAACAGATGTATGAATCAAAAATGATTTAACATCTGATTCTACTTTGCTAATTCTACTTCAGAGAACATTTCCATTCATCAAAAAATTAACAAATTTACTTCTGTATGGCAATTTTCTTTTAAAAATTTGTTTATGATTTGTGTGCGACCAAGCTATTTGATATTTTGATTCTCCCGTACATTGTGTAAAGATCAAATCAGTATTATAAGTATCCATATTGCCACAATTATTTATACATTTCTTTATTGTTCGAAAAGTCAAAATGCTCTGTTCTAGAAATTTGTAAATATGCATTATTGCTGACTATATTCATCCTTTTATATATAAGAACCACAGAACTTATCTCCCCAGTCTTATTGTTACATTTTCACTGTGACTTATCTTTTATCTTTTTTGTTTAGTTTTGTTTTGTTGAGAGAGCAGGAAGAGGGAGGGAGAAGAGAGAGAGAGAGAGAGAGATCACTATGTAGGACTTGGAGATTTGAACATGAGTTCTTAGACTTTGAAGGCAAGCACCTTAACCCCTAAGCTATCTCTCCAGCCCTGACTTATCTTTCTTAATTCTTCTTTCTGGCTCCTTTCACCAGTTGATTGAAGACACCATTCTGATCTCTAAATCTATGAAAATAAACTTCTGGTTTCCACTGAGGAGTGAAATCACATGATACTTAGTTTTCTCTTCCTGACTCATTTTGTTTACTATTCCCCAGGAGATTTCTGTCACTGAATAGTGTTGGTGGGGGGGTCACCTTGGCAGCTTTTAAACCTTGACTGTTAAGTATAAATGCTTCACTGAGCATAGGAATGTAAATAACACATTTTTCCATTCCTTTTTAAAAATAATGTTAAATTTTAGCTGGGCAGAAGTAGAGGATCACCATGAGTTTGAGGCCACCCTGAGAGTACATAGCTAATTCCAGGTCACCCTGGACCAGAGTGAGACCCTACCTCGAAAACAAACAAACAAACAAACAAACAAACAAACAAAAAGTTAAATCTTATTTTGTTAAAATAAAATACCTAATAATGACATTCTTCTACTAGTCACAGTATTACATTTAAATGGAAAAATGTGTTTATTTAATGTAATTCAATTAATTTATTAATTTGAGAGAGAGAGAGAAGAGAAAGAAAGAAAACAAGAAAAAACAAAGAAAGGAAGAAAGCGAGAAAGTGCCCACCAGGGCCTCTAGCCACTGCAGACAAACTCCAGATGCATGGGCCAACTTGTGCTTCTGCATTTATGTGGGTACTGCAGAATGAACCTGAGTCCTTTGGCTTTGCCAGCAAGCCTCTTAACAACTGAGCCATCTCTCCAGCCCTATTTATTTCTTTTCTATGTTAAATATTCGTCTTTAAAATTGGCAGTATCAGCCACTTTCCTGAGAGGACAATGTAGGTAGATGGACGAAAGGAAAGAAGAATGACAAAATAAAAGTTAATATTTACAGAAAAATGAAGTTGCTCACCATGCTTGGAGAAAGTTCACATTTTCTTCAACAAATTCTTTTAGTTAAGATTTTATTTCAGCATGTTTAACATAGTTTTAATATCTGAAAATGAATAGTGGAATTGATTATTAGACCCAATGATATTCATGGTTTTAATTTTTTTGAGAAGTCTTCATGCAGTATTCCACATTAAGTGTACAATTAACATTTATTAAGACAGTATATAAGAATCTTTTGAAATTTTCCCCAAGGTTTGTTAACTTTTTTAGGGGGTGGGGAGACACACACACACACACACACACACACACACACACACAGAGGGAGAGGAAGACAGGTAGAGATGGGTGTGCCAGCAGTCTCTCAGCTTCTGCGAACGAAATCCAGATGTGTGTGCCTCCTTGTGGTCAAGTGCGGCATTGCGCCCTTGCTTCACTTTGCATCTGGCTAAACGTGGGACCTGGAGATTGGAACCACCTTTCTTAGGCTTAGGAGGCAGGCGCCTTAACCACTAAGCCATCTCTCCAGACCAGGTTTGTTAACTTTTTATTTTTAAGATAGAATGATTTGTTTATCCATATTCTATCAATAATTAAGTAAATTCATTAAACAAAGAAGTGCTGAGTCGCTTATTCTTAGAGCTTTATTTTGTACATATAATTTCTACATTTGACTTCAGTATCATGGATACAATAATTAGTGCATATAGAAAAGAAAGTTGTTTAATAATTTTTGTTTAGGAGTGAAAGCCATCTAAGGACTATCTAGTATTGCCTGTATGAAACAGAATTGGGTTGTAGAAAAGAGTGACCAACATCATTAAATGTCAGAGAAATGTAACTCAAAACCTCAATGAGTATGTATAAATTATATTATCAGAAGCAGTAACAATGAGAATGCTTACATTCCAGTTTTGTAACTTCATGTCTTTCTCCTGCCAGGCCATGACTCTTAGTATCATGGTGAATAAATTTTTGGAACTAGCCATTCCTGTTTCAGATCTTGGATAAATGGCATTAATCTTTTTACCACTCCTTATTGTGTTAGCTGTTGGTTTGGCTAATGTGGCATTTATGATGGTGAGGTTTGTTCCTCCTCTATCAAATTATGAAAGGACATTAAATTTTGTCTAAAGCATTTTCTACCTTTATTGAGAGCCATATGTTTTTGTTGTTCATTCCGTGGATGTAGCACAGCACATTTACTGAGGAATATATGAACCATCTGTTTGATAATTCTGACTAATTTTTCATGTTGTTTGCCATTATTTGTTGGATTTTTGCATCTGTGTTTATCAGAAATATCCATATATAATTTCATTTTCTTACATGCTGTCATATACCATTTTCCACTGAATTGAAAATTTGGTTCTCAAGGGAGGCTCTTAAGACTCAGCAAGATTGTTAAGACTCAGAAAGCTCCTTAGGGTCAGAAAGTTATCAAGACAGGCTCTCACACGACTCAGGAGGTGTCTAAAACTTACAGGATTCACAAGAATATACAGAGTTGGAAGTGCTTGAGAGGGGAAACTCCCCTCCATCTGAGCCGCCTGCAAGGTGTGCAGTGTGCTTCAGAGCCGTCACTTCTTTGTGGCATTACCTGTGCTCTTGTGGGCTCTTTGGTGATGTAGCTGCTTTGGAGTCACCCATGCTCTTGTAGGTAACCCCGATAAACTCACTGGTGCACCAAGTTGAAATTGACCACAATCTATACTTTGTTCTGGTGTGTGTACTCTGTCTGGGGGTCAATAGATGTTTTTGCATGTTCCTTCTGGAAACACTTGCCCCTGACTAATTTTGGGATCAGAGAATGGTCGTCTTTTAAGGTGAGTTTAGAAGATTTCTATATTTTCAATTTTTTTTATGGCAACCTCCAACATAATGGCATTAGTTGTTCTTTAAATGTTTAGTAGAATTCATGTGTGAAAATGTCTTGTTCTATGATATTCTTTGATGGGTAAATTTCTTCAAAGTTCCCAAAGGTGCTAATATATTTCATAATATTTCTTTTACTAACTTTTGCTATGTACACAGCTGATATTGTGTCCTCTTATTAAATCCTACTGTTGGAAATATGCATCTTTTATTTTTCTCATCAAGGTGGACAGAAATTCTTGACCTGCATGGATATTTTAAAGAAATATCTTTGTCCAGTTTTATCTAATAGTATGCTTTTGTCATTCATTTCTTTTTTGAGGTTTAATTTTTTTATCATGATTGTATAGATGTACATACCACTGATTTTAGGGCTTTGGTTTTTAATAATTCTATGCTATGAATGATCTTCTAAATCTTATGTTCCTTCCTTCTCGTGTGTGTGTGTGTGTGTGTGTGTGTGTGTGTGTGTGTGTGTGTGTTAGTGAATGTTATTGCTTACTTCTCTTAGGGCCTCATTCCTAACAGGCAAACTCTCTATCACTGAGCAATATCTGTAGCCATATTCTTACTTGTTATGAGACAGGGGCTATGTTGTCCAAGCTGGCTAAGAATTGACTCTGTAGCCCAAAAAAGAGTTGAGTTTATGTGAAGCCTGTCTCAGAACGCTAACATGAAACTCAAGTCTGTGAAAGCAGGCCTGGGCCCTCATGTTTTCTTATGTAATATTTTCATTTCCATCCCCTTTGAAGTGCTTTAAAATCTCTCTATTTTTTGTGCCCCCTGCTTTGTGTGTTATGTAATGTTTCACTTGCATGGCTTTAGAAATTTTTATTTTTATTTTATTTTATTAATTCATTTACTTACAAGCAGGGAGAGTCAGAGGAAAGAGAGAGAGAGGGAGAGAGAGAGAGAGAATGGTTATGCCAAGGCCTCTGGCCACTGCAAATAAACTCTAGCCACATGCACCAAGGTGCATCTGACCTTACATTGGTGCTGGAAAATCAAAATGGTGCTGGTGTTATGCTTTGAGGCTAATGACTTAACCACTGAGCCATCTCTCCAGCCTGCATTTTTCATCTTTAAAATATTTTTATTTACCTATGAGAGAGAGAGGGGGAAAAAAGAGAGTATGGACACACCAAGGCCTTCTGCCACTGCAAATATACTTCAGACATATGCACGCCTTTGTGCACCTGGCTTTATTTGGGTATTGGGACATTGAGTCCAGGTGACTAGGCTTTGCAAAAACAAGTGTCTTTAACCACTGAATCATCTTTACCTCTCCTTCTTTACCACTCCTTTTTTTTTTTTTTTTTTTTTTTTTGGTATTTTGAGGTAGGTTCTCACACTAGCTCAGGCTGACCTGGAATTCACTCTGTAGTCTCAGGGTGGCCTCGAACTCAAGACAATCCTCCTACCTCTGCCTCCCAAGTGCTGGGATTAAAGGCGTGCATCACCATGCCCATTCATTTTTAAAAATTTATTTATTTGAGAGAGGAAGAGGCAGAGAGAGAAAACGGGCATGCAAGGGCCCCCAGCCACTGCAAACGAATTCCAGACACATGTGCTCCCTTGTGCATCTGGCTTACATAGGTCCTGAGGAATCAAGCCAGGGTCCTTAGGCTTTGCAGGCAAACACCTTAACTGCTAAGCCACTTCTTCAGCCCCATTTTTCATTTAAAAAAAATATTTTATTTTTTTATTTGCAAGCAAAGAGATAGAAAGAAGAGAGAGAGAGAGAGAGGAGAGAGAGAGAGAGAGAATGTGTACTTTAGGGCCTCCAGCCACTGTAAAAGAACTCCACATACATAGGCCACTGAATCTGGCTTCATGTGGGTGACACAGTCCGCCTCATGTCACTCTCAATGGGATGAACCTCCAGACCAGACATAGTTTACCAGGGGTGGGGATATTAAACCTTCCAGACAGAGGGGAAGTTCCATAATGGCAGAAAAAGCTGGCCCGCTTTCACAGGTCCACAAAGAGAGAACAGCCACCTACAACACCATGAACAAGAACACTCCAGAGAGCCCAGGCAGAACTCATGCACTTTGCATATTTTAGCTGGAAATTCCAGATCTGCCCCCAAGCACCTTAGGACTGGACCTCAGATCAACCTATAGTGACACCAAATTCCAAGCTGAATAAAATCTCCTGAATATTCTCTGACCACTGGGAACTTCCAACTGTGGGGGTTTTTCCCTTGGCTGGGCCTGGCCTGGCTTGGCCCAGACCAACCTGGCTTGAGATGAGGGGAGAACCCCCTAGCCCTTACTCTCCTCCACATGGGTTCTTTTTCTCTTCCAGCTCCCCACATAGCAGGAGCTCCTTGACCTTTCTTTTTTCTCTTTTCTTACCTTGGTTTTTCCAGACCCTCCATGTGGAATCTCAAGGCACATGGGTACCTTTCCTTGGCTCTGTACTTCACTCAGTAAATATACTAATTTAATAATTAAAAAAAAAAAAAACTCCTAAATCTATTGAGGGACATTCAAACTACCTCATGCGGTCCCTGTTCCCCAAGATTCATAACCATCTTACATTGTCCACAGCGTTTTTACCAACTTAAGCTAGTTCAAAGTCCCAAGTCTCATTTGATGTTTATGATAGTCTCTTAGCCGTGAGTCCTGTAAAATCAAAACAAGCTGTAGGCCTGGAGAGATGGCTTAGCCATTAAGGCATTTGCCTGCAAAGCCAAAGGACTCAGGTTCAACTCTCCAGGACCCACATAAGCCAGATGCACAAGGGTGCACATGCAACTGGAGTTCGTTAGCAGTGGCTGGATGTCCTGAGCACCCATTCTCTATCTGTTTCTTTCTCCTTCTCTGTCTCTCTTGCAAATAAATAGAGTAGAGCCCCAAACTTGTGTACCATTTGTGTCACAGTCAGCCTCATCTTGCTGGGTGATCCTCTAGACCAGACACAGTTTATGGGAGAAAGGGATTCATTGAATCTTACAGATAGAGGGAGGTCCCGTGATGGCAGAAGAAGTTGGCCCACTTTCACAGGTCCAGGCAGAAAGAAAAGCCACCACAAACACCTTAAGAAAGCACATTCCAGGAACCCCAGACAGAACTTTGTATATCTTTAGCTAGAAATTCCAGTCTTGCCCCAAACACCTTATAGATGGACCTAGGAGCCACCCACAGTGATATCAAGTTACAAACTTAAATAAAACTCCTGAATTGACTGGGCGACATCCATTCAAACTATCCAATGTGTGTACTTGGGAACTGAACCTGGTTCATTAAGGTTTTCAGGCAAGTGCCTTAACTGTTAAGCCATCTCTCCAGCTCTCCATTTTTCATTTCTGATAAAGATTTTTTTTTGCTTCATTTTATTATTTAAATTATTTTTAATACATTTGATTTTTATTTCTGGTTTATGGTATTTGTGCTTGTACATGATCTATATGTACATAAATATGTCTTAACACTTGTATTTTGTATGTGAATCTTCATTTTAAAATTAATACACTTTAAAATATAAAATAAGGGCTGGAGAGATGGCGTAGCGGTTAAGGCGCCTGCCTGGTAAGCCTAAGAACCCGGTTCCAATCTCCAGGTCCCACGTTTAGCCAGATGCAGTGACGCAAGGGCACAATGCCGCACTTTCCCACAAGGGGCCGCACACATCTGGATTTCGTTCACAGCAGCTGAGAGACTGCTGGCGAGCCCATCTCTGTCTGTCTCTCTCCAAAAATAAAAAAAATAAAAATAAAAATAAAGGCAACCTTGATGGCCTTTTAAAAATATATATATAAAATAACTCAGATTAAAAAGATTAATATTATACCTTTCATATGTTTCCTAATTTATATAAATACATTGCTGAAATGTATGTCGAATGCCACTTTCTATAGTTGTAAAGGTTTTAATTCATAAGTCTGTATGTTGAGCCTCTGCTTTTTTGCATATAGACTTATTTTAAAATGTTTATAGTCAATTCATTCCTTTATCATTTATGTCAGGCACAACCCTCTATCTGCCCAAACCAATTTTTGTGCAGACCACACTCATGGATCACAATGCCATATTATAAAAGTTATAAGAAAAATAGCACATACATGTATTTGAAATGTTCTCACTTACTTTCTAGAAGATGATTTCAGAAAGTTAAAAGAACATTTTTTCCAAACTATGAAAATGAGCTAAATGGTTACTAAAGGAAATCTATTACATTACCTTAAAAATTATGAAATAAATGACATAAACTTTGTACAAAGCACAAAGTGGGCTGGAGAGATGGCTTAGCAGTTAAGGTGCTTGCCTGCAAAGCCAAATGTCCCAGGTCCAACATAAGCCAGATGCACAAGGTGGTGCATGCATCTGGAGTGTGTTTGCAGTGCCTGGAGGTCCTGGAATGCACATTTTCTCTTTCTCTCTCTGTCTTTCTCCCTATTTCTCTCTCTGAAATAAATAAAATAATATTTTAAGAAGAGCACATAGATCATCCTAAAATATACTCATCGTGACTCCTGGGATGAGTGAACATATTGAATTATGTAACAAAAGCACTGTGTAGCCGGGCGTGGTGGCGCACGCCTTTAATCCCAGCACTCGGGAGGCAGAGGTAGGAGGATCACCAAGAGTTCAAGGCCACCCTGAGACTACATAGTTAATTCCAGGTCAGCCTGGGCCAGAGTGAGACCCTACCTTGTAAAACCAAAAAAAAAAAAAAAGCACTGTGTAGCCGTAACTATCTTGAGGAGGGGCAGCTGCTCTGAGCTATTTGTTGGGTTCAGCATAGTCAGAGGGGCGCTACAATACAAAGAGAAAGATAGGAGATCAGACAAGGAACTATGATGACAGAAGAAGAAATGGGATTGATGCTGCTCTTGGATTTGAATATTGAAGATGGCCCTGAGCACATGGAGGCATGAAGTTTCTAGAAAATGGGATAGGAGAGGAATGGATCCTTGCTGGGACACAGAGAAGTAAAGCAGCTTGGCTGTGACCTTGATTTTACCCAGGGCGACTTTGTCCTAGGGTCTCCAGAAGTATAACTGGAACTAAACATAACAGTATGGTTGAAGCTCGTGAGTTTGTGAAAGTGTATGCACTGGCTGGACCTGAAGGATCCTACAGCCGGTTACTAAAGGACCTGACACGGTAGCATGCCTGTAGCTCAGCACGGGAGAGGTTGAATCAGGACCATTGGAGTTCCTCAGTAGCCTCAGCTACAGAGTATGCAATGGTCTGTAAATAATAAATAATGAGCAAAAGTAAAGGTAAATAAGTAACCATAAGGAGACCACAGGATCAAAGATATATTCTTTAGTTTGAAACTTTGAAGTTTATCTATTTTTCAGATCTTTTAAATATTTTATTTCTTTCGATCACATCAATTTCTGAACTAGTTAGTTTTCTATCTTTGTTAAAATTTAACTTTATTCTGTAACAATAGCTTACTCTTTGGGCTCTTCTTAAAAATATTTTATTTTTATTTATTTATTTGAGAGAGAGAAATAGGGGAGAGAGAGAGAGAGAGAGAGAGAGGGAGGGAGAGAGAGAAAGTGAAAATGTGCACTCTAGGGCCTCCAGGCACTGCAAACACACTCCAGATGCATGCACCACCATATGCATCTGGCTTATGTTGGAACTGGGACATTTGGCTTTGCAGGCAAGCACCTTAACTGCTAAGTCATCTCTCCAGCCCACTTTGTGTTTTATATGAAGATTATGTCATTTATTTCATAATTTTTAAACTAATAATAGATTTCCTTTAGTAACCATTTAGCTCAATTTCATAGTTTGGGAAGAAATGTTCGTTTAACTTTCTGAAATAATCTTCTAAAACTTGCTTACTTAAAAGTAAATGAGCCGGGCATGGTGGTGCACACCTTTAATCCCAGCACCTGGGAGGCAGAGGTAGGCGGATCACTGTGAGTTCGAGGCCACCCTGAGACTACAAAGTTAATTCCAGGTCAGCCTGGGCCAGAGTGGTGAGAACCTACCTCGAAAAACCAAAAAAAAAAAAAAAAAAAAAGAAAAAGTAAATGAGAACATTTCAAATACACGTGCATGCTATTTTTCTCATAACTTGTATAACATGGCAGGCATTGTGATCCATGAGTGTGGTCTGCACAAAATTTGCTTTTGGAAGAATCAGGGTTGTGATTTGATTAAAGGCAGGTCCTAAAGCTGTTTCTCAAATCCTGACACACTTACTATCTATAAAGTCTGTTTGTTTCTGAGGAATACGTGTTAAGTCCACATGCTCCTCTACTGGCTTGGTTAATTTCACCGTGATTGCACACAGGTGTGGTTTTCAGGTCTCTGTCGTAGAGAAATGGCTATGTCGTTAAGGCTGTGCCGCAATGAGACCTGTGTCTTGATCCCAAGAACCCACATCAAAGCAGGTCAAGGCAGTGAACATCCGTAATCCAGCTTTGCAGGAGGTGGGCACGGGAGGATCCCTGAGCTCACTGCATAACAAGTTTAGCCAAATCTCTGAGCTCAACATTTAGTCACAGAATTGTCTTAAAAATAAAGCAGCATGCAGTTAAGGACCATACTCAATGTTGACTTCTCCCCCTGACATGCCCATACATACGTGTTCACACATATACTGCACTAACACCCACACAAAAATCACATCTGCATCATTTTCTTGGTATATTATAAATACTCATATTAAGATATATCCTCTAGGGAGGGAAATATCATGTTTTTTATATGTAAGAATAGAAGTTGTCAATAAAAAACAATTTTTTTAAAAAAAGTTATATCTCCTATTGTCCTACTAAATACCACCTAAATTACATTTTATTTGATATCCTTATTAATCCAGTAGATTTGGGCCTGTTATAAAGTTTCTAAGTCATTAAAATGCTAAGTGCTTCACTTAGTAATATTTTTGGTAATCATTAATATATTTGTTCATTCTAGAAAGTCTGCAACTCAGCAAGCTGTAAAGCTTCTTCTCATGTGGTTGGCATATGATCTGAAGAGAGGAACTGAGTCTGCTTCTTCATGTGGGATTTTAATAAATAATTTCACATATTATTTTTTTAAATTCATTAATATCCCATCGTTCAGTTTTAAAGCGCTCACATTTATATTTTTGTTTTTGTAATATACTTTTATTTTAAGTTCTTATTTACATCAAAATTAAGACATAATACACAACATAACACTTTTAGTCATACTTACTTCTTTCATAATCTGTGCCCTCCCTTGAAAAGGGGGTAATTTTTAATTCCAACATTGCTTTATGTGAAAGTTTTGGGTTGGGAATATATAATCTGAGTCTATGCTTCCAGTATAGATAGGGATTTTTAAGGAGAGTTAAATAATTTATCTATACTCTAAAGATAAAAGTCTTGGAGAAAGTCGAAAATCAACACATCTATTTTTTATACTGAGAACTTAATTTCTTATATTTGACACTGTTACACATTTATTCAGAGATAAAAACCTGCCTTTCTTGCAATGCCCTGGGAGCTTGGGTTGGAAAGAAAGATGGACGGGAGCTTGAGGCCCTGCTATGCAAGCACTGGCTCCTGGCTTTAACAAATGGTTTGTGAACATTTAACATGTTCTGGCTTGGTTTGGATAGTACCGTGGCTCTGATGTTTTTATTTGAGCTAAAACCTTCAAAGTCACCCCTTTGACTCACTGCTTTCAATTGTAACTCCATGAGGTAAATACAAGCATTTACTGCAGGGCTTTTAAAGTGCTGTTTTGATAAACATATTATTCAAAGGCACACACATGGAACCTTGTTAAAAGGTTTTCATAAACTGGGGAGGTCAAGGGAGTTGTGGACATGATGGTGGCCAGTGACCACGCACAAAGCACCATTAGAAGGAAGCAGAGCTTTGGTAATCTGCTGCCCAGTAGGCTGTCTGTTAATAATGTCCTTTGTAATTCAAACAGATTTCTAAGTTCTCACGACACGTGCATGAAAAATGCTTAAGCTGAGGAACATACTAATTATCCTGATCTGTTCATTACACTATATCCATGAGTGTATCTAAGGATCTCAGTTTGTCCAAAACACTTAACTAATTCTTCTGTGTCAACAAAACTATCTAACTGGTGTAGGGGACATCGTAAACAATGAGAATATAGCAGTCAAGCTTTTCTGCAATATGTTTTATGTTGTAATATTCATTGAACTATGTTGAAATATTTTCAAGCTTTTCTCACTAAGAATCTATCTTGTCTTTTTAACATTTTAAAAAATATATTTTTTATTTATTTGCAAGGAGAGAGAGAGATGGAGAGATGAGGAAAGAGAGAGAGAGGGGGGGGGAGAGAGAGGAGAGAGAGAGAGAATGAGAATGGGTGCTGCAGGGCATCTTGCCACTGCATATGAACTCCAGATGCATGCGCCAGTTTATGCATGTAGCTTTAGATGAGTATTTGGGAATAGAATGCAGGCAATAAGCAAGTACTTTAGTGGCTGAGCCATCCCTCCAGCCCATTTCTCAATTGTCATACAACACGCAATGCTATTTTAAATGTATTTCTTCAGTACCTTTGTTAATGTACACATTAGCTTCATTTTTATCTAAGATAGTTTTCAAAATGTGCTTAAAAAGAATCTGAATTTTGTCACAGCATTATTCAAACAAGCTTTGGCAATTTATGTCCCACAGGAAATTATTAAAAAATCTACATTTTAATTGTTTCAGTATTGTATGTATTGACTTCCAGGTAATGTCCAATGTCCTAGGAAAGGCTACTTAATGGAACTAGTAAGCATGGTATTTAAAACTCATAAATTATTTTTCAATTAGCTATAGCTCATCAATCACTTCTGAAAGCTGCATGTCAAGATGAACATTGGGTTGTGGTTTTATAACCTTCTCTTTGCAGTTTAATGGTTTTCTTTTATGTGTTTCATCACTATTATCCCTGGTTCATTAAGATTTATGGCTGATCTATGTTTCTTAGGGTGTGGAAATTTGGTTAATTAAAAACTCTCCTGGGGTTTTCTCTCATGGTGGCCATCCTTTCATGACACCTCACGGGATATTTGCTTTGTCAATGTCACAGATGTATTTGTGTTTGCCTGTCATCTATTTGACAACTTTGAACCTCTTCTACCTTTATTTCAATGCTTATGTGCATTTATTATAGACATATAGTTGTTATTTTAACCTAAAAATAAATATTTATTTTTAGAGAACAAGTCCACTGCAAGATGCTTTATGATGATCTTCATTTCTTTCCCTTTCAGACCAATTATGCTGCTGTTGCTGCTGCTGCTGCTATTGCTGCTTCTTCTTCTTTTCTTCTCCTCCTCCTCCTCCTCCTTCTTCCTCTTATTTTATTTATTTTTGGAGAGAGACACAGAGAGAGACAGACAGAGAGTGAGAGGGAGACAGAGATGGGCGTGCCAGAAGTCTCTCAGCTGCTGTGAATGAAATCCAGATGCATCCGCCCTCTTGTGGTCAAGTGTGGCATTGTGCCCTTGTGTCACTTTGCATCTGGCTAAATGTGGGACCTGGAGATTGGAACCGCTGGAGATTGGAACCAGCGTTCTTAGGCTTAGGAGGCAGGCGCCTTAACCCCTAAACCATCTCTCCAGCCCTTCTTCTTCTTAATCTTAGCTTCCTGGCACCTGCTAGGAAGCAGACAGTGGTACCCAAAGCTATGTTAGCATTGGCTATGACATTTGTTTTAATAAAATTAAACTAACACTCTTTGCCCAGAAACTTCTAAGTGCCAATTACAAGTAATTTCATACTACCTATACACTTCACTTATTTCCTGAAAATCAAGCCTCTTCATCCTTTACCATGGGAATTATCTTTCTCATGATTTGCCTCTTACTTTTGCCCATCAACTGACCTCTTGTGTTGAATATGTTTGTGACCTTGTGTTTGCTCTCTTTTTCTTAAAGCCTGCCTCAGTATTTGGTAGAAATCACACCTTCACTTCACTATTCCCCAAAGCAGCTCAGATGTACTGATGTTGGCCAAAGAGCATTAACCCCACCCTCATGGCCAACTCAGTTTAAAAACAGGAATTTAAATGTGGCAGTAACATTTCCTGCTAAAGGTCTTTCTTCCCGTAGACTTCTCTGTATTTCAAAATAGTCACATTGAAGGTTTTTTATTTTTTTTTCTGTTCTCACTGTGACATCATTTAGTGATTATTTTAATTAATTGTCATAGGCATCACCATATTTGCTGCATAGTAGCTCTTCAGGACTTCTTTATGATTGCCTGAAGATTTGACCCTTCGTGCTTGTTCCAACAGTCTCTCGAGCCTCCATCCATGGCAACCTCTGATGTCTGTTCTTTGAGATGAACTCAGTTGGATTCTGCATGGCAGTGAGGTAATGCACTGCCGATTTCTCTATGCTTGGCTTAATTTACTTAGCCTGGTGCCTTCCACTTCATTTGTGGTGTCGTAAGCTGCACAGTTCTATTTGATGGCTGTCAGTGTTCCTCTGTTCCATGACTTATATATATACATGCAAATCATACATATTTATATAAAATCTATATAAAAGATGTCATTGTATGAACAATGAATATGCAGATGAATGATTCCATATCTTGGCCATTAACCATTCTGCAATCAACTTTGCTAAAGACATCCATATAGATATTGAGTTCCTTTTCTGTGGATTTCTATATCATCTACTCTCTCTCTTTCTCCATAAATTCTGGGCGTGGTGGCATGTGACTACAGACTGTTGGGTAGACTGGCACTCTCCAGCTAGTTACTCTTGCCTAATCACTAAGCTTCTGGCCAATGAGAGATCTTGTCTCAAAAAGAGGTGAATGGCACACAGGAGGATGACAATTGAGGTTGTCCTTTAACTTTCATACTCATGTCCTTGCTCGTGCATGCACACCCCATGACACACACATGAAGCCACATACATATGAACTCAAACAGAGCCCAGCTGTACATACTTCAGGCAGAATTTGCACTTAACATCCTCCTGAGGTGGCCTCTGTAAAGATGCAATTCTAGGTGCACACTACCACCCCCAGATGTTTACTGTACAACACACTGTCATCTATTTTGTAGCTTCCTTCTCCCAGAGGCAATAAGCATTACATCACTGTCAATGATATTTATGACACTACTTCCAATAATGAATTTTATGTTCCTACTGATCTGTAATTTCAGAGGATTTTGTCACAGGTAAATAAATGATTTCTATTTTTTTTTTAATGTCCTGAGAACTCAGTGAGCATTTAGTCTCAATCTCTATTTCTGGGCTCTTTCGCTGTAAAATTTACAACCTCATACAACTTTTAACCTTTTTTTTTTATATAAATTATGTGGTTCTCTTGTTATCCTTTACCATGATAAATTATACTCTATGTGTTAGACTCCATATGTATATCTGAACTCTCTTTTGAACTATCTACTTGCCAGGTCAGTTAAGGTGTGCACTGTAATACTTAACTTGTTTTAATGACCTTTGATTTGAGCCTCTCATGGCTGATCTGGACCTGTGCCTTCATTTCTAATAAATATATTTTCTATCTACCTTTCTTATTATAAAACAAGGACAGAGCCTGTAAGGCCTGCTTAACAGAATGTTTATATAAAACCCCCACTTCTTATCCAACAGGAGAAATGCA
The DNA here is from genome assembly GCA_036365145.1 of Orientallactaga sibirica. Lineage (NCBI taxonomy): Eukaryota > Metazoa > Chordata > Mammalia > Rodentia > Dipodidae > Orientallactaga > Orientallactaga sibirica. Next base: position 8,466,561 of record JAEOAD010000005.1, read on the forward strand.
CATAGTGTTCATGTGCCCTATGCTATCTCCTGTCTCCACTGGTGAAACTTCAGTCCGAACATCTTTATCTTCTGCCAAAGAGGGAGTGCCAGTATGGCTATGAGTACAACGGATTGCATGTGGAGCTGAATTGTCATTCATAACAAGACTATGCACACAAGTAGAATATATGGTGGTGTTCAATACAATTGATATGCTGAGTGAATTATATTCTTTATCTCATGAACTAAATGTGATAAATATGAATAAAATGATCTCTTTAATGCTAGGAACTAGTCACGAAAAATGAACACACCCACACACAACAAAACTTCAAGGCCAAGGTAAGAAATATTTTAAGTAATCAGATATTATGAATAAAGGGATGGGAGTAAGAAAGTAAGAAAACACACAAAAACATAAGGAAAGATAAGCTAATCAATGAAAGAAAAGAAATAGAAAAACAAACAGAGATAGAAAAGCAAACAGCAAATTTGTGACAAAGAAATATATTTAAAGGGATAAATTTTGTCTCACCCAGTGAGCTTCAATACCATTTGCTCAGGTGAATGATTGTGTCTCTACAAAATGACGAGTCCTTCACTCGTGTTCACCACTGTATCTCTGCTCAGTGCTCCAGTCGGGTGCTTCACAGATCAAGGTCTGCTGCCCTCGTGTATTTGCACAAGCTGATTTATGGTGCTTTGCTTTTCCTAGATCACAACTTTGCCTGTGCCATGGCCTAATCATTTAATTAGAGACATTAAATGTAGCATTACTTTGCTAGATGTTTGAAGTTACAAGTGTATAATTATATAGCTGCACTGGAAATTAAGTACTGTGTACATTAATTAGTTTTAACTCATCACTTAAGAATATTTTAAAATATGTCTACACTAACCATAAAATTTCACCAAAATAATCTGGTTGAAAAGTTGATAAATGCAGAAAATTTTTGCCTGAGTGCTGGTCTGTGTATGTGCTAATGTTCAAGTTTATGGGAAATCAAAATGAGCAATAAAGTTTGGTATAAGAGAATGGATCACACTTGAATTACCCATTTGACCAAATCAGTAGATGTAACCAACAAGAGTTGTATTAAAATATTGCCATATGGGGCTGGAGAAATCGCTTACTGTGAAGCTTACCTGTGAAGCTTAAGACCCAGACTTGATTCCCCAGCACCCATGTAAGCCAGCTGCACAAGGTGACACATGCGTCTGGGGTTCGTTTGCAGTGGCAGGAGGCCCTTGTGCACCCATTCTCTATCTGCTTCTTTCTCTCTCCTCCCCTCTCTGTTAAATAAATAAATAAAATATTGTAAAAAATGTTTCCATATAGATATTTTTGTATTTGAATAAGAGTAATTTTTTTCTATGTATTTGCTCTAAGAACATATGATTACAATATAGTTTTTAAGATTTTATCAATGAAAGAATTATTCTGATAATATCCAGTAAGACAAACTAGGTGTCTGGCCTCTATTCCAGTATATATAGAGCTTAGACATTGCCATTCCACCTTAACAATGACACAAGTAAACAAACTTATGACCTAATAAGTAAATGAATCAAGTACAACCTTCATCAGATTTCTCAAAGATTTGCAGCCACTGGGCAAAGTGTATCACCCAGAATTTGTAAGAGAGATGACTAGATGAAGAAATGGCCAAATAACTGGACCAAAACCTCCACCAACCCAAACGTCCTTATGTATTAGAAGTCAGTCAGAACAACCTAAACCATTGTAGATGACTTACTGAGGCCCTTTAAGTACAAAGATAAAGTTTAAAACTCGACGGGGCGCACATTCAGCAGAGGTGCTTACTTTTGGTACTTTTATCTCCAGAAGTGTATCAAGTTTTCACCATGAAGATTCAAGGAAAATTGCTTCATGCTCGAACAATGTCAGGAAAGGTGCTGTTTTGACATATGTCCAGAGGACGCTATTGTTAACTGAGCACGAGTTCATGAGAAACTATCTTCCAGGTTCTTTCTGATTGGTTTAATCAGAACTGGACTGACCTCAAACAAGGAAAATGCGGCTTTCTAGCCAGTTCCAGCTTTCCATGAATGGAACTGCCAGTCCTCAGTTCCCATACCTCTACCTCCCCCACCTGTTCTGCCCAAGATTTAGGTTGAAATGGGGACAAGACTGAGAAATGCATACAAATATAATGACCCAAGAGCACACAATATCATCAAAAATCCAACATGTATTAGATCTACCCATAATTTTTACACAACACTGGAGGCTTTTTTTTACAAACTCACTTTACCCAGTATATTATGTTCAATTTACCATCAAAAAAAGTTATAACAAAAGATGAATATCAGTTCAAAGAGGTAGATTAGGCATTAAAGCAGACTCAGATATAAATGCCATAATCAGATAGAGAACTCTAAATAATTATGCTTCATAAACTAAGGGCTCCGCTAGAATCCATTACCAATGAGTATTCATAGACGTAGGAATACTGTAAGCAAAAAGATTGGAATCTTAAGAAAGAGTAACAAAGTAGAAAGGAATGAAAGAAATCATAACACTGTACAGCATAAATCAAGGTTGTCTTTGGATGGCTCTCTAGTGGAATATTTGATGCTGAGGAAAACATGTCTGATCTGAGGTTATGACAGTGGAAGCTACTAAAACAATTGAGCATGTTGAGTCTAGCACTCAGATTTGAGCATTACATATTAAGGTGCAAAGGGCCCTGGGCTTGGGCAACAGAGCAGACCCAGGACTGAAGTCAACTTTTTATTGCTTTAGCTTGATGACAATTCACTTCAGACATTCCAATCACTGCATACTTGAGTCAACACCATCTTCATGTGAGTTACATTCTTACTCGCAGGAACCATGCTGGGATTTTGATGGGATGCTTAGACATGTTCCAAGGTGGAGAAAAGCGTTTATTATTTTTGTGTCTTCTTTCTTCTGTCACAAAGAGAGTATGAAAAGACACCTCAGAGGATTGAACTTCTACATTGACTTCCTGCGGAAATGCAGCTGTGTTTCCATATGTTGTCACTAAGACTGTGTTCCTGTCCGTGAAAAACCGCTTCTCCCAGCTCCTTTATTTGCTGTATTTTGAAAGACAACCTCTTATCAACATCTTGGCACGTGTTTGAAAAAAATAAATCATTCAGAGATAGAATAGCAGTTTGAATTTATGTCCCAAAAGAGATTCAAATGTTTAATTAAAGCTTCTAATTTGGATTACCAGCTCTGTGGTTGCAAGAGGTGTCACTGTGGGCACATTTTGGAGTCCAGCCCTAAACATGTTACTGGAGATGGATCTGAGTTCCAGCCTAAGATATGCTGAGTGCTTGAGCTCTGCCTAGGGACCCCAGTGTGTGCTTTCTTGTGGTGTTTTTAGTGGTTTTTCTCTCTGCATAGATTTGGTAAAGGGGGCCAACATCTTCCACCATCATGAAACTTTCCCTGGATCTTTAAACCTGACATAAAAGTCATTCCTCTCATAGACTGTGTTCAATTTTACCATCAAAAAAAAGTTATAACAAAAGGTGAAAACCAGTTCAAATAGGTAGATTAGGCATTAGAACTAGACTCTATCTTGTTCATCTGAGCAGCATGGAGCTAACTACAACAGAAATATATACCTGTAAGAGTTTTCTCCTAAACATCACTTTTTACATACTATTATAATCTGAATTTATCCCCCTCACAAAGCATTTGCACTGAAGTTCTAGTCCTTAATACTACCGGATATAGTAATATTTAGAAATAAGATCTTTGAAGTAGGGATGAATTGAAATGAAGTTGCTAGTTTGGAGTCCTTCTGTAGTTTAGTACTCTCCTTAACAAAAGAAGAAGAGACATCATCCATGCACGGTTGATGACAATGATAAGTGATAGCAGCTATCTATAACCCAGGAAGGAATATTCCATAGACTCTAACGCTATCAACATCTGGGTCTAGAGAAGAAACCTCAGAATAATAAAAAAGTAAAATCCTATTGATTAAGAAAGAAGAAGAAGGAGGAAGAGGAGGTACAAAAAAAGGGAGAGGAGGCAGAGTAACAGAAAAGGAAGAGGAGGACCAAGGAAAAGAAAGGAAAGAAAATGTACACTAAAACTGGAAAAAAAGGAGAAATAACATTAAAATAATAAAAGATTGAATAAAATTTTCAAGAATTTTGGGATGAATGTGCCAAGTATACCATATTCACTGTATACCGGTAGTTTATGATTAAAAAGGATGAAATGAAAAGGAAAAGAAGACATGTTTAAAACAGTAATATCGGAAAGGTTTCCAAAATCAATGGCACTAATTAAAAGATAGAAATTATCTCCGTGCATCATAACCAGAATTCTAGGTTGCTGGAAGGGCATGCGGCTCAGCGAGTGTGGCTTCGTATTCCTGCTTCTCTGGGTTCAGTTCCCAGTATTAAACCAACAATTAAAAAAATGCAAAGAAAAAAGGTAAAGCAGTATAGCTTTCATAAGCAATTCCTTTAAATATAAAGAATGTGCATATCAAAAGTTAGAAACATAGTGACAAATATACCACTAACACTGACCAAAGGGAGCTGAAAAGGCTTAATTTCACCCACTGAATAAATTTGAAAATCATCATCAGCAATACTCAAAAGATGAATAAAATGGTGAATGGTCATTTCTATAAGAAGACAGCAATCCTCACTGCACTCAACTAAGAATCAAAAAGCAAGAGGGAACTTGATGAAAACAGCAATGATACAACATGATCTGTCATCACCACTAGATTTTTTTCATACCTGTTTCAGGAATGGACAAATCCATAAAAAAAAAAAAAAATCCAAACCTCGTAACTGAACTAGACCTAAAATGAACTCATGGCTCAGGGAAATTCGTGGAAGAGGGGGCGAAAAGACTGTTAGAACCATGAGCTGGGTCATTATACACAGAGTCATTGCCTCTCCTGCATAACTGATGTCTGACTCCATAAGACATGGCCCACATTACCCATGGGGGGAGGACAGGGAGAAGGCTAACAATGGTACCATCATGGCTGTATATGCACTATATACATAACTAATAAAAAAATCAGTCAAGATATAAATGAGCCATCATTATACCTGGTGATAAACTGGATATAGTTTACTTCATTAAATAACCAAAGAATAAATATTCTTTAGCTCTAAAGGAAAATCCAATCTGTTAGGCCATATTCTGGAACATCAAACATACTTTAATAAATGTAAAAGAAGATGTCACCCCAATAGGTGCTGTCAGGCTACGATGGAATTAAACCTAAAATTAATAATGAAAGATGGGTGGAAAATAAAAAAAAATAGTGAAAGACCAAATAGCACATAAGACAAAAGGGAAATTTCCAGAGGAAGTTAAAATAATTGTGAATTAAATCCAAATAGAAATGGCAGTAGTAGATCTAAAGTGTAGGAAAAGCAGTGCTTAGAGGAAAATTATAGCACCAAACATACATGCTAGAAAAAGAAGTGCTAATATCAGTAATGTATATTTGAGTCTTAGAAGAGTAAGGTTAAATCAAATTAAAGAAAAATTCAGACAACTAAACAATGAACTTAAAAAGAGAACATCACACAAAAATCTCGGTGTTTGTGAAAATCAATAAGCTCTAGGTTAAGGAAAAACACAGTAGACAAGTTACTAATATTAGTAATGAAATATGGTCATTTTTATTAATACTAAAAGCTTAATTAAAGAATATTGTGTTCATAAATTTGATAGTATAGGTAAAAACTGAGGTTATGTTTTGAAAGATACATCTTCCAAAAGCCACATGGAAATAAGTGACCAATTCAAAGAGTTCTATATCTATTAAATAAATTAAATCAATAACTATCTAGAATAAAAAGTACAGGGCCCAGAGGTATTCATTAGTGATACTGAAGTTTAAAACAAAAAAAAAAGCAAAACAAAACAAAAAGCAAAATCAAAAAGACAATAAAAATGTCTCTATAATATCTTCCTAGCTTGGAAGAAGCCAGAGGAGAACTTGTTAAAGCATTCTCTGAGACTAGGTTGATGTGCATAAAAAAACTAAATAAGTTCTCAGAAAGAAATCTATAGTATATCACTCATTAACACATATACAAGATTGTTAACAAAATATTAGTTATTCAAGTCCAAAAATTTATAAAATATACTGGTTACCATCATCAGCTATGATTTAGTTCAAGGATACATGGATGGTTAAACATTTGAAAATTGATTAATGTAATCCAAAACAATACCAGATAAAAGAATAAAAATAATATTATTAGAGTAAGTATCTAATGAATTCTAACCCTTATTAATGATAAAAATTCTCAACAAATTAGAGACAGGTAAAAATCACATCTTAATAAAGAATACATACAAATATCTCCAAAATGTTTAGTTGCATAAAACTCATGAGACTATGTTTCATAGGAAAAAAAAAATTCCACATCATTTAAACGCTCATGCTGAAAGCTAGTACAATTAAACTTTTGGCTATTATCAGTCAAAAGCAATTAGTTTTCACTTGTGAAGCCAGGCAGACTCACTGAAAGAATTTGCTTTCTGCTTTGAATCAATGAGATTTCATAACTCTATATTCATAAATTCCTTTGAAGGTCAACATTTAAATAACAACAGAGGCAGCATTTCTTCTCCTTTGAAGCTTAGTAAAAATGACCACAGATTCTCATCTTTGACTACACGTCTAATCAATGCCTCAGCCTCTTGGAGTAGCGTACGAAAATGGTGGAAATGATTTATTTGGGTCTGTTTATAAAAAAACGAACCATGACATGTGGAATTAATGCTTTGCTGAACAGCTTGGAGTAAATTCACTGCTGTTACACCATTATCATTCGTTACTCATATTCATTTCCGTTTCAGCCAGAGCTCCCTTCGTTAGGCCATCCCTGGCTATTCTATAAACATCTCCATAAAATTTTTAAAAATCTGTCAACTTTTGTTCTTACAGTGCATATTTCATGGAATTTCTCATTAGTTGTTGAGATTTCTATGGTACAGAACACAGATTCTTTGGCTAGTCTCACATGGATAGAGGACAAGTTTTAGAAATACATTTGGAGCTGTGACAATAGCTGTGAAAAAATAGGAAATTCTTGAATTTTCAAATTTTATCAAATAATGATGAGGCAGATGGAAATTTACATTGTACATTTTTATAAAATCGATGTGCATATATACTTTTACTTATAAATGATACTTTGAAATGTATATGAAAGGTAAAGTTGAGCTCACTACAGTATTTATGACCTCACATTTTCTATTAATAGTGTGAACACTTAAAATTTACTTAAAATTCATCAATACATATTTTATGAACAATTTCTTTCTTTCTGTTTATGCATAATATTTTATAACATACAGATATTAAATAAATATTTATAACAGTTTTTCCTTAATCTGTTTCTGCCTTCTTTTTTAATATTTTATTTATTTATTTTATTTATTAGAGACAGAGTGAGAGAAAGAGAGAGATGGAGAGTGAGAATGGCCATGCCAGGGCCTCTGGCCATTGCAAATGAACTCCAGACGTGTGTACCTCCTTGTGCATCTGGCTTATGTGGGACCTAGAGGATTGAACTGGGGTCCTTAGGCTTCACAGGCAAATGCCTTCATCACCAAGCCATCTCTCCAGCCCTGTTTTCTTCCTTCTGCTAAACCTTTCTAGCATAAAAGCATTAAGATGTAAATAATTTTAAGGCAACATAAGTAGTTTCATCATTTACTTGTAGTTTAGAAATGCTTGTCATGGAATTACATATTTAGTGACAATTAATACTAAGGTGGTTCTATATGTACAAATGAAATAAAATTGAATTAGAATTACAAACTATGAAATTCAGTATTATTTGTTATTTCATTTATTATTCATTTCATTCGAAACTAAAGCAAGCTTATAATGCATTTGGAAAAAATAGCAAAGTTAATTAGAAGGAAAATAATCAAAAAAAGTAAGCTAAGGGGCAGATAAAGAAGACATACCTAGGAAAACAAATATCAGGAGATCATTGTCTCTGTTTAAAGGAATAGGTGGTATTTAAAATGAGACTTAATCTGTCTTTATTTTGAAAAGAAAAGGACCTTAGCAATTGAAGCACATGGTTTTCTGTCTCTTCAAGAACTCTCTTCTATGGTCAATGTACATTTCCTCCAGCTTTCTCTGGAAATGATCCTGCCGAGACTTTCTGTGGCTTTAAATTGATACTGAGCACATTCTCTATACTAGATATATTCTGAGCTGGCTCCTTAAAGAAGAGCTGATTTATAGGACAAACTTCAAGAAGGAGAAAATGCCTTGGCAATATGCAAGAGCACAAACATTTCCACTACAGAAATTAATTAATCTGTGCTGAAATATGACAGCTAGATTGAGTGGGAAGTCCCTGAAATGATAGGAACATAATGACAACGAAGTAGCCTTTAAAGGTCTGAGGAAATGGCTCAGGAGACATGACAGTGGCAGGACAAGCAAGAGGACCTTTGTTCTGATCCCCAGAACCCACATAAAAACCAGAAGCCGTGTTAGGTGTCTATAAGCCCAGCTTACCTGCAGCCTGAAGGGAGGCAGAGACAGAAGAATTTTTTGGAAGGTTGTGGGCCAACTAGTCTGGAGATCATTGACAATGGTGACCGACACAGAGAGATCCTGCTTAAAACAAGGTGGAAGGCAAGAACCAGGCCGCAACCCCGAGTTAGCCTCCTCCCTCCTCCCTCCTGTGGTGTCACACGACACCACAATTAAGTAGATAATATTATATTAATAAAGACTGGTCTGCCTACAATCTACCTCAAGATGGACAAGTTTTCTAGAACGCAGTTCTCATACCCAGTGGTTAGTATATGTTTGGTCTAGACTGTGAGGAAATTACAACTTAACATAAATAATCATGGTTAGATGGCAGTCCTGCGTAACATCAGAAAACTTGACTAAATGGTTTTCAAGAGGGGTAGACTTAGGGTGACTGGACCCCTGAAGGTAAAAAGGACAGTGAAGTTTTCACTTGTTAAAAATCAAAGGTGATCAGAGATTTTTTTTTTAAATTTCTTACATCCCTAGACACCTGTTTCTCCACAAACAATCAGGACCCCTCATGGGAGGGAGGTCTTTCATAGAATTTAAACATTGTGGTTGGTCAAATTCAGGTGCCACAGCTAATCACTTCCTGAGACAGCCTCTAGCCCTAACCAACCAGCTGGCCCTCTGGTTCACCTGGGCCAAAAGACAGCCCAACACCCTAAGGTTCTAAATACCTTTGGAAGGGGAGGGCAGGCTCTGGCTTCTGATCACCTAGGAACTTCCAGCTGTGGATGAGTTCTTTTCCCTCCTCTGGGCCTGGGTTGGCTCTGCCCAGGCCCAGCCCAGAGGGGTTTGGCTTAGACGGTAGCCCAGGTCCAGCAGGGAGAGCCCCCTAGCCCTTACTCTCCACATGGGTTCCTTATTCCCTCCAGATCCCCTACAAAGTAGGAGCAACTTGAACTTTCTCTTTTTTTCCCTGTTTTTTTTTTTTTTTTTAAACCACGAGTCACATGGACTCCTGGGCCACATGTGGCCCACAAGTGCTTTTGGGACCCCACTTTTCTCCCCACTTTATCTCCCCTTACCTCCCAGCCTTCCCCTTTCCACACTCCTCTATAAAATCTGAATAAAATGTGGTTTCTTAAAAATCATTCTCTTGAATCTAAAATTGCCAATGCTTTGGTTAGTATGCAGATATGAACTCAGGGCTTGGTGTTCCAGGAAGCACCCCAGAACCCCAATTTCCCCATTAGTTTCTCCCCCACATTCTGTGTTGACAAAATGGAAGGACTAAAAGCTACTTTTGTTATTGGGAACAGATATTGAATAATCTCTCTTCCAGGACAATATGGTTTAAGAAATCGTGCTGTCAAAGCATATAATGACTTATATGTTTCTATAAATACTTGCTAGTTCAATTTTATTTGATTTAACAAAATACTATATGTAAATGATTATGACATTCTTTGTAATTTGTGTTCCAACTTATGAATATTTTATTTATTTATTCATTTTATTTATTTATTTAAGAGAAGGACATAGAGAGAGGCAGATAACAAGAGAGATTGAGCACACCAGGTCCCCAGCCACTGCAAACAGACTCCAGATGTGTGCACTGCCTCGTGCATCTGGCTTTACATAGGTACTGGAGACTCAAACCTGGGGCCTTTGGTTTTGCTGGCAAGTACCTTAACCACTGAGCCATTTCTTCAGCACCCTTCTTTTGAATACAAGTTAAGTTCTTTAATAACCTTAGTTATTTTCAGATATTGAAGATATTAAAAATGATTTAAATAATAGTTTTAAATAATGTAATGCATCCATTTTTATGTGAATTTATTTTATCTTAAAAATAATATCATGAATGATATCACATATCTATTATTATAACAGCTGGCCCTTGAACTTAAGGCTTACCCAACTTACATAGGGAATTTGAGTACAGCAAGAGGTTTTTAACAAAATCAAATATCTTCAGAATACTGTATCATATAGTTTTAGTGAATACAGATATATGTGGGAGTATACTTCATTTTATACATTATATTTTCAAATTCATGAATCTATTAAATAGCTTCTAATCAAATCAAAGATATTAGCACCATTAAAAAGAATTATTTTTTCTTATACATCTTAAAGATCTTTGCATTATGTAAATCAGGTCTAGGAGTTGTTATGTGAATAAGAGGCAATGTATGATTATGTTTCCAGAGTGATGCATCTGTTCTGATCTGATTTAAGTACACATCACTGACTATAAATTATTGTATAATTTTGTTTGATTAGTAAAATAATTTCAGAGCAGTTGAAGCAATATTGTACATGTTCCAGGTTTCCCATTTCAGTTCTTCCTGTGCCATCTTAGTTGTAAAGATCTCAACAGAGCATTGCCATCATGAGTCACCAAAGTTGATTTGGGGATGGGGGGGCAGCCAGCTATTATGCTTACTCCCACTTAACGAGCTTCCATAAATAAAAAAGTCCAATTTCATCATTTTCAATATTTGAATTTATATATGCTAACCAGTTTCTCCTTCAGTTTTTAAAGATAAATTAAACCATTTATATTTTATTTTCATTTATTTATTTGGGAGAAAGAGAAAAAAAAATAACGTTATTCAACTCTGCTCAAAGTGACCAACCTCAGAGATCCTGTGCCAGGATACATTAAAAAAAAAATGTTCAGGGCTGGTTAAGGTGCCTGCCTCCTAAGCCTAAGAACGCTGGTTCCAATCTCCAGGGTTCCAATCTCCAGGTCCCACGTTTAGCCAGATGCAAAGTGACGCAAGGGCACAATGCTGCACTTGCCCACAAGGGGGCGCACACATCTGGATTTCGTTCACAGCAGCTCAGAGACTGCTGGTGCGCTCGTTCTCTATCTATTTCCCTCTCCCTCTCTCTCTGTCTGTCTCTCTCTAAAAATTAAAAAAATGTTCATTCTATGCTCCAGTTTCCATATTCTTGGACTTCACTTGGCTTTATTTTTTATATGGTGAGTATCTATACCTGATACGGCCTGGTTTGTTGAACAGCTGTGTGTTCCTTCCTGCTAATAGGAAAGTGATCTGTGAGCAGGGCATTGCATATCTTCCTGAAAGCGCTCTCAGCACTGACAGCAGTATGTGTTCCATGTGAGATGCATGCAAAAATGATTGTTCAATCAATAAAGATCAAAGTGAATGTATATCTTACCATCGTTTAGTAATAAAGAAACGATCCTTTGTTTACTAAAAATCATATGGAGCAGCACAGGAATGTTAGCTGTTATTCCATGGCTGAGAGCTGGATGTACTTATGCAGAGGGATACATTGAATCACCAAGTCTCTATTATTGTTTCAGAAACTCTTTGGATGATATTAATTCCACACATGGATATAGCATAGTGTGGTTGTATTCACCACCCTCTGTTTTACTCTTTATTTTGCATGTGTATTTCTGTGGTGTGCATTCATATGTATGAATGTTCATGTGTGTGGGCACATATGTGTGTACAACTGTGCATGCACACGTGTGCATGTGGAGGCAAGAGGTCATTATTGGCCATCTCATCATGACATATTTGAGGGCCACAGTCCTGAAATCCATGAAGACTAACCTCTGCGTCTATTCAGAAGTGGGCAAACTGCCTCTAGTGACAGAGCCTGAGAGGTGGGCTAGCTGACTCCTGACAAGCCCACCCCGTGAATGGGCTGGCTGCCTCTAGCTGGCAGCAGCCTGGGGAATGAGAAACTGAAGGGAAGTTTGGTTTCCCTTCAGTAAACCTACGGAAGCTGCTGTCACTGCTAGTCTGATGTCACTGTTCGTTGTGACTTCTCCCACATACAGGCATGCATAGACACTTTTATTGAACATGCGTAAACAAGCAGTACATTGCATGACCAAAGGGTAAGGGAATTTTGACCTTGGCTCAATCTTAAACATTTGCTAAAGGAAGGGATTTACGGGTATAACCTGCTGGACTCTGCTGATCCAGAACACACACACACACACACACACACACACACACACACACACACAATCTGATCACAAGAGCAATCACACTAAGCCCACCTGTTGCCTTCAACAGATCTGTAGTTAGTTTCCTTGTTGTCTTCAACACTGTGGTCAGCACTTCTTATACATGTCTGTCTGTTCTGAATTGACAGTCCAACCAAGCCTCTGAGGAAAGGAGCATAGCTTAAGACTTGTCAGCATCTCTACACATTGCTTGTCAATATTGGTCTCTATGCTGTTTAGAACAAAGGTACATCAAGGCAAAAGAAACCTACTCACAATGCTTGAAGCAGGTGTTGCACAGTTGTAAGATTAACTTGAAAGCAAGGTAAAAATAAAGAATTTAGCATCTCACAGCAATAGTATCACAGAAGTTATTTGTAAGGTTCATAAGAAATATCCCAGGTTCTTTCCTATGGTTCATTCTCATAGTTTATTCCCGCAGTTCATTCCCTGTTGCTTCTTAAAGTTCGTCCCACAGTTTCTCCTTTGCTGTTGAAGCAAACCCATTGGTGCCTTCTCATGTTAAAGTGGTCTGGCCAGGCTGGAGTACACTGGGCAGGCAGTATGGGTCAGCATCACATGATGCGGCAGCAGAGGGTGGACAGGACTAGGGTCATGTTGTCTCTAGTGGTGGATAGCCATGGAGCTGAATGCAGTATAGCTTCACCAGTCTTGATGGTATTTAAGGAGGACCGATTAGAGCGGAGCCTCTGCCCCAGGTTATGAGAGGAATGGATCCCAGCCATTGGTTGGGTCCTAGAGGAAGCTTATATAAAACCATGGATTTAGTTAAAAGCTTTTTTGTTGTTGTTTTCTATTATATTTTTCTGCAGGTGTTAATGAGGGAAATTAAAAACAATTTAAAACATTTAAAGTATAATTTGCTTTAATAAGTTTTTCTTGAGCACTCAGTCCCTATTCCTTCTTTTTGTTTATGTAATTTAGTTTTGAATAATAAATAGGCTCATTCTGTTATAGCTTGATCCTGGGGGTTATAGGGAATATCACAAGAGACTCAAATCTCCCAAAGTTGACAAAAAGACATAAAAACTGTAGAATGTAAGATGGACCATTACCTTTCTTAATTTATTTTGGAGTTCCCATAACAGAAAAAGGCCATTAGTAGATTGAGCAGAAGCAAAATGAGTCTTGAAGAAAACAAAATCTTAGAGAGACATGAACAAATCTCAAATGATCAGACTAGTTAATATGAGTTGCATCCATTTGCTGACGTTCTTCAGGGTGAAGACCTCGGGGGTACTCCCTAGTGATGGTGGGTTCCTGTGTCTGCAAGACAAGAAGCAATAATCGAGCTTAAATCCAGGATAATTGAAATTGCTTTTCTAAGGCTTTTGCTCCTTGATGAAAAAATGAATGAGAGGAAGTTGCTTAATGAAAGAGAGACTTACCAAGGTGGTCTGCATAATGATTGTCGTCTGCAAGGGGACCAGGTGATTCTGTATGGGATGAAATGTGTTGAATAAAAACAAGATCAGTTCTTTTATGAAGAAGGCTTTGAAGACTGGTAACAAATGGCAATCAGAGGTGTGAGCCAGTGTGGTTTGAAATAAAAGTGGGGTGTCTTGGGCCACATAATGACAGCCTGGAAGCAAATTTAAAAGTTGATTAGAGAATTATTTAAAAGTGGAAAGGGTAGCTAGGAATTCTACCCACTAGGTAGTGAAAAAATAAAAATAAAAAAATCCATTACTTTTAGGGTTTTAGCCAAGTTCTGTCTCCTGTCTAAGGTCAGTAACTGTGTGCCCGTAGATCTGTTGAAGGCAACAGGTGGGCAATATGATTGTTTTATGATCAGAGCATATGTTTGTTCAGGATCAGCAAAATCCAGCTAATCATACTCCTAAATCCTTCCTTTTACAAATGTTTTAGGATCATCCAAAGTCAAAGTTCATTTTTTTTACAGACTTCAGAAGAATGGCAGATAGCTCTCGCTTGTTTCACAGATCAAGTTTCCTTTTGTTTGCCTATAATGAAAACTTTATGTGGGGTTCAGCAGCCTCCCACTGAAGCTTTCCCTCCAATAAGTCAACACCCTGTTTCTAATACAGTTAACAGTCTTTTCACGTGGAGCCGCTGCCTGGCGTGATGATCATGTGCTTCTCTTCTTTGGTTCCAGACTTAACCCACCTTCTCTTAACACATCCTCCTAAAGCTTTCAACTGTAATAAAAGCTTTCTGAACCTTATCCTCTGGTCGTGGATTTCATTCTTCAACTTCTTAGGACAAAGATCTGGGAACACTGTAAATTATTGCTGCGTTGACATACAAGGAAGCCAAATTCCTGTATCACATTATGATCAGCACTCCATTCACATGCATGCTTGTCCTGAGTTGAGAGTCCAACCAGGCCTTTGAGGAAAGGAAAACAGAGCATATCTTTAGATCCATCAGCACCTCTAAACATTGCTTGTTAACATTGGTCCACTGTGCTGTTCAGGCCAAACATACACTAAGGCAAAGGAACACTAGTCACATTTGTTTTAAGCACGTAGATTAGATAGTTGTAAGATTAACTTCTCTCTCTGTTGGAGAATTTGCTTCTCTTTTTCTGATGGACAATTAACCTGAAGGGAGGACCAAGCAATCACACCTCACCAGGGCCCCAGCTGAAACCATAGAGTAATGCGGGGGAAGGGCAAGAGTTCAGCATTCTTGGGGATCAGGACACCAGAAAAAGGCTGAAGGAGATAGACACAGAGAACATCCAACTCCTACTAAGCCAGAGATCCAGAGACACAGAGGTTCCCAAAACCTCATCACTGAATTAGAACTAAAATGATCCCAATGTGGCTCAGGGAAATTCACGGAAGAGGGGGTGGAAAGAGTGTTAGAGCCACAAGTTGAGGCATTCTGCACAGAGACTTGGCCTATCCCCCAGAACTCTTGACTACCCCCACAATGCATGACCCACATTCCCCATTGATGAGGGTCCCTTTGGAAGAGGGAGGAGGATAATGGAGTCACTATTATGAATGTAAAATTAGAATAATATAAATAGAAAAATAAATTCTAAAAAAGAAAAGATTAACTGAGAGCAAATTACATGTAAGAAATTGATCATCTGACAGCATTGATATCACCAAAGGTTCACAAGATACATTCCCGGTTGGTTCTTCCTATACTTCCTTCCTGTAGTTCAAGTTCATAGTTTGTTCTTAAAGCTCATCTGCATAGCTGTCCACCTTATTTTGGAAACAGGGTCTTTCTCACTTAATCTGGAGCTCACTGATTTGCTTGACTAGCTAGTCAGAAAACCCTGGGAATCCCGTCTCTGCCTCCTTATTCCTGTAATCACACCTGGTATTTACGTACAGGATCAATATTTCTGTCACATTATTTGCACACTTGTGCATGCGTGCACACCTAAACCCACAATATCTGTAAGGCCTTAATGTATGATCAAAAACTTTGAAAGTATGAGTGGAAATATAAGTGAAATATTTCAAAACCTATGCATATATAATGACTTTCTCAGTGGGGCTGCAAAATCTCATGAAATAAGAGCAAGAATGACCAGTGGGATTATACAATATTAAAAAGATTATACACAATGGGACAACTCACATATTGATTTCTACAATTACTCTGCCGTTTTATATTCCCACCAAGAGTGTATAAGTGCTCCAATTACTTGACATTTTGGCTAGTAACAGTAATAGCAAGCTACTGTGTGTGTGTGTGTGTGTGTGTGTGTGTGTGTGTGTGTGTGTGTGTAGTAGTAGTAGTAGTAGTAGTAGTAGTAGTAGTAGTAGTAATAGTACATATTTCACTGGGTGTGAGCTGGCTTCTCAGGTATAGTTCTGACTTGCATTTCTAAAATGATTATTGGTGTTGGAGATCTTTTCATGAACTTATTAGAAATTTACATATCTACATTGATGATATGTCTGCCTGATTTGAAATACCAAAAAGAAATGAATAACCTTTGTTGCTGAATTATAGGGATTTTCTTTTGGCATATTTTAAGCACTAATCACTCATCACATAAATGGCTGGCAAATATGTTATCTCTGTTTCTGTGTTGTCTAGAGATTGTTTTCTAGCCAGGCGTGGTGGTGCACGCCCTTAATCCCAGCACTCGGAAGGCAGAGGTAGGAGGATCCCTGTGAGTTCGAGGCCACCCTGAGACTACACAGTGAATTCCAGGTCAGCCTGGGCTAGAGTGAGACCCTACCTTGAAAAATAAAAACAACAACAACAAAAACGAAACAAAAAAAGAAACAAAAAAAGAGAAATTCTTTTCTAGAAAGGCCTTTTATCTCCTTTGATATTTCATTGTTGTTCATACCTCATCTGTTTCATCTTTTCATTTTCCATAAGTACTTATACATGTCTAAGATTATTATTTCTTTAAAAAATATTATTTATTTATTTATTTTCAAGGAGAGAGGGAGTGGTAGCAAAGCAGGGAGGGAGGGAGGGAGAGAGAATGAGAATGGGCAAGCCAGGGCATCTTGCCGCTGCAAATGAACTCCAGATACATGCATCATTTTGTCCACCTGGCTTTACATTGGTACTGGAGAATTGAACATTGAACCTAGCCAGGCAGGTTTTGCAAGCAAGCACCTTTAATCACTGAGCCATTTCTCCATCCAGATCATTATTTTTGAAATATTTGTTTAGCAGATCTGCCTTCAGATCTTTTAAAAGAACAGATTCTTGGGGCTGGAGGGATGGCTTAGTGGTTAAGTGCTTGCCTGTGTGTAATGCCCAGTTCATGGCGCCCCCAGTGACCACCAAGGAAGACCAAACACGTATGCAAATGCAAAGAGCTTTACTCGGGCTTAAGCTCGGTCTCTTGCCTTCACTAATGCAGTGGATCTGTGCAAGAGCCCAGAGAAGCACAAAAGTGAGCTTTTTATTGAGGGTTGAGCAAGGGAGAGAGGGCTATCACCTACGCAACTACATGATTGGCTAATTTGAACATTAACTGTACTTGCGGGTTCTTGATTGGTCTTAGGGTTTTAGCGGGCTAGGTCTAGGGGAATTTCAAACTAAATTGGCTCAGCAAGCGGCAGTTACATTTGAACAGGTTGGCATGTGCGGTTACATTCATTTGATTGGTTGACATTTACAAAACTCTGAGACAGTGGATCTTATTGGGCCATCCAGCCCAGGACCACAAGAATGTTGAGTCATGCTCACACAGCAAGTTTCTGGTTTTTCTGGTACTGCTTGTTCTTCCCTTGATTCTGGGAACTCGCCCCTGTGGCCTACAGAGTGACTGAGGCCTGTCATGGTGCTACTCTGGCCTGGGTCTTTCATGTGAAGCTTAAACACCCTGGTTCAAGGCTCGATTCTCCAGTACCCATGTAAGCCAGATGCAAGGTGGCACATGCATCTGGAGTTCATTTGCTGTGGCTGGAGGCCCTCTTTCTCTGCCCTTTCTCTCTCTCTCTCTCTCTCTCTCTCTCTCTCTCTGTCACTCTCAAATAAACAAATAAAAATAAACAAAAGAGAGAACGTTCCTGTTTTGATGTGGGTTCTTTTTTTTTTTTAAATAGAAAAGATTCTTGTAATCATTTGTGTTTGGGTGGCATAAACTTTCCCATTTTGTAGTATACATTGCTATTTTTTTGTTGTTGTTGAAAATGAAATACTGAACCTAATGTTGTGTTAAATCTGCAAATGGGATTTTTTTCCATGTTCTTGAATGAATTGTTTTTGTCATTGTGTGTGTTTATTCTTATTATTGGTGACCACATGTCATGGATTAACCTGAGTGTAAACCCAAGTTATTGTCAACCATTTCAGAACCTGCAGCTTTCCCTGATCCTTTCCTTCCCTTCTTTTCCCTATATAGTCAATTACTTTGGGTTTTCTACGTTGTTTCTACCTAGCATCCTGGTGTGTAAAGTTAGAAAAACTAAGTTTAACTAGGGCTTTCTTCCCCTTTGTCTTTCCACACATTTACTTGCTCTGAAGAGCAGGCTTGTCACAGTGAGGGAAGCTGAGTAAGGTCACCTCCTGCCAGCTATCCGGGTCTGCTAACCAGGATCAGCTGTGCTCCCTGAGAACCCAGACTCCTGACATTTGAACAACAGCTCAGTGGTGTGTGGTAAGAAGCCTTTATAAGGATGAGGCTTTTTAAATTTAAAGTCATGAGAACAATAATATTCCAAAAATGGATACCTAACATGCTTCCCTTGAAAAGCTGTTAATTAGGAAACCTGCAAGCTTAAACAGCAGATGATTCTGCAGGGAAAATTTCCCTTATGCTGTGTTATTTATTAAAGTAAGAGTATTTCTTACCTTAAAAATTGGGTTTTAAATATATATTTAATGTCAAAAAATGTAAGATACTTTTAAATGTCCCAAAGCTATGTACTTGATCTAAAATAGTTTTTGAAAGTCCAAAACAAAACAAAACAAAAAAATGGCTGTAATTACCAGCGAGAAAACAATTTATTTGTAGAAAAAATAAAAAGGTTTGATAGGCTAGCCATGTGTGTAAATAACAATGTCTCCACAGGTGTGTGAAAGACCTTTAAAAGTCAAACATTTTTTTTGTCTAGAGGGAAATCATTTGGTATTATATGTTCAAGGAAACTGAAATGAATTGTAATATAACTCAATCTTTCTTTCAGAACAATACTTTTGCATTTACTGCAATCCTCATTAACGCATGCATGGAAAGAGAAGAATGACTGAGGTCCCACTAGGCTACACAATTTCATAACATCCCATCGATGTGAGGACAGAAGTTCAGGCGCTCACTGGTACTAAATGAGCTTACAGGAAGACAGTAGCCCACGTAGCAGCTCTAGTCTTGTCTTGACTCTTTGGGATTTATTTCTGCCCGTCCTAACTGTGATCCAATGCATGTCATTGTGTCTTTTCTATCATTTCTCCACTGGCCCACTAACTGACATTTTCCTAGGGTATTATGAGAAAACTAAAAATATACATACACATAAGCACACATTAAATTAGAAAGACTATTGTGTGTGTGTGTGTGTGTGTGTGCACGCACACATGCGCAAAGGTATCAATGTTATATAGATTGCATTAGAAGCAAGTGAATTGACTTAATCTCACATTTGTTTTTTATTTATTTATTTTCTTACTTGGAATCGAATCAGAGAAAATGGCGACCTCCTTTCTCTATCTCCCAAATTCTCTCTGAGTTTATTCTGTTGCCTTGGCTATTCGTCAGCTCTTCATTTGAGGGAGAGCTCTGGCACTCTGATCTGCAACGTGGTACAGCCATGAACCCGGCTCTCTAGGTGACTGTAATGCGCGTTGATCATACACTCCTCTATGCTGGGGACAGAGACTTTTCTACAGTGATCAGGACTCCACATTCGTCACTTCAGGGAGAGTTTCTCCTTCAGCCACTGTTCCTCAGCTCTCCTTCCTGAAGCCTCAGGTTCTGTCCATAGGAATGGCTTCCGTAGGGAAATGGGAACAATCTTTTCATGCCTTTATCAGTTCCCAGCATGTACCAGAAAAGGAAATAAAAACATACTAGTAACATAAACAGCAACAGAATGTCATAGATTTAGTTTACATGTGTATAAAGTCTTGGGTCCTGAATAAACTAAGATCACCTTTTCAATAGCATTTTTGCCACCGGGAGCTTAATTTACACCTATAAGGTTTGGGATGAAAGCTTTTATTCAGGAAAAGCATGAGCTGCCAGGGCTGACTCTCAAGAGTGGAGCAGAGCCCACCTGAGTGTTTAGATAGTGGGCTTTATAGGCTTCTGCAGTTGGGGGAAAGTGAGGAAGAGAAAAAGCAGAATAAGAAAGGTTTCTTTAAGGGAGATCTAAGATAGCCAGGGTGTGACACCAGAACAGTGACCAGGTGATTCACGGAATAAGGGGACAGGAAACCATGACCTGGGGGCATTACAGGCAAGGAAGGGATAATGGCTGGGTGGTTTCTTGAGGAATGTGGAAAATCCACTTCCTTATGTCTGTCATTCTGCTGTCCTTGGTGACTCCATTTTGAGAGCCTGTCTGACTTAACAACACCCTGCTGTTCTTTAGTTCTTTCCTGGGCCCCGTCAAACTGTACCTTTCTCTCAATGTGTACAACTACCTGTTTATCGCCGGGAGCATTTGTTTCTAGTAGGAATAACAAAAAATCCACAATGTTAAGCATCAAAGATGCATAGTTTTCTTTAATTTCTGCAAACTACCCACAATTATGTTCACTGAATGTGACAGTCTTTCAAATGGCTGTGCACTTGTACAGAGAAAGGAAAATAGATGAGAGGAATTTGTTTAAATAAATGTACATATAGGTAGAATGAGAGAAGGAATAGGGAGAGAAAGACTGAAATATGTGCTTAAAATACAAATACAGAGCAAGAATACTTGTCCAGAAAAGTTTACAGCCTTAGGACTGACAAGGATGTTAAGAAATACAATGGTGCTCATTAGCTGAGAACTTGGGAAGAGTAATGAGTGAGGTTTGAACAGTAGGTCATAAAAGAACATATCTGACACCAAGGCACAGTGAAACACAATTAAAATGTTCTCAAGACAATTCGTAAAAGGATGAAATGTATTGCACCAAGTTTTATGACCCAATAAAACTAGAATGTACCTTCACTCTGTTGGAAAGGTTTATGAAGAGGAAGGGAAGGCAAGGTAGTAATATAAGCAGGCGGTTTCCAGGGCTTCAGAGATGCTGTGGAAAGGGGCAGATGAACTCACCTTCATTTATAATAAAACAGAAGTGCACTGGGACGGAGAAATACCAGCCTTGGTTTTTGAGAATAGTTTTTAGTATACAGGAAATATATCTATGTTTCAGTGAAGTTTCAAAACAATGTTGGAAACTATGACATTCCATGAACTACCTTGATGCTTCCATCTTTAACACCTTAAGATAATAGTGATTTTCTTTGTAAAATCAATATATTTATAACGTGGGTTACACAGGCAAATGGTTCGATATTTTTCATGGAAAATAATGTTTTTCCAAGAAAACTGGTCATAAAGAATAGAATAAAATTTTAAAATATGTGTACATATTTGCATGCAAATAGACTAAAATAAACTATATCTTGTACTGACTAGTTGTTTCACTGAATTTGCTCATAAGAGAAATGTACTAATAAAATTTATGAGGTTAACAAATCATAAAAATCTCACTTATCATAGAAATTTCATGTCTTCTTAGTCATTAACAGTACAAGCTATTTGATTGATTTTAATGTGTTTATCAATAACACTACATTTATCTAATTTATAGTTACCTTCCTTTAGGTTTTGAGTGATGACAATGTGATCTTGTTTAAAATGTGATTTTTACTTCTTTCGAAGTTCAGATCCTCCAATACTATTATTCATGTTGTGTTGAGGGGGAGCAATACGAGATTTAAATGGATATAAAACAACCTTTTTTGAGAATTCTGAATTTACCAATCCAGCTTCTGATTTTCTTAAAATAAACAGAAACATTAAGTTCCAAGATATTCTAGAAATAAACCTGTAAACGATTTGTATTTTTACCCCCATGCAACACTAGTAATTTTAAACTGAAACGGTTTCTTTTTAGAAGAAAAAGACTTGTGGAGGTCTTCTACATGAAAAGATTGGGACATGACTTTAATTGGAACGAGGATCCCTGAAGAAGTAATTAATTAATATAATATGGTGTCATAGACAAGTAGGGCAATCACTTATGAGATATGCCTGGTATTATGAGGGCAGAGCAACAGATTGGCGTGGAGTGACCTGTGGTGACAGTGGTATGCATTGAGCTGCTGTGGCTGCCCAGGTGCACAGATAGCACCAACCAGCAGCATCGGGAGAGAAATGAGAAAGAGTGCTCCCTTACAACTTCCACAGGAAGCATGGCCTCTCTTGCAATTAGATTTTGAAATCTTACCAGAAATATGAGACAATCAAGTGCTCTTTCACAACACTATTTTGTAGTGCTGTCCCAGCAATCGAATAAATAATACCGAGAGAATATATATGCGCACACATGTTAATGAATATTGAGTTATGAATGTTATGTATATTCAATATAAATATCCATAAATATATTTATAACTAACTACTTACTAATGAATGTAAAAACACTTTGATAAAAGAACCTGATTGTTGATGGCATTAAAACTAATGAAGAAACTGATTTATTTAAGCTATTTTTCTGCTCAAGTCAACAGTGAGCTGATTTTGAGTTGATTTAAATATACATTAATTTTTATCATTACTATACAGCCTTATACCAAATGAGTTCAGCGAAAAAGTAATTAAGTTGCATTTTCAAGTTCTACTTTTCCTTCATTAGAGAAATAATAATAGAGCAAGATAC
The DNA here is from genome assembly GCA_036365145.1 of Orientallactaga sibirica. Lineage (NCBI taxonomy): Eukaryota > Metazoa > Chordata > Mammalia > Rodentia > Dipodidae > Orientallactaga > Orientallactaga sibirica. Next base: position 8,489,339 of record JAEOAD010000005.1, read on the forward strand.
AGGGGACAACATTCAGACATAATTAATTTTGGAGGAAGACAAATATCATTTGTTTATTTTGTTTCTCCATTAAAAGCTTGTAATGCCAGGCCTTCGGAAGCTTTCCTTTAAGTGCCTCTCAGAGCGACATACCTCAGGTTTTCCTTAGTCTTGTTTTTAATAATCAATTGGCTGCAGAAAATGGATCTGCAGAAGTACTGAAGCATTCATTGGTGACAGTCGTTTCTGTTGCTATAACTGGGAAACCTTGCGATTTCTCTAAGTACAATATTGCACAGAACCTGCCAACTGTGGAGGTGAGCTTTCTGCTCCACTTGTTTACTCAGAGACCCAGTCTGATTGACATACTGTTATTTTCAGCCTCTGTCTCCAAAGGTCATCTGTGAATTTCAGGTCATTAAGTTTCCTGTGTTAATGGCAATACTTGCAAATCCCCTTCACTTTTAACAGTTTTTGTGTCTTTGTTCTAAGCATATGTCTAAGGATCTCCTGGTCAAGGCTAAACAGAGACGCTAAAAGACTATTAAGCGTAGCCGGGCGTGATGGCACACACCTGTAAACCCAGCAGCAGAGGTAGGAGGATCACCATGAGTTCAAGGCCACCCTGAGAGTACATAGCGAATTCCAGGTCAGCCTGAGCTGGAGGAAGACCCTACCTTTAAAAACAAAATAAGCAGCCAGGCTTGGTGGTGCACGCCTTTAATCCTAGCACTTGGGAGGCAGAGGTAGGAGGATCGCCATGAGTTCGAGGCCACCCTGAGACTACAGAGTGAATTCCAGGTCAGCCTGAGCTAGAGTGAGACCCTACTTTGAACCCCCCCCCAAAAAAAAATAAATAAAATAAAAACAAAACAAAAAGATGATTCAACAGAATTCTGTGTGTTCTTGATGAACCTTGGTCAAATAAGCTATATTTTCCTGAACAGGTGACCAGCTGTGGTAGTTTGAATATATGTCCCCCAATATATTCAGTGGTTTGTTACTTACAGTTTGCATCTGCAATCACCTTGCTAGAGGCAAGGTCACTGGGGGCCCCAGTCTTAAGGTGTGGTGATGGTTTGAGATTCCATTGTAAAGATATGCAAATGTGCCTAGCAGGATTTCCTGAAGTGTGCTGTGTGACCTTTTGGCTGTAGTTTTTCTCTGTATGCTGTGGTGGCTGGTTGGCTTTTGCTCTCTCTGTTTGGCCCTGTGAAGAGCAAGCTGCTTTTCCTGCCTTTGTGGAACTTCCCCTGGATCTGTAAGTTTCAATAAATAATATCCCTTCCTCCATAACTGTGCCCGGTCTGGAAGTTCATCTCAGCGAACCTGAAGCTGTCTGCAACACCAGCCATGTGAAGACTCATACACAAATACATCACATTACAATGGTGACACACTGTGTAAAAGCTATCATGATAGGATGTCATCATTGGGTAAATAGCAAGTGTATATTTCCAAAAATTACCTGGTATAGCCTGCTACAAACCAAGGTCATTTGGCCATAGTATATACACTATGCGTTTTAATAGCATGTTGCTGAATGAAATACTGTAGGCACAATGATGTTGGTGTATCTGAACATATGGAAACATGGTAAAAAAAAAAAAAAAAAAGGTATAAAATGCCACACCTACGTGAAAGAACAGTTCTCATGTGAGGTAGGAGGATTGCTGCGAGTTCAAGGCCAGCCTGAGACTCCATAATGAATTCGAGGTTAGCCTGGGCTAGAGTGAGAACAAAACAAAATAAAAGAACACTTACTGTGAATGGAGTTTACTGGGTGTCATTGTGTAAATGCTAAACAAATGTGGAGTCTACATGTTAACGCACGCTAGTACGTATTTTATAAACATTGTAAATATGTTGTACTTACTTTACTTAAAAACCACCTCTAAAATGTGGCAGTAAAAACAAAAAAAGTCAACCTGTATTTCAAAAGTGAATATGAGAGTTTTGGAAAATGTTTGGGAAGGAAAGTAGAAATGAGAGAGGCTGGGTTAGATAAATATATACTGTATGCATATTTTGAAATATCACACTGAATATCATTAATATCTATAATTGATTATGATGATATAATGTAAATGTTCTGTGTTTAATAGCAAATTAACCTTAGTTTATGGTACATTTTTACGTTATTCATTTTAAAACTGTGACTCTAGTAATAATAAAAACAACACACGAGTAGCTTAACAAAATATAATCTACCTTTCAAAGTATTTAAACATTTTATGCAATATCTCAGACAATAATAACAGTATATAAAGAAATCATATATCATATCTATTTTGTTAAAAATAAGACATATACACAATAATTCTATATATGGTCATATGCACAAGCATATATCTCAGTAGAAGCTTTTCACTCTAAAATAATGATAAAATGTAAAGTAATTCACCAATCTACAGGCCACTAATATAATACCTGATTAGCATTATCAAGTATCACATACTATCCCTGCTCATGTGCACTATGAAGATGTGCAGGTTTATTTAAACCACCCTCACGACAATGGCTATTGCTGCCACTGGTGATGGGGATATTTTGGCTCCCTTATGATCTTGTGGGTCCTCTATGGTTTGTCATTGTCTAAAATAGTCCTGCGTGGAACAAGGCTGCATTATATAATGTGGATTGGAGCAGATAACTGTAAGTAGCTCTCTTTAAAAAGCAAGTACCGCTGGGTACCTTGGATGGCTTCTTTCTCTAAGAGGAATGGTTCTTGATTAAACTCTGATTTACTGCCTAGGAAAATCTGCTGCATCCATGATCACACTTGGCTTCATGAAAGAAGTATTTGGACATCTTCTCTGGAGTGTTACACTTTTACACAGCTCCTCAGTGCTTCAGTCTTCACCCTCTAGATGCAAGTGAGGGATTCCAAGTGTTTTCCTGCTTGAACCGCCTAGGGTTATTTTTGTCCCAGCTTTCTTATTCTTTTGGCACTACAGTTTCCTAGAAGTGTTACCGAGCCTCCAAGATCTGCTTCCACGAGTTCCATATGCCTGTTTCTATATACGAAGTTCCTTCCAAATTCCTAGTCACAAAGTTACCCTTTGCCTTTATTTCTTCAAATTAATGACTGCCACAATTAAATTCTGTGTCACTTCATTTTCACCCATACTGGAAGCACATTGCCATTTTTTTTTTTTACCAGCCTTTGTTACTCAAAATAACTTTAGGGGGCTGGAGAGATGGCTTAGTGGTTAAGGCGCCTGCCTCCTAAGCCTAAGAAGGCTGGTTCCAATCTCCAGCGGTTCCAATCTCCAGGTCCCACGTTTAGCCAGATGCAAAGTGATGCAAGGGCGCAATGCCACACTTGACCACAAGGGGGCGCGCACATCTAGGTTTCTCACAGCAGCTGAGACACTGCTGGCATGCTCATCCCTATCTTCTCTCTCTCTCTCTCTCTCTCTCTCTCTCTTTCGCTGTCTCTCTCTCTCTGTGTCTCCCTCCAAAAAAATAATTAAAAACTTTTTAAAAAGTTTTAAAAATAACTTTAGGGTTTTTTGTTTGTTTGCTTGCTTCGCTGGTTGGCATTAGTCGCATTCTACCTTGTTACAATGCTACAAGATCTGTATTCATTGGCGTTCTGTCTATTCCATTTGGTGACTATTTAAATCCCAAGTAATCATTACCTGTGCTTTAACTTACTCCAGGTCCCCTGCTGAAAACAATACATGTAACACTATTTCCTTCATTCAGAATATTCAGGTTTAAACTCATTTGGTCTTTTTAGTAACCTTTCTTCACGACCAAGACATTTTTGTTTTGGGAGTGGCCAGTGAAGAAATTGTTGGAGGGCTGCACAGATGGCTCAGCAGTTAAGGTGCTTGCCTGCAAAGCCTAATGACCCTAATGATCTATGGATTCCCCAGTACCCACATGAAGTCAGATACATAAAGTGGCACATGCGTCTGGTGTTCATTTGCAGTGTCTAGTGGCCCTGGTATGCTCATTCTCTCCCTGCCCTCTCTGCTTGCAAAAAAATAAAATAAATATAAAAAAGAAACTATCAAATACTTGCATGTTATAAAGGCAATTCAACAATGTTTTATTAGAACAAAATTCACTATTGAAGCCACAAACAAAAAAATCCTCAATGGTCACATTCTCTTTTTCTGAAACCAGTAAACGGGCTGTGCCAACTACAGGGAAAGCCACAAAACACAGTCCATCTGTGTGTTCAGGAAGAGTGAGAGCGAACAGAAATAGCTGCTCCCAATCAGCGTCAGACGAGAGCCCTGGAAGTTCCTAATTAGTTTTCAAAATCTCTTTCTTCTCCTGCTCGCCTCAGCCTTGAGCACAGCTAAGGTGGCACTCCTAAGGCAGGCACCCTAGATATGCACTTAACCCTTTAAATAGCCTCCTTGTTCCTCATCTCCTGCAGAAACTGAACTCATCAGGACCAGAGACGCCTGAGCCCCAGGTCCTCCGGCACCTCCATCCACCGACCTCCACACCTACCTTGTCCCCTCACAAGTAGGCATCTTGCGACCCAAGATCATGGCACATACACATCCAGGTGACGACTGTGGTCATCACTGCCATGAGTCTTAAATGCCCATTCCTGATACAATCAGATGGCTCATAGGTCAAGGCCTTCCGATTCCCTGGTCACTGCTGAATGTCCCCGGTCACCAGAGCGGTTCCTGGGCAGCGAGGGTCATCCTTGTCTCCATGGCCACTCTCTGCAGCACTCCCTGTCAACCCCAGTATGTGGGGCTGCCTCCTTCTCTTTCGCTTTCCTACAATTTCTCAGCACCAGAAGAAATAACTGGATGAGGCCTGCACATCTATGATCCCAATCCAGTGGGAAAGGACCCCCGAGGATCTCTGGGCCTCATTAATCAGCTGCGTAGTAAATATGGCAGCTCTGTGTTGAGTGGGTCAATCCCAGGGAAACCTGCATATGAGAAAAGAGGAACACATTCTCATCACACGTGCTCGTGGGTACATGCATTCACACACACAAGTACATATGCCACATATACACATGCTACACACCTGGGAAATCTATTGCAACCACAACATAATATGTTTTTCAGCCATAACTTTTAAAATAATCAATTTTTCATTTTGTCAAATGAGAATATTTCTCTCTCTCTCCCCACAAACCAAATGCATGAGATCATAGTGACTTTCTTTACTAAGAGTGAACACAGGTTCCATTTTAAAATATCTTATGTTGCTTCTTACTTGCCATTTCTGGCTTAAAAGCTGGCCCTTGTTTTGACAATTTTCTTTTGTCTATGTTTTCATAAATGGAAGTCAATAAAAATTCGAGGAAATCAAATTTGAAGCCATACATCTTATGTACAAGCTGGTAAAATGCAAAATGTCCAGTTGCTAAACCATTTAATCAGCTCAGTTCTCTCATGTGCTACTATGTCTTAGAGATGAAAGGAGTTTTAAACTTCCACCATAAAAGTTGGTACTTTGGCCCGGCGTGGTGGCACATGCCTTTAATCCCAGCACTTGGGAGGCAAAGGTAGGAGGATTGCCATGAGTTTGAGGCCACCCTGGGACTACATAGTTAATTCCAGGTCAGCCTGGGCCAGCGTGAGACTCTACCTGAAAAAAAATAAAAGTCTGCACTTTGAAGAGTGAACTCATTTTTGGATATGGTTCTGACTTATGGGATACAAGAGGGCCTATACCTATTAAATTCTCTCTTAATAATAATGGTTATCCATGTATCTTGCACTGACCTCACTCTCTGTTGGACAATTTGCTTCTCTCTTTCAGATGGACACAGAATCAGGAGAGATCTGAGGAGAGAATCAGCCCATTGCACCTCACCAGGGCACCAGCTGAAGCCGTAGAACTATAGGGAAATGAGCAAGAGTGCTGCTTTCTTGGTGAACCCGGTATCAGCAAAGGGGTGAAGGAGATAGACACAGAGAACACTCAACCCCTACCAAATCTGATATCCAGAGACACAGAGATTCCCAAGACCTCGTCACTGAAATAGACCTAAAATGAACCCAACATGGCTCAGGGAAATTCACGGAAGAGAGGGAGGAAAGATTGTCAGAGCCATAAGTTGGGTCATTATGCACAGACATTGCCTCACCCCTATAACTGATGGCTACCCCCACAATGCAAGAACCACAATTCCCAAGGGGGGAGGACAGGGAGAAGGTTAGCTGTGGTACCATTATGGCTGTATACACATTATATAGATAACTAATAAAATAAAAAAAGTTGGTACTTTGAGCCCATGTGAAGATATGAAAAGAATCTCAAAAATGTATATGGGGAGACTGTTGAAAGCAGTCTTTCTACTCATTGCAACAAAGTCCCTAGAATAAAAAGCAAACAATATCAGTCATTCTGAAATAGGAATTTAAAACCAAAGGAACATCTGTATGTTATTAAATTTAATTTTTAAAAATATTTTTATTTTTTTTTATTTTTGGAGAGAGACACAGAGAGAGACAGATAGAAAGGGAGAGGGCGTGCCAGCAGTCTCTCAGCTGCTGTGAATGAAATCCAGATGCATGCGCCCCCTTGTGGGCAAGTGCGGCATTGCGTCCTTGTGTCACTTTGCATCTGGCTAAAGTGGGACCTGGAGATTGGAACCGGGTTCTTAGGCTTAGCAGGCAGGTGCCTTAACCACTAAGCCATCTCTCCAGCCCTAAATTTGTATTTTTAAAAGACTTCCCCTCTTTAAAATTACATTTGAAAATTATTTTTATTTATTTACTTGAGAGAGAGAGAGATGCAGAAATAGGCAGGTAAAGAAAGAGAGAATGGGTGTGCCAAGGCCTCTAGCCACTTCAAATGAACTCCAGGTGCATGTGCCCCCTTGCACATCTGGCTTATGTGGGACTTGGGTAGTCAAACCTGGGTCCTTTGACATTGCAGGCAAGCGCCTTAACCTCTAAGCCATCCCTCCAGCCCTAAATTTGTATTTTATTTTTGTTTTATTCCTCTCCCAAGTGTGGCTGAACTTGAGTCCTGCTTTGTAAGCACCAAGCTGCAGTTACCACAAGGGTCTCCCCTCCCATCCTGGCCCATGGGTGCCGTCATATATGGAAGTGCACAGAGTCCACAGTGGTGCACATAACTAAAACTAACACAGAGCACAAGTCTCTGACAAGAGGAATAGGGAAGATGTTCAAAGAAGGGGATGAACTAAGAAGTATGGTGAAAATTCTGTATTTTCTGAGAGAAACTTGTGTTTTCAGTGAGAAAAACAAAAACAAAATAAAAGTTACTCTTGGGTCCAGGTTGGGTGGGAGAGGTCCTGCTCTGAGGGACCAAAGATCAGACACTGTAAACACCTACGTGAACTCGTTCTTTTAAGGAACAAATCAGAGAGGCAGCGTGGAAGCTTTCAGAACAAACGACTCCATGAACTCAGCTTAAAGGGCCACCCTCCACTGAGGGACCTCGCTTAGGTTCAATACGGCCAATATCCTGAGAATGTTCTTTACATTTCACATGGCTTTAATACAAATGAACAAACAAGAGCAACAAAATTGAAATGCTGCTGAGCGCTAACAGGAAGATGTGATGAAGATGGACAAAATAGATAGGTGTTGAGGGCAGAATCACAAGGGGGCCACAGCGGGCCCCATCTGTGTCATTGCATCCACAGGCCATACTAGAAAAGGAAGAATAGTGACTGGGACAGAAACAAACACAGCAGCTCTTCGTAGAGGTGCAGACTGGATTCAGGGCTGGCTCCAGGAGTATAAGAACGAGTTATAGAAAGTGAGAAAAAGTGTGCTATTTTGATTTTGGTGGTGGGAATGCAACCATATTTAGTTTCAAAATTCATAGAATCATTAGGCAAAAGTGAACGTTTTTCTGTGTGCAATTTAATAATAAACCTCCTTGCCCAATTCACATGAACGGATGGTGGTTACGTGTGTTATAACATCCCCATTTGAAAATCATAATAATATTTCACGACAATGACAGTATTCACCTTTCCAGGTGCACACACATTTCAATTAATTACTTACACATACTTATTATAAAACAAGTGTTTTTTTAAATAAAGTGTATGTCCTTATTTGAACTCAATACAATAATACTCGCTGTTGTAGAGAATTAGAATTCATGTTCACAAATGAAAGTTACACTGTTGGACATCTTGTCTTTAAAAGGTAACAATTTCTCATCCTTATCCCACTCTAAACAGCCTCAGGATAAAAATACTCCATTTGAAAAGAGGGAGAATCACCGTTAACTTGTGATCTTGTAACTTGAGATCTCATACGACAAATTCCGTCCTATCTCGAGGGGCCAAATACAGTATTCGCTTGGCTCTTTCATCCTTATTTTGTTCTTTGTTTTTTCCCTCTTCCTGATATATCCTGAGATAAAGCAGAAATATGAAACACAAATCCCAACCATTAGTATTGGCCAGCAGAGGGCAGCAGAAGGCTTTGGCAGCTGAAGCAAAAATTAAAAAAAAAGGTCTCAAGGATGCAAGCAGTCTTGTAAGAGGGTCAGGTAAGCAAATAACTCCATCAAGAGCGGGGACGGTGGCATTTGAAGGGATTGAAGGTGCTGAGGCAGGAGTGACTCCAGACACACGGCACACGCTCACCGCCACGTGGATGCTCCCACAGAAGAAAGCACGTGGAGAGCTCACTCATTTAACACCTTCCGCCATCCTTCAGCTTTCTCACTTACTGAGTGACCGTGGTGTGAAGAACAAGATGTGTGAAGACTACTTAGTGCCCTTAGTGAGACATCATTGCTGCTTTTTTAAAGTATTACCTCTTATAACATATGATAACATTTATCATTTAATAGCAATATTGAAAGAAAACAACTGCCAGCGTGGTAATAAATCTGATTGCTTCTAGAAGTGTACAAATGTTCATTTCATATATATTAAATATAAAAGCAGGGCTTGTCCGTAGAGCTAGGTTAAATTAGGTTAAAATGAGGTCACTTACTGAACAAACAGTAAAGATGATGAATTTATAACCAGAACAGGGGACTAAAACTACTTTCTGAACGTTTCACCTGAGTTTGAAACGATGAAGAAATCTACAAAAAAAACCTGAAGATTGGTGTGGCAGAAAAGGTTCTGCTGAGTGAGGCCTAGCTTTCTGACAAAGGTTTTATTTTTACATGCACCAAAGTTTTGACATACAAATAATGCGAAACAGCACAGTGTGTCCCGGAAGGCTAGGCACAGGGAGAGCTGGGAAGAGATTTTCTCAATGAGACCAGGAAAATAGACCCAGAATGGAACACATGAGACTAGTGGGTCTTTCTAAATACTGTTGGGCTTATCACAGTGCAATTCGGAAGAGTTAGATGGATTCAGAAGAGAGAGCAAGAAAGCAAATCAAGTTAGTGCAGGTCAGCCTGTTGTCCAAGACCAGCTCTTCAGGGACCATCACAACTGGGTGAAAATCTTTGTTGAGATATCTATAAAATCTGTATCCTCAGCCAAGTAACTCACTGGATTTCTTTTCTTTAAAGAAATTATTTGACAGAGAGACAAAGAAGCAGATAGAATGGGTGTGCCAGGGCCTCTAGCTACTGCAAACGAATTCTTGGTGCATGTGCCACCTCGTGCACCTGGGTTATATGGGTACTGGGGAATTGAACCTGGGTCTGTAGGCTTCACAGGCAAGCACCTTAAGCACTCTCCAGCCCCCAAATCACTGGATTTCAATAAAATACAGGAAATAGAAGGCAAAAATCATCACATCGTGTGTGTGTGTGTGTGTGTGTGTGTCTATGTAATGCTTTTTTGGTGCTATTATTTATTTATTTATTTATTTATTTATTTATTTATTTATTTATTTATTTTTGAGTCAAGGAATCACTTAAGACTAGGCTGACCTGGAACTCACTCTGTAGACCAGTTTGACTTGCAGTTCAAAGTAATTCTCCCACCACAGTGTTCCAAAAGCTAGGTTTAAAGGTATGAGCCACCATTGTTTAAAAGATCAATGTTATAACCAGACTTGGGGTGTGTGCCTATGTCTATACTAAATAAGTAAATAGGTAAAATACATTACCTTCATAACTATAGTATGCATACAAAGACTTCAGCTATTATGAGTACAACACAAACAACTGAGAATTTGTTACTAAGCTATACATATGTTTGGGGAAAATCAGTTTCCATATTATAGTAGAACTTGCTTAAGTTTATATATGAAGAATTTAGACATATAAAGTTCTCTTTAGGGCTGGAGAGATGGCTAACTTCTAAAGGTGCTTTCTTACCATGGCTGACTCTGGGGTTTGATTCCCCACATAAATCCAGATGGCCCAAGGAACACATGTGTCTGGAGTTTGTTTGCAGTGGCAATAGCTTCTGTCGTGTCCACACTCTGTCTTTCTCTCTGCCTTAAATAAATAAATAAATAATATTTTTATAATGATTTCTGTATAAATGATAAAATACCTGTTTCAAAACCATGATCTTGGGGGCTGAAGAGAAGTCTCAGTGGTTAAGGCATTTGCCTGCAAAGCCTAAGTACCTGGATTTGATTCCCCAGTGCCCAAATCAATAGATGCCCAAAAGTAGCATGGGTTGTTTTGTAGTGGCTAGAGGTCCTGGCATGCCCATTCTGTCTATAAATATCTGCCCTTCTTCTCTCTCTCAAATAAATTAATGAATAAATAATAAATAAAATATTTACAAAACACATGATAATGAATAAATATATAATGTTTAAAAATCTATAATGTTTAGAAAATATAGAGGTGAGGCACTCTACTTCCCACCACCAGAGACTGACTGAGGCCTCTTGGTCCCCACAATGAGTACCAAGTACCCCACCACAGAACACCCCCAAGTAGAATTGGGTGGGTGCAAGGGGGTCTGAGAGTACAGCTATTTTACAAAAATAAAAAAAAAAACAAAAAACAAAAAACTCAATTAAAAATAAAAGTTAAAAGAAATTATAGGGGTGACTAAGGCAGGATTGGAATGAAACCGAGCAGTGATGTCATTTGGCCTGTCTTATGTGTTAGTTTTATTAATGGAACTTTAAAATCTATGCTATAGAATCATATTAATTGCTGCTCTTACATATACACAAGGGTTACCACAGGATAACAAAATTAACTGGTTATAAAATAGCGCATACAAATATACAAAATATTGGCCCATGCTTTCATTACTTTATATACATAACCTTAAATATTTTATGGCAAGCTTTTATTGTAATGAGTATATTATTTGAGGTAATGGCATGGCTAATTAGTAATAATAATGCAAATCATTATATGACTTATTCTAAAATATAGTTTTAGAATGCTTATTAAAATGATTTTCAAAATGTAATGGGAAAGAGCTGGAAACAAAATTCAGGCAAAAATGCCGCTGCAAGGTTGTGTGTTGTGTGTCTGATGATAATAGAAGTCTGATGATAATAGTAGTAGCTTTGTAGCATTCTCAGAGCAGTATGGAGACATCACTAGAAAGGCTTAGGTTGGAGACGGGCTTTAAGAGACAGATGAGAATTACAACTGCACATGGTCAAAGTGAATCTACCTGCAACCCCCTGAGGAGCGTCCCCAACAGAATGTCGGCAGCCAAAGGGAAAAGAGGGTAACAACACATGACGTATCCATACAAAACATCTCGTTATTAATTAATAATAATAATAAGCATAAAAAAGAAAAACAAGATTAGAAATTTATAGATCAACTGATAGTACAATAGAAACAATTTTGCAATTTTGCCAACAGAACCTTTACAGGGGCTGGAGAGATGACTTAGCAGTTAAGGAGCCTGCCTGCTAAGCCTAAGAACCCGGTTCCAATCTCCAGGTCCCACGTTTAGCCAGATGCAAAGTGACGAAAGGGCGCAATGCCGCACTTGACCACAAGGGGGCGCAGGCACCTGGATTTCGTTCACAGCAGCTGAGAGACTGCTGGTGCGCCATCTCTATCTGTCTCCCTCTCCCTCTCTGTCTCTCTGTCTCTCTCAAAAAAAAAAAAAATTAAAATTAAAAAATTATAAAAAGAACCTTCCCAGAAGATCCTTAACTGGGCAGTTCTGTACTTTGAATCATGTTCAAACTTAAGAGGAACAATGTCTTCCCTCATTGCCCTGCACTACAACTCATCAGAAAGCTTTTAAAAAGTGTTATTGAACTGGGCATGTTGACTCATAATCTCAGCACTCAGGAGGCTAAGGAATGATAGCTGTGAGCTGAAGGTCAGTCTGGGCTAGAGAGTGAGACTGCCACAGAAACGTGTTACTGGCTCGTTTTAACCTTGGTATGAAGTGGGAGGTGTTGGTATATAAAATTGGGCACCTTGCGAGCAGAAATCTGTGATATTTCATTTCTCCCCTTCAAGGGCATCCATCCAGAGCAGTTTACCGCGCAGAACAAGATCATCCCTCGGAGGAGAACAGAGCTGGCTGCTTCTCCAGGTCCTCATGCATGTAAATGCATTTGTGTGGGAGTATGCTCAAAATCACAGGCAAAGACTTAGTCATGGAGAAATAAAAGCAAAGAAGTACACAGGTACCTATAGAGTAAATGTTAAATGAGATTTAAAATGCTAACATTTATAGGCATAGTTACTTGACGTCACAATGAAAATCAAATTAGCCCTCAGATAAACACAGTATAAATGGGTATTCAACTATATCATTGTCACAAGCCATTCAGAAACTTTTTTTTTAATCAAAACCTATGTAAAACTTGAGTAATGAAAAATATTTGACAGATGCCAACAACAAAAAAATTAGTAAGATCTGAAATGTTCAAAGTTGTATTCATATAACAAAACTTTTAATTATGGAATGAGATGATAAAATAACAATCTAAAACTGAAACATGGGCAAGGCATGTTGATAGTAAGTAATATTACAAATTAATTTGGGGTCATAAAAACAAAGATTGAACTCATTCATTAGAAAACAAGCTTCAAATATAATTATTAAAATTTGTAAATAACAACCAAAACCCAGTACTTGGAAAAGATGAATGATCAATTGTTTTTAAAGAAGAAATAACAATAATTAATATATCTATACATCAAGGACATCACAAAATATATTGAAATGGGATTAATTATGACTGTAATTACTCTGAGGAAATTGCCAGGGCTTTTAAGTTTATTGATGCACAGTGGAAGTTGAAATGAGATTTTGCAAAGCCTTTGCTCTGTCCTGTGTGCTGGGTTTATGAAGAAGAACAGTAAGTGTGCCCCCTCTTCTGAGATCTTACAATATGCTAATGGGATATATGCTAATTTAAAACAATTATAACATGGGTTGGGAAAATGGATCGGTGGTTAAGAGCATTTACTGCACAAGCATGAGGACCTGGATCTGACTGCTGGCACCCACGTGAGAAGCCGGGTGTGGCTGTGTTTGCCTGTAACCCAGTACTGAGGAGCCAGAGATGGGGGTTTCACTGGGGCTTCTTGGTATGCCAGTCTATCCAGAAACCAAACAAGGCCCTGGTTCCATGACCACTTCTTGTTACAAGGAAATATGATAGAAGAGTGAAAGATGAGGACACCTGATATCCTCTTCTGGCACACGGAATGTGCATGTATATACATACATATACATGTGCACATACATATCCCAAATACACATACTAGACTAACATGCATGCCCACGGAACATGCATATACATCTACATATGCATGTACACATACATAAACCAAATTCACACACTATACTCACATGCATGAACAGGGGATTGCATGTCTGCATTTACATAATACATACACATGATATTCACCCATGCATCAACAAGGAATGTGCATATTTACTTCTACTTTCACATACATATTCTATACATGCATGTGTGCATATGGAATGTGCGTATCTACACATACACACATACCACAATATCCTGATGTAAAAAAAAAAAAGTAATTAAAAAGACATGAACCTTTAAACTTGAATTTGTGTTATATCTGCTAAGCATTTATTGTCACTGATGATGTTTTCATTAAAACACAGGGGCTGGGAATATTGCTCAGTGGTTAAGGTGATTGTCTGCAAAAGCTAAGCACTTGGGTTTGATTCCCCAATATCCACATAAGCCAGATGCACAAAGTGGTACATGCATCTGGAGCTTGTTTGCAGTGGTTAGAGCCCTGGAGCACCCATTTCTCTCTCTCTGTCTCTCAATAAAAGAAATAAATAAAATAGTTTTAAATACAGATAATCATTTCCAAACACTTTCTGGATATCAAAGCAGCCAATACTTCAATGTTTATATATTATTTCTTCTTTACCAACTAGATTATACAGAGTTAATTATGTATCAATTTATAATCCCTGATTCCTTAGGAAAAACAAAAATAAAAAAAATATTTTTGAGGGTGACTTTGAATATAATTATATTACATATTTTCCAACCATGTATGTGTGTGTGTGTGTGTGTGTGTGTGTGTGTACAAATATATGTATACCAACTAGTATACACATCCATTTCATGGCTATGCTAAGGAGTTTACAAGGTTCATAGAGATGCGATGATAGGATTAACTTGAATGTGCTAGCATAGCCTAACAGACCATTGAAGATATGGTTTTTTGTTACCTTTTCACATTCATTTTACACTTTCCTGTCTACAGTCCAGGTATTAAAGACTAGGTCCCCAAGTGGTGTGATTTGGAGACATCGAGAGCTGAGGTCTAGCCAGTGTGCAGTCGCATGGGATAATCCCTCTCTCCCTCCCTTCCTTCCTTCCTTCCTTCCTTCCTTCCTTCCTTCCTTCCTTCCTTCCTTCCTTCCTTCCTTCCTTCCTTCCTCTCTTCCTCCCTCCCTTCCTCCCTTCCTTCCTTCCTCCCTCCCTTTCTCCCTTCCTCCCTTCTTCTCTTCCTTCCCTCACTCCCTTCCTCCTTCTCTCCCCCTCCCTCCCTCCCTCCTTCCCTCTTTCTGTCTCTCTCCTTCCTCCCTCCCTCCCTCCCTTCCTCCCTCCCTCCCTCCTTTCTTTTTTTCTTTCTTTCTTTCTTTCTTTCTTTCTTTCTTTCTTTCTTTCTTTCTTTCTTTCTTTCTTTCTTTCTTTCTTTCTTTCTTTCTTTCTTTCTTTCTTTCTTCTTTCCATGCTGTGTGGTTTTCACACAGGCTGCTGCCTTCCTATATGATCTTGCCAAAGCCCTAAAGCAATAGAGAGGATCATGAGCTCATGGACTGAGACCTCAAAACTGTTAGCAAAAGTGAACTTGTTTCTGTTGGGAAACTTAAGATATGAACACGTTGTAATCTGCCCATATTGGTAATCACTGTGGGGTCATGAATGCACCAGCCATTCTCTGTATTTGTTTTTATAAATAGATCATCTCAGGTATCTGTTACCATAGCTGAAAGCTGAACATCAGAGAAACCAAAGAATGCCTACATATGAGGTCATATAATAGCCCACAAGTCTTGCTCTTCCTGATAGCCCCTGAAGTCCTGAAGAAAGCTTAATAAAGAAATGAAAAGAAGGGCTGGAGAGATGCCGTAGTGGTTAAGACACTTGCCTGCAAAGCCAAAGGACCCATGTTCAATTCCCTATGTCCCACATAAGCCAGATGCACAAGGTAGTGTATGCATTTGGAGTTTGTTTGCAGTAGCTGGAGGCCCTGGCTCCCATTCTCTCTCTCTTTCTCTCTCTCTCTCTCTCTCTCTCTCTCTTTCTTTCTCTCTCTGTCTGAAATAAGTAAATAAAAGTTTTTAAAAGGCAACTTATTTTTTAAAATAATAAATGACAAGAAAGTGTTGAGTGAGGGTAAATGGCACATTGTTTAGGTTTTTGTATAATTGTTTAAAAGCCATTTGGAAGCATTAATTTTGAAGGATAATTTCACCTTTTCTTTCTCCTGTAACCATGAATATTTACCAATATTTGATATTTTATACAGCATCTCTGTTTTCATCATTTTAAAGGAAATTGCATATGACCTCATTAATATAATGCAACAAGCTTTAACGTATTTTGATGAAATATACAAATTATTAGTATTCTTACTGATTATAAATTTTCAAATTTCAATAGTATTCATTCTTCCTTGCTCTTCTAAAATGCCGTACTTTCATGAACCTTCTGTGCTTTACTCATAACCAATTTTTCCTGCACGTGATTCCAGTTACCAGTTCTCCTCCACCGAGCAGTGCACTTTTGTAACATGCAACATATCTTGTTCTGCTTCTGCCCCAGGAAAGTAGTGATCAGCTCTGAAAAAAAAGTCCATACTCTTTCATCTTTACATTCAACTTATTTTCTGCATGCATATATTGCTGCAATCTAGTAACGTCTAGAACACTACATTCATTTTGCACTCCATGAACTCATGCTGGGTCATGGCATTCTTTAGACTAGTCCACAAATTAAAAAACGGGGATAATCTTAACCCAACTTCTCAACTTAAGGAAAAAAGATGTGTGTTTGCTAGATCCATGCAAGATGATTCACAAGTATGTTTCCATCTGAATTTCCTGATTGTAAGTGGTGATGTCAGCGAACAATTTCCCTAACTAATATTAATAATATTGCCTCTAAAGATGACCTATCTGACTGTTAAAAGAATAGAAAAAAGAAATTATTGATAACTCGATGCTTTGTGGTCAACTCACAAGTCTGGATGTAGGCTGTCTCATGAATAAAGGTCAGAAGAGGCCTTTAGGTGTTCACATGGCCACACTGAAGTCACTGTCAAATCTAAGTGATGGATTTGCACAAGGTATTGTCCATCAGGTACACAGAGACATGCTTAGTAGAATGGGAACTGCAAAACCAATAGCAAGCTACAGCCTCTTTCTGGCAACTCTGTTCAGAGCTACATATGCTTGCAAGTGTTGAGTCAGGGTACCTACTCTTTTAGATTCTGAATTTTAAATACCACTGAAATAAACATTTGGTTATAGTATCCAATACTTGTAGTTAATTCAATTTAGCAAAGTTAGTTTTTAGAGATTTACGAACAACAACAACAACAATAACAAAACAGAGATAAAAATAGACAAAAATCAAAAATGAAAAATATAGAAATAAAATAACCCATGTTTACATGGACAGCATTCAATATTAATAATGATTATTCACTGCCTGACCTTGAGATAGTGAATTAATTCAGAGGAAATATACAAAGGATAGCAAGATTATGTTTGTTGACAATTAGATTTGTTTTTTTTTTTCACTAGAAGTACCGGCTTCCTTCTGAAAGGACATGGAGAATTAACAAGTTTCTACATACTCAAATTTGTATTGCTAAAAACAAAAGGCAACATTAACAGTTTTAGTGTATGATGATTTGCACCCTAAGTTTATAATAAACTGATTTTTTTTTTTTTTTGGTTTTGCAAGTTAGGGTCTCACTCTGGTCCAGGCTGACCTGGAATTAACTATGTAGTCTCAGGGTGGCCTCGAACTTAAACTGATTTTTAATGACAAACATAGAAGCAAAACTTCCAGCAACCAATGGTCTTGTCTTGTTTAAAAATTTCAGCAAAATGAGAAGTGCACAAAAATATAATTCCTTCATAATACTTTATCTTAACTTGTTTATGATCATGCTTTTAAGGGGATGTTATTAATTATTTTCACTGGAAGGAATGGGTGTGAAATGACAGTAACTATTAACTCATGTTATGTGGAGTAAAGTGAGTTGACTTGATTTCCAGACCACCAGACACAATCTACTCAAAACGCTAAAGTTCAATAGTATCAGACATGTTATTAATGATTTCTTGTTAAACAAATGTCACTCTCTATGCGGTGACATTTTATTCATTTTCTAATTAGGTAATACATGTAGCAACAAAGAAGGACAATTGTTCCCTTATTAATTTCAATTAGTTTCATGCTCAGAGATAGCTAAAGTCTTGTGCAGCGCACCCCTTTTCAGGGGATAGGGTTAACAAATTACTCTTTAGGAAAGGCAAACTATGTGCTAAGGGTGCAAGAGTATTTTTCTGTTTATTTTTACATAATAATGAGATAGTTTATATAAATAAATTACTCTGTATATAACTTGAAATATTTTAAATGTCCCTTGCCTTCAAGAAAGTGTTTAAAGGATAATCAATTATTAGAAGTTTGTTATGGTATAATTTCCTATGATACAATAAAAATAATAAGCCCAATTCTTTTGCTAGGATGCATAACTGAAAGAGTAGAAAGTGTATGCTCATAAATGGGGATGATTAGGTAGAGTAATTGAATCAAATGCTCAAGACTGAAATTCAAATCCTTCCTTTTTCAAAATATTTTATTTATTTGAGAGAAAGAGGTTAACACACACACACACACACAGAGAGAGAGAGAGAGAGAGAGAGAGAGAGAGAGAATGGGTGTGTCAAGGCCATGACTCACCACAAATGAACTCCACCCTTTGTACAGCTGGCTTATATGGGTACTAGGGAATCAAACCTGGGTCTTTAGGCTACTAGGGCGCTTGCCTTAACCCCTAAGCCATCTCTCCAGCCCCACTTTGACTTTCAAGAGGGAACCCATGATTTGCCTCCATCAACCCAGAATGATAATAAAAAGTGTTTTAAGTTCATGTTAACGTTTTCATATTACCTTCTTACCTCTTATCCACTGCAGTCCCACTATACCCTCCTCTTATCATCACCTACTAGGATGCTGTGGGATACTTTAACTATTATTAGCATTAGGGAGGGGCACACTCTCCCAGCTCCCTCTCCTATCTACCAAAAACTGACCGGCCTATACTGTACAGGGGTCTTGTGCCAGTAACAAAAGCTGTTAGTCTATGAGTGCAGTAGCCTTGTCAAGGCTGGGAGTCAGCGTTCCGCAGTGCTCCTCCCCATCCTGGAGTTCTTCTGTTTTAAGTATCATTGGACAAGTGGTTCTTGACAGTGTCTCCTAGTTATCACAAAAATACAAAGGATGAGGGGAGGGGTACAGGATACATCCCCCAAATTCACGTAGGACATTGACAAATAACACACCACAAATTCAGAGGGTCTTGGCCTAACTGTGAAGTTTACACATGTGAAAAAGCACATTGACCTGAAACATGACAGCCACCTGGAATAACTGAGCAGAAAGAAAGGGGAAAGATGATGAAGTCACTTGGTCTATTGAAAAATATCATTAGCCCTCCCCCCTCCCCGTAATAGGAGGTGGTACCAAGGCATAGGTTTCTCAGCAGGGCATAATTGAATTTAGCCTTTCTCACCCAGGCCACTGATTCTCATTGTGTGAGAAATAAGACCTAGCAGGAGGGAGGGGTTCATGGGAGAGAGGGCAGGGGGATAATCAACAGCCCAGCATGTGCTCAAAGAGGTCTAAGAATGACCTGCCTGCTTTTCTTCTGCTCAGAATGGGTCTCAGGAAACTCTCTTCAATTGAAAATCTGAACCTAAAACTAACTTGAGATTTTTAAAAATGTGTAGATAATAATTGTTCAAAATCGTGGTCTTCATTATGCCATTGTAAAATCTGTATACAATGAACTTTCAAATCAATCATTCCCTCATTACCCTCTTTTGTGTCTCCTCACTTTTTTCTTTTCACAAATAGTCCCTGTTCTGCTTTTGTGGTTTTCTAAATTCTGTAGATGAGAGAAATGTGTCATAGTTGTTTCTGAGGCTGGGTTACTCCATTTGACATGTTGATCTCCCCATTCCATCCTGTTCTTGCATGTTAGGATATTATTCTTCTAATAGCTGAGTAAAAGCCACTGCATATATATATATAGTACATTGTTAAATTTATCTTTTGTTGGATACCTGAATTTATTCTACAACTTGTCTATTGTGAATCATGTTGAAATTAGCATGGATATAATGGGTGTCTGCGTTGCATGTTGATTTCATAATGTCAACTGTTTTCAGAATAGGACCAGGGATGCTGTAGCTGCATTATATGTGCATTATAGTTTTATGTTTTTCTTTTTCTTTTCTTTTCCTTTTTTTTTTTTTTTTTTTTTTTTTTTTGGAGAGAATCAGAGAGAGAGACTGTGTGTGAAACAAACAAGACAGATAGAGAATGGATACCCCAGCTGACTCAGCTGCTGTGAATGAACTACAGATACTGGCGCCCCTTGTGGGCAAGTGCGACATTGTGCCCTTGCCTCACTTTGCGTCTGGGTAAACATGGGACCTGGAGAATCGAATGGGCATTCTTAGGCTTCACAGGCAGGCACCCACGCCATTAAGCCATCTCTCTAACCCACTTTTATGTTTTTTAAAGAAGCTTCATACCAATTTTGACAGTGGCTAGACTAAAATTACATGTATATCTACAATGTATAAGTAAAATTAAGATTTTTTTTAAGGTCACAACACTGAAAGAATGAAAGAGCTATCTGCGGGTTCAAAATAAAGAGAAGTACCAGGGAGTGTCCACAAGTGGCAATGGCTTACTGTCTCCATGTGCTAGTGAGACTAAGACTAGAGAGAAAAGTGATTTAAAATAATTATAAATATTAAATTAATGTAAAAACTGTTAAAAGGAAAGAAAGATCACAGATTGCCTAGAAGGGGAAAAATTGTGCTGGGGGGAGAGAGAGTTGAAGGGGCTTGATGAAACTTCAGGAGTGATAGTGCATTTGCTAATTTCTTTGTTGATTTATGCACAGGTGTATCCACATGTATGAATTAATTGAACTGTTCCCATCTATACATGCTATTGATGACATACACATTGGACACTCTAAAGATTCAAGAAAAAATAGAAAAACAAGCAAATGAAGCACTTTCCTCTTAAGAGGTCCTTGGGGTAAGAGCCAATTATTAAAGCATACAGAAGAGGGAAAGTCCAGAGAGAATACACAACCTCCTCTGAGTGATGTTTTATGAACACCACATCAATCTGAAAGAGGCATAGAAGGGATGGGTCAGGGACTGTCTAAGACACATTTCTACAGACTCACTGCATTACATACTGGTTTTATGTGGTTACAAAATACCAGAAAAAAGCATCTTAGAGAGGGAGCGAGACTCCCAGTTTAGAAATACAGTCCATTTGTGTGGGGAAGGCGTAGTACAGGAGGAGGAGGGAGCTAACCACAGGGTGCCTTCCATCAGGAAGATAAGATGGATGCTCAAGCTCTCCTGACTATTTCCCACCACACACTGTTCTTTTCCTCAGTTTGGTACCCCGGCCTATATGATGGTGCCACCCACATTTAGAATGGGTATTTTTTCCTCAGTTAAGTACGTCTGACAAAACCCTTGGGAAATGGAAAATGGAATGTGAAGAGACACAATAAACCTGGTCGAGCATCCTCCCTGCAGCCCTTGCCTCTAGGCACACATAATGGAGGCCACCACCCAAAGCTGATCTTCCTGACAGATAAAGGGGAAGTCCCAGGAATCATTACCACAGGCCTTATTGCAAAATGCAGGTGTTTACTGTTACCTAAGGAGTGGGATGACCCCTCTGTGCAAATGTACCATGACCTTCCTGTATCTCTTTGTTTCTAAATATCTTTGTGATTACATAGCATACAATGTTTCTTGCCTGTTCCGCCTATGTGTCCTATGTAATGAATACCTTGTAACTTCTTGTGATTGACCCCCCCCATTTAACAGTAACTTTATGGGTTAACTCCCATCCTGTTTTTTCAATGAATATCATGTGGTTATTCCCAATAAAGCTGACACTCCAAACAGTACTATGCTACACCCCAAGACCCAGAACTCTGGGGTGTAGACCTGGTGTGTACCTGCTTCTCTTTCTATTTTTCTTTTTTACCCAATAAAACTTTACCACACACACACACACACACACACACACACACACTCCTTGTAAACACACCCAGCAATGTTTTCGTGGTTATTTAAAAACCCATCAACTAAACAATGAAGATTAATAATTACACTGTACAAATTTTTAAAAATGTAGAAAAATATCCTATATTTTGCTTCATGGTTCAATTTTACATTTGATTAATATTAATTCTTCAATAGTAGCAGATGACACAAAAACAATTCATTTTAAATTATTACCTAAACCAAATTTTCATTATTTTAGCTCAGATTGACCAAGGCACTGAAATGTGGCTTGTTAAACAGAAAACTTCATCTTAGCCTTTTCTGAAATGGAAGTCAAAATTTTTGTACTTGTTAACATTTTAACTGGAGTATATGTACTGTGTGTCTTACTTTGGATTTCTATTAATAAAAACCATAAACCTGGTATGTTTTAAACAAGTCTTTGTTAGCCTGAATTCTGAAAGGCCCAAGATTAAAATGGTGCAGATTTGGTACCTCATGAGAGTCAATTCTCATATTGGTACCTTCTGGTTGAGTCCTGAACTGGTGGAGGGGTTGTATGTGTGTATAATAAATGAATCAGAAATGACAAGCCAGAAATACACGATAGGACAAACGTGAGACATCCATTCTCCATGTACCATGGCGAGCTCTTAGGTTATGTTGAAGCTTGGTAACAAGGAGAATAGTGCACTACAATTACAAAGAAGAAAAATAAAGCATAGAGCCTGGAAATTTCTCCAATGGAAACATTATTTAAATTGGAAATAAATGTCAAATGGTGGTCTCAACACAATTGAATGATATCTATCATAGGTTTTACCCATATATAATTTTTCATCTGAGAACAAAATTTCTAATGCATCAAAGACTTGGTGTTTGAGGTTGGTTAATGTTTTAAATTTGAATGCGTGTTAAATTTCTGTAATTGAGAATTATATGATTTTAAACTTTTTATTTTTTAATTTTTTTGCAGAGAGAGAGAGAGGAAGACAGAGATGGGCACACCAGCAGTGTCTCAGCTGCTGCAAATGAAATCCAGATGTGTGCACCCCTTGTGGTCAAGTGTGGCATTGTCGCCCTTGCGTCACTTTGCATCTGGCTAAATGTGGGACCTGGAGATTGGAACCGCTGGAGATTGGAACCAGTGTTCTTAGGTTTAGGAGGCAGGCGCCTTAACCCCTAAGCCATCTCTTCAGCCCGAATTATACGATTTTAACTTCAAATGACAAAGTAATGTTCATCATAATTTCTGATGAGGTCAAGCCCCAAGGACCAAGGGACTCATTTAAAATAATGGATAGTTCATAGACAGTTTTACTTTCATTGGCTTTATGGTGATATTCCATTTTTCATTTTCTCTTTATGTTGGTTAGTCAGAAGGTGTTTAAATGAATGTGTAATGACTCTTGGTTAATATTTTAAAGCTCTAAATATTTTAACGATTCTGACAGCAGTATAAAACAACTTCTAATTATGCTAACATGTAAAGGAAGGCGAAAGGTGACGGAGGAAGGAACATGATATTTTATTCATTGCCAACCTGTAAATTCAAATTACAATAATAACTTACTTAAGTAACATTGGATTATTTGCTGGAAAATAAGTCTGACCTGTGATTAATCAAAAAGAATTAGTGTTATAAATGATATCCTCTATTTATATTAATTAGACAAAAATATTTGAGGAGCTTAGGGTATCATAACCAAGCCAAAGATTATTTTACCCCTCTCAGAAATACTGATATTAACTTGATATTTGCTAAAATACTGATGTAATTAACTAAATTATGTTTTATGAACAAAAATTATTCATTCATTTTCATTGAATATCTATAAATACATTATTAGCAATAACTGATATTTACTTTGATTTAAGCCATGTCTAAATGAATGAGGGTTTACTAAAAATTACTGAGAATGTTCATTAATAATAATAACATTATTAGAATTTGTAACCTACCCATGAGATAAGATGTGAAAATGTAATGCTATACTAAATAGTATCGTACTGTGAAGTAATTCAGCAGGGAGTTTCAGAAAATGAGTATTTATATGAGCAAATTTCCAGTGTTCAGATTCTACTTCTGTTCCAGTTTTAGCATGCAAGGGAAGATATTAAAATTTCCTGCACTTTGTTTCTATAATATGTTGTAGTTCCATGAAGTATGACGTAAAGCAATAAGTAAGGCATTAAAACTTCTTTCTCCATAAATTCTTTTCTGTAATACAGTGATAATAGTTATATCCCAGAAGAAGTTTTAGGAGAATGAAATTAACAATTATATAAAAGAAAAATAAATAAGTAAATATGAATCCATATGAACATTACATTTGAGTAGGGACTTCAGGTTTTTTTTTTTTTTTTTTTTTTTTTTTTTTGGTTTTTCAAGGTAGGGTCTCACTCTAGTCCAGGCTGACCTTGAATTCACTATGTAGTCTCAGGGTGGCCTCGAACTCACAGTGATCCTCCTACCTCTGCCTCCCAAGTGCTGGGATTAAAGGTATGCACCACCACCCCGGCTTGGGACTTCAGGTTTTTAACCCTGAACTTTGAAGCAACTGACACAGGATGAGATCTGCAAAACTGTTAAATGGATGTTGAGTTATTTTAGTGCCTGCAGAGACTGTAGAGAGAGAAGAGCTGGGTTTAACGTGGGTCTTCTAGATGTAAATACACATGTAACCTCACAGGTGGTACACAAAAATCTATCTACTGTTTCAGACCACAGCTATAACCTCAGACCCCCTTCCCACCTTAAATTGCTTTTGTCACAGCCATGAAAAGAGCACCAAATATGACCCATTATCTCTCCTATGCTAGATCTTTGTTAAAATATATATGTAAAATTGAAAGCAGAAAGGCATGTTTGTAAGAAAGAAGGGACCAGTGGGAGGACGGGAGGAGACAGGAGAAGATTGATTATGGTTAAAGTACATTATATGCAATAATGAAAATTTGCATAGAGTGAACATATCCTGAAAAGGATTAATTATGTAAAAGTGAATGAAATAATATAATGGTTATATTGCAAGTAAATAAACTTATTCCACTTTATAGATTAAAAAAACTACCATGGAAAATCACATAATTGAAGAAATTTATTTAAAGTATTTGCATATATCACTTTTGACTGTTGTCATGATTCAAAATTCAAGAAATCTCAAATTCCCTTGAATGTGCATACTTAAGATGAGCTGTTTCTCTGATTAATATTTCTACCTGGCTGGTGGTAACTTTGAGTCTTTTTTTTTTTTTTTTTTTTTTTTTTTAGGTAAGGTCTTGCTCTAGCCCAGGCTCACCTAGAATGAAGTATGTAGTCTCAGACTGGCCTCAAATTCACAGTGATCCTCCTACCTCTGTCTCCCAAGTACTGGGATTAAAGGAGTGCGCCACCACATTGGTTGTTAACAATGATTTTTTTTTTAATCTAGTAGTTGTTATTAGTTATTTTCCTCTTTGGTAGTAATAATATGTGTAATGTAACAAACATTCAAAAAAATGATAGAATCAATAAGTATGTGTGGATGACACCATGTAAGGCTCATGGTACTTAAAAAGCATTGACATAAACTAAGAATATGTAAATTCTCATGAATGAGAAAAAAATGAGCAAAAAAAAAAGATTGGAATACTGGTAAAAACAGGGATGTTAACATGGTCTCCTGGAGAATTGAGACTAGCGGATTTATGTAAGTTCGTTTTGTTCTGATGCGTGTGTTTCCCTTCGTCCCATCTCTCTTGCTGATTTCAAACACTCATGGTCCCCGACAGCTGAGAAGTACAAGGAGGCCTTGAAAGACAGCGGCTGAAAATCCAAGCGGGATTCTGAAATACTCCTTCATGTAATTGGGCATGTGTTCTTCGGGAAAGGAAATACCTTCTCCTAGCTCCAACAGTTTAAGAAAGTGAATCAACAGGAGATTTAAAACAAACAAACAAACAAACAAAAAATGGTGAGGGAAACCATTTGTCTTCATGGTAAGTTAATTTTCTACAGTTCTTTTTATATATTATGTGTTAAATTCTATCCACAATTCTAATTATAGAGTAATCTTTTCCAGCTGTGTACATTTTATCACCTAGTATCTATCATATGTGAAGTTTTGATCTTCTGAGGGTAGTAAAATCATCGAGAGAAAAAGTAGTAAAACCATTATCTAGTAAACCACGAACTGTAGTAACTTCAGGCTTTTATTTTTCTCTTTTCTTTAATACTAACATCTGCCTTATAGATTATGGATTACTTTTGAATATTTGAGTGATTTGTTAAATTTAAAATGTTCATGCACTTTTGGCAAATGACCTATGATTGAATTTTTATTTACAGTTAAGGCTTGACCTGAGAAAGGCAAGATCTGTTCACTGAGAGGCAAATAAGGAGAAATTGTGATGTGGGAGATTCATTACGATATACAATAAGGGCCTGGCAGTTAAGCACTTGCTTGTGAAGCCTAAGGACCCCAGTGCAAGGCTGGATTCCCCAGGACCCACATAAGCCAGATGCACAAGATGGCTCATGCATCTGGAGTTCGTTTGCAGTGGCTGGAGGCCCTGGCACGCCCGTTCTCTATCTATATGCCTCTTTCTCTCTCTATCTCTCCCAAATAAATAAATAAAAAATAAACAAAAGAAATTAAAAAAAAAAGATATACAAAGAAGGCTCAGAGATGCAAAGTTAAGTTCTTCACAGAGATATCCACAGAGAAAGCGGAGATTTGTTAAAGCAGAGTTATCTAAAAGGCGTGGGAGGTTCATTAATATTTAAGAATATGATGACTGAAGATGCCTGTTCCTACAATGTGAGGGAGTCTGTTTATACGATTCGATTGTTTTGGGGAGGTGCAGTCCCACATACCACACTGTGCACCACAACCTGGGCTTGATCTCCTGGTCTCCTGCTTCAATGTCCCAAATTTCCCAAATGTCCCAAATTCTGGGATTAGAATCATGTACCACTATACTCAGTCCTTTTACATATTTTTACAGTAATAAATAAATAAATAAATAAATAAATAAATAAATAAACAAAGTAACAAAGTAACAAAATACAGTAATAAAGTAGCAGGAAAATGAGCATAATATACCTAAGGGTAGGCATGGTGAGTAACAAGTTTGGCCAAATACACTCAAGCTTTGATAACAACTTAGCATTACAGAGAACGAAGTTAGATGAGAGTAGTTCCATGTCATAGATCAGTGCCTGAAGAATTTAGGGGCCTTATGGATGACTATCTTTGGGGCTCACTATATAAATAAATTTGAAGACCATCATAACCAAAAGAGAGGCCATTCATTTTGACCAACTTATTGAGATGTACATAAGCTACAATCACTATGGACTGACATATTTTTTCATAATTCAGGATGACAACAGGTGACATAAGTGAGTAAGCATGTGCTCTGATGCAGCCGTTGTGCTTCTCGGCATGTACTCCAGGATATGTCCAGAAATGGTGAAAACATAAGATTTAAGAGAACATTTCACATGGAAACAGTGAAATTACTCTGTTACCATTATGCATCAGAAAATTAACATAAATCAAAATTTATACTCACAGGAAATAGGTCTTTGTTTATTGAGAAATAATGCCAGTGAAGACAAATCTAAAATGATTGGATTAGTGGAAGGGTCCTAGAGCACCAACATCTGCCAGACTGCTGCAAAAACCTCAGAGATTTGGATAAATTGAATTAGCTATGTACTCAAAAAAAAAAAAAAAATCATCAGCTTCTTTTGAGTCCAAAGGTGAGAAAAAAATCATATAAGTGAGGAAAAATATTTAGTAATGACATGATTGGCATCATTTGTCAGGAGCAAAAATTGTCCTTCTTTCTTATAGAAATAGGAATTGATAAACAAAATTTGTATATATTCTCTTTGCTAAAATTTCCAAGATAGGGTCATCGTCCATGTATTAAAGAAATCTCCTGCAAGAGTTTTTCTTTAAAAATGGATCAAGGAAAATTCAGGAGGGTGAAAATGAAATCACTGCACATTAGTCTCTGTCCAGCCAAGAAGGTTATTTAACCTTCTTGAACCCTTATGAAAAATGGATAACAAAAACTGTTACACAGACTGATTACTGAGATCAAACATGGTATTGCCTATAATAGATGGCTCCAGTAATATGAGTTACAAGACGCTTGAAATGAGGAAAGCATTATTGATTTTTGAAAGTTTATATGCATAATGCAGGCATGGTGGAAATGAGTTGTAATATCCAGTCATCTCATACAGATTAAATACATCTCAGTTAAGTAAAATCTATCGAAAATTATTTAATATCTTAACAAACTAAACATTTAATGTGCCTGATGTGCCATGTAATGCTTCTATCTGAAATGATGGATTAATCCTCATTAAGAATCAAAGCAACTGAAACAAGAAATAATATTCACAAAAAATCAATTAAGATGCATGATACATTATACGTAAAACTAGATTTTCTATAAGCTGGCCATGAATATTCTGTTTTTGAAAACTACACTAAGTGACACAAAAGATGATAATTCAGTTTTTAAATAATATATTTTCAAAATTATATTTGGGCTCTGCAAGATTACTCTTCACTCTGGTTCTTTTTTCTAAGTATAATGCTTTCTAGAAATAACTGAATGGTGGGTGAAAGAGAACACTGGAAAGAGGAAAAAGAAGAGGAAACTGGTTAAGAAACCTAAAGACTGGAAGATGGTTCTTCCCTACTTTCTGAACATCAGGAATGTCACGGAAGGAAGGTGCTCCAGTCCTTGAGCTCTCTGACATAACAGCCAAGCAACATAGCATGGGCCTGATGGGCTCATTGCTCTGGTGGACTGGTCACATAGCCGACAGCAATCCCAGGTGAAGCCGGCAGAGTGATCACGAGGATTAACTGGACACTTTGCAAACAGTGAGAAACCAGGAATGACACCTCTCCCCCGTCACTCCCCTAATCCCCTTTTGTCTCCTAGTGATGCTGTGCAGCAGAGCAAGAATGAGCCCACCAGAGCAAGCGTCTGTATTCAAAGACGCATGTGGTCCCCTAAAGGGACAGAAGTTATCTCCTCTAGGTGGTATCCATGGCGAATTATAAAACACTCACATATCCTGCTACAAGCTCAACGACAAGAAAGAAGAAAAAAAGAGAGAAAGAAAGAGAGAAAAAAGGAAGGGAGGGAGGGAGGAAGGAAAGAAGGAAGGAAGGAAGGAAGGAAGGAAGGAAGGAAGGAAGGAAGGAAGGAAGGAAGGAAGGAAGGAAGGAAGGAAGGAAGGAAGGAAGGAAGGGAAGGGGTTCAGTCAATCCCCCTCAGAATGAATATCACCAGTTGGGAGAGCGAGAGGCCAAGACGACCACGGTAAGTGAGCAGAGTCTCCGTTGGGCAGAAGAGACACACATTAGTTCAGCAGGAAAAATGACAAATCTCAGTAAAGTTTGTTTCAGTCTCTATACAATTCCTAGTATTTGTCCCCAAAAGGCCCATAAAGCAGGAAGCTTGTTTCCCTACTCTCTCTCTCTCTCTCTCTGACCACCCTTCCCACTTAGGAGTCCTGACTCCAGATGAAATCCACGTTCACTATTTCCCTTGCTCACTGCCTTGTCTGTATTCCTTAATTCCTCCCTGGCATGAGGCAGGGACCCCAGACTCTCATTCTAGTGTAGCTTTACTGGCCGCTGATGTTTTAAAATGTGTTTTCAATCGACAGTTTTTATAATTGTATGTAATGTATCTTGATTATAATACTCTTCAGTTAACTTCTCTTGATGCCACTCCTTGTGCCTCCTTCTGCTGATCTCTTTCTTATTTCTAAATAGTCTTCTATTTTGATGTCTTTTTGGGGGGATGGTATTGAGGTAGGGTCTCCCTCTAGCCCAGGCTGACCTGGAATTCACTATGAAGTCTCAGGCTGGCCTTGAATTCACAGTGATCCTCCTACCTCTGCCTCCTGAGGGCTAGGATTAAAGGTGTGGCCACCATGCCTGTCTAATGTCTTTCTTTGTTGTTCTATGACTGTGTAAGCCACTCAGTTTAATTAAGATTGCCTGCATGGTACAAGTGGTGGATGAATTACTCAAATATGTGGGGCCTACCTGTGGTTAAACCTTTGTATAAATAAAAGGGGGGGACTGAAGGCTTAGCAGTTAAGGTGCATGCTTGCGAAGCCTAAGAATGCAAGTGTGAGTCTCCAGGTCCCACATTAGACAGATGCACATGGTGGCACATGCATCTGGAGTTCGTTTGCAGTGGCTAGAGGCACTGGCACACCCATTCTCACTCTCTTTCTCTCTTCCACCTGTCTTTCTGTCATAAATAAATAAATAAATAAATAAATATCTTAAAATATTAAAGAAAAATGTCTCCTACTTTCCCCACACCTCAGTCACCATTAACTGCCTATAACTCTTCACAGAGAGATGGGGGCTTCTTGTCTTCCTGTACCATTAATGAAAGAACATTGATAAACCCAGTATTGTCTGGGTCATATAAAGATTAAAACCATGACTGCAAGATCATGAACACAACAGCATTCCGAAGTACACATCCCTGTCATCTTCTCTTTCTTTCTTGGCTTTCTTCTGCAGTGTCTCTTGGGCTTTGGAGACAGTGACACCGATGTCTTCTTGATCACTGAGCACCAAACAGCACCTTAATGTGGAGATTTTACCTTTGCCTCCCAAGTACTGGGATTAAAGCTGGGCTCCACCATACCTGGTTGAGTTTTGCCTTCTTAATTGTCACTAGCATAGCCAAAGAAAAGCTTCTCTATCAATTTGAAAAGAGAGAATGATTGAGAGGGGAAGGGGATATGATGGAGAGTGAAGTTTCAAAGGGAAAGTGGGGGGAGAGAGGGAAGTACCATGGGATGTTGTCTACAATTAAAGAAATTGTCAATTAAAGAAAATTTTGGGGATGGTACTACTCTACAGTCAAGGGCATACATATTTAGAGAGAAATGTCATGGGAATACAACATATCTTCCTAGCCAAGCAGCCATATTAGCTTCTCTCCTAAGGCCTATGACCTCCCTTGCCATAGGCTTTTGACCAGGTTTTTAGTTCTTTGGTTGATTTTCATTCCATAGAATAGCCCTGAAATCCAATCAGAGAGCAGTTGATTTTTCATATGATAGTCATGCCACTATCATCCCAGTGGGCACACCCCACCTGGTTGATCTATTGCGTAGTTCTCATGTTCCTCTGCTGGGACAGATTATCGATGGCTTTTCTCCTCCAGCACGCTTCATAGCACCTTCTAGACTCTGAGAGCAAATCAGAGGTGATGATTCCAGTTCTGTTACAGCTTGATTACTCACTTTCCTGGAACAGAAACAATTTGACATCTCAGTCTCCTGACTTAAGCTCACTCAGAATTGAGAAAGGCTTTCCTCTAATCTCAAATCCTGAATCACTCAGAAGCATCTGCTTGGAAAATACTTTTCATCCTGTGGCCTGAAGACACCTTACTGAACCTGGAAGCAGTGGTTCTTCTGGCTTGGTGATGCTTCCTGCCCCCCTTCTCATCAAGCATGGGCAGTACCCAGCAGCAAGAAATAAAATTCATCAGAATAAGACAAGGTCACAAAGACACTGCAACTGCATTTAAAATGATTGCACCAACATTCTCTTAATGTAAGACATGGCTGTTAAGATAAAGCCTCACCAAAATAATTACCGTTTGCAAAATTTAAGAAAATATGGGCAAATAAAAATCTAGACTCATAACTAGAACATTCCATATGTTTAAAATTACCCATCATACCAAATACCAGGAATGTCAAGATACGAATTAGAAGACATAACTCTTATGAACACTGATGCTGATTAGATGTTGTAATACCAAAGGCAGCTTTTATCCTAACTGAATCATTTTCATAATAGGAGGTCATGCTGTCTCTTAAAATAAATCAAATGTAAAGGTTAGAAACTCCAGGAGAAACAATAGAAGTCACTTTATATTTATTTTATAAAAGTAATTATAGAGCTAAGAATTCCTAACATATTTTCAAAAAATATTAAAATGGGCAGATCTTGGGCTGGAGATATGGCTTACCTGTTAAGGCACTTTCCTGTAAAGCCAAAGGACCTAGGTTCAATTTCCCAGGACCTATGTAAGCCAGATGCACAAGGTGACACATTCATCTGGAGTTAATTTGCAATGGTTGGAATTCCTGGTGTGCCTATTTTCTCTCTATCTGCCCCTCTCCCTCTCTCTGTCTCTCTCTCTCTCTTCCTTCTTCTTTCTATTTTTCTATCTCTCTCAAATAAAGAAAAATGAAATTTAAAAAATAAAATAAATGGGCAATTCTTGAGACTCAGAGATTTTTTCAGGATATTAGTTTTAATATTGGTTTTATTAGAGTACCAGAAGTATAAAGAAGGATGGGAAAATAACATACAATAAAACAACAATAAAATAAATACACACATTTGAAAGGTATATAAATTCATATATATATATATATATATATATATATATATATATATATGGAGAGAGAGAGAGAGAGTTTAAAGAATCTGTGAAGACTCTAATATAACACTCAAATCTACATCAATGCACAACATAATTATGTTTATTGTAATGAAAGGAAAGAACTATCTGAGAAAAAAAACAGAAAAGAAATAACATATTACTTGTAGGAAAATATCAACCTAAGTGGTTCTTGAAAAGCATTTTTCTCTTCTGAAACTATGGACAGTGCACAGAAAATAATTCTCAAGATCTGAGAGGAAAGAGCTTCAGTTCTTGCATTCTCTGTTGCCAGCTAACATGAACACTCATTGCTGTGAACATACCTTAGAGCTGGACTCCAAGATTCACCCCCAGTGACACCTCCTCCAACAGGCTGCTGGAGGGGCAGGTTGCAAGTTGAATCAAAAATACTTAGAATTTAATTACACAAACTTGTAACCTGTGTTCCAGCAGTATGTGGAATTTGACTGGGGGTGAATCTTAGTTTCTCCATGATAGCCAGCAATGAGTGTTTGTTAGCTGGCTGTTTGGTGGTGTCTCTGTATGGATCTATTGAAGTGACACAGCTTCTTCCACCATTGATGGTGTTTCACCTGAATTCTGTAAACCTGAAATATGCTACGTATGGTTAGGTGTTTGTCCAACAACAACAAAGCTAATTGCAACAGTAGACTTGATACAAGGAGTGGGGTCACTGCTGCACTGAATATGACCATGTGTGCTTTGTTCTCTTGAAACTTGTGTGCTGGAGGAATGTGGAAAAAATCTTGTTTTTTGGAATGGAGAAGTCTTGAGGTATTGTAAGCAGAGCTTGATGGGCCACTCTGGTGTGAGTTTGAAAATGCTACATGTAGAGAGAATTGTGGACTGTCAAGGCTTAGCTCATGAACTTTCAAAGAGGAAAGACAGAACTTTGTTAGAACGGAAATACTGGCCTAAAGGTTGGCAGCATATTCTGGCCCATGACCAGAAGGTTTGAACAAGGTTGAATTCAAAACTAATGGACTGCTGT
This sequence comes from Orientallactaga sibirica, assembly GCA_036365145.1. NCBI lineage: Eukaryota > Metazoa > Chordata > Mammalia > Rodentia > Dipodidae > Orientallactaga > Orientallactaga sibirica. The sequence continues at coordinate 8,522,431 of JAEOAD010000005.1, forward strand.
GCTTGGCAGAAGGTAAGAAACAGAAAAATATAGGAAAACCTATGGCTTATTACATAAAAAAAAAAAAAAAAATCAGGAAAGTTTAAAGTTACTGGTACAGACACTGGTTTTAGGTTACTGAAGTTAAAAATGTTAAGCAGGGGCTGGAGAGATGGCTTAATGGTTAAGGTGCCTGCCTCAAAGCCTAAGAACTCCTGTTCAAACCTCCAGATCCCATGTTTAGCCAGACGCAAAAAAGTGACGCAAGGGTGCAATGTCATACATTTGCCTGAGATTCGTTCACAGCGGCTGAGAGGCTGCTGGCAGGCCCATTCTCTCTCTTTCTCTCTCCCCCTGTATCTCTCTAAAAAAAAAAAATGTTAATCAGGTTAATATCTTTATGGGCCACCTGACTGTTTTGCATTGGGCAAAGGAACAAATTCCCAGAAGGTGAACTCCACCCATTAAAGACTCAAATGAGTAGGAATACAAATTCCTTTACAAGGAGGTGGCTTGAAGAAAGAATTCTAAGCAAGTAACTTGCTCTTTGAGGATTAACCCTGGTTTGCTAGTCTAGGAGTATGGAGTGTCACAAATCCTGAAAAGAAAGGGTCATTGAATGTGCAAAATGGTTTTGTTTTCTTGGAAGTGGCCTTCTTGTGTTCAGACCAAATAAGGTCTGTTTGTGAAATTGAATTAGAGCTGCTGATGATGTGTGACAGTGGGAAACAGAAGAACTAGTATGGCCATTATATATAGCTATGAAGATAAAAAATGGCTTGCAGTGTAGAACCAAAGATATCTTGTCCATACCAGGGTACACTGTGGAACGGCTGCCTTCAAGAGCTGCTCAGTCAGCCCAGATATAGAGATGGAATGCGAATCCAGAGACTTGTCACTGCCTATGGCTGTTGGACTTGAACTGAAGATGTTTGCTTGTTTATTATCTGCTGACTATTGTTTGCATGGCTCCAGTCTTTCCTTGTTATGTCTTTTTGTAGTGGAAATGTTTACTCCCTTGCTATTTAGTGTTTGAAGTAATACTTTTGTTTTGATTTTACAGGACTCCTTTAAAATCCACTCAAATCTCAGATGACACTTGGGACTTTTGAATGATAAGGTTGGTTAAAAAAAAAAAAATAGGAGGATCTTTGAATTTGATCTGAATGCAATTTGCATTGTATGATGATCACGAGTCTATGGAGACCAGGGGTGGAATGTCATAGTTTGACTGTAAATGTATATCCCAGATAGCTTGAGGTAATGTTCACTAAACTTTCAACTTGAATCTCCAGCAGTTGGCTTCAGGAAGTGTCACTGTGTAGTCCAGCGCTAAGAGGTGTTCAGAGTAGTTTGGAGCTCTGGGTGCGTGTGCTAGCTTGCTGGCTGTTGGCTTCTCCTTCTGCAATGCTTATGTAAGACAGAGTCAGCCAGATTCTTCTGCCTTCAATGGTGTTTCCCCTGGCCTGTGTAATCCTAAAAGAAACCCTTCTGGTCAGGTGTTTGTCCAGCCACGAGAAGGTGACTACAACACAGTGTGTTTTGCTAAGATGACATTTCATTCCTGAGTTTAATGGATCGCTTTCTTTCTGTGGTGAGGTGTAATATTTAGGTTACATAAACATACTGTTTTTATGTCATTCCAACACTTTCTACCTATTACAGATGTGACCTCTTGTGAGAATGTCCCTAGAGGACAAGACACAGGATTCATTTGCATGTAAGCCATCAGCATGTGTTTCATGGTTAATCACCATCGTCAGTTTGCTAGACTGACCATGTCCTAGGAGACATGCTCTGGGGTGTCTTTGAGAATGTTGCCAGAGACAATTAACTAAGCAGGGAACATTGACACTGGTGGGTGGCACATCCCATGGGCTGAGGGTCTCAGACTAAATACAAATGACAGAAGGAAAGCCCTGGCTGAATACCAGCAGTCTTCTCTCTCCAATTCTGACTGTGGATGTGCTGTGACCAGCAGCTTCACACTGCTGCTTCAGCAATACTTTTTCTTCCATAATGGCCTGTACGTGTTCTTAAACCACTTAAATCATTAGCTAAAATAACCCTTTCTTTCTTAAGTTGCTTTTGTTAGATATTTGATTTCAGTGGCAAGAATAGTAACTAATATGGTATACAGCACCATGTCATTATGAAAACATGGCTTTAGCCCCATTTCTTCTGACCATAGCTTTCCTTTTGCATCCTTTTAGACCTAAAGGCCCTTATATTATGTATTATTATCTTAATCGAAGAATGAAAGTATATCTTTTGGAATAGTCAGTAGAAATTTTGGTATAAAGCTGGCCAATTCTAAAAATTAGTGTCATTTAGATCAATATGAAAACATTTCACTTAACTTTTAAATTGGATTCTTTAAAATGAAAAGCAACAATAAAATATTTTTGAAATAAAATTACAACAAATTTATGAAACTGCTATTATCTAGACTTGCTTTGTGGCTCTTGAGCCCCAATTTATTTTGTGTTAACATCCATATTATAACTGTCCTCTATTTGTTTAAAAATATTTTACATTTATTTATCAGAGGGAGAGAGAAAGAGAGAGAGAGAGAGAGAGAGAGAGAGAGAGAGAGAGAGAGAAAGACAGAGGAGACAGAGAGAGGGAGAGAATGGGGGCACCAGGGTGTCCAGCCACTGCAAATGAACTACAGATGCAAATGCCCCTTTGTGCTTCTGCCTTATATGGGTTCTGAAGAATTGAACCTGAGTTCTTAGACTTGGCAGGCAAGGGCCTTAACCACTAAGCAATCTCTCCAGTCCACAACTGTCCTCTTTAAGTTGCAGTGTTTCATGTGCAAAGTGGGAATGGTGAGAATATATTTACTATATAGTATTTTTAATAAAAAGTAGTAGTAAATGAGAAAATGAAAATAACTGATAGTAATTTCTTCTTTATTTTATATACATGCATTGTTATATTTCCTTTAGAATACTAGTTATATAGTTTCACAGATATATTGTTTATAAAAAGCAGAAGCCTCCAGAGCTAAGATTTGATCCCCAGAAATCATCCCAAAGCTGAATGGGGTAGTGCTGCCTGTAATTACAGGGCCAGTGGAGGTAGAGAAGGGAGAATTCCTGGCTGAATAAAGGAGTTTCAGGGTCAATGAGAAGCCCTGTGTCAAAAAACTGAGGTATAGAGTCATTGAGGAAGATACCCCAAGTCACCTTCTGGCCTCCCATGGCCCATGCACACACATGCTTGGACAAATACAAACAAGTGCTCCACACATATGAATAAGCACACACATCCCAAACACATACACACATGTACATGCACATACCTTACCTCACACTGTGTGTGTGTGTGCACTTACATACCAGTACCAATTATAAACATGTTACTTCCTATTTTCTTCTATTTCATGCATAAAAGTATGACTTTACTTTTTACTACTTCATAATTCTACAGTCTCCAGCTTTTCTAATTATAACCTGATGTTACAAAATGATAAGTCATCAGCCATGGTGGTGCATGCCTTTAATCCCAGCACTCTGGAGCAGAACTAAGAGGAATGCTGTGAGTTCGAGGCCAGCCTGAGACTATATAGTGAATTCCAGGTCAGTATGGGTTAGAGTGAGACCCTATCTCCAATAACAAAAAAAAGTGATAAGTCATTGAAAGTCTTACAGCTCAAAAAACTATCAAATATAATGAGATTCTTTGAAGTGTACTTCACATTAAAGATAATAAAACATGATATGCATAGTAAATATACCCCATAGTAACAATTAGTATCACTTGACTGCTTTATAAGTAGTTATAAAAAGTCATAAAAACCAAAGCATGTAAAAGATTTATTGAGTAATGATGATACTGTGTGTATTGATAACAGAGTAGAAATACAATAAAAGTCTTTAAAACATGAATCCTTTATTATGATCATGAAGGTATTGAAATTGATTTTACTTTATGTTTTGCTTTAATCATAAAATGATTTTAAGTGCTGAATATAAAGTTTGCTTTGGGGTATGTGCATAATAGTTTAAGAATATTACTTTTTCATATATGTAGGCAAAATAAACATTTTCATCTTAATTTTAATATTTCAATTTCTGAAGCAGCACATTATTTGTTTTATAGAATGCCCATGAAAGTTGCAGCTGAAATTCTGTTTAGAACAGATGTTCCTATGAAAATTATACTATGTGGTAAAGCAGAATTCTCTTTTTCTATTTCAAGACAGTTACTTTCATCTTTAAGAATGTTATAGCACCCATGTTTGATGCAGATAAAAAACAAGATCTGAAAGACTTGAAAGAGTGTCACAACTTGAGAAAGGAAGGCATACTCTCTGTTAGGTACCTTGAAGGGAAAATTTAATGTATAAACTCTGGTGCACCCAGTGTGTACATTTCATAATATCAGTGCACATTTCAGAAACTGAAAATCTTTTCTTTTAGAAATTGAAAATCCCAATAAAGATGAATTCTTTTGTATCTTTACAATATACACGTAACATGACAATCTGCAGTAACGATATATTTGGTTTGATTATCTTCAAAATTACAATTTGCCAAAATTGGCTTTCTGTTAAATAATGAATAACCTAAGTATGTGTTAATATTGTTTGTTACTGAAGATTTACATGTTGCCTAATTATTCAAAAGTACCTATTAAATAAACAGAAAAGTCAGATCAATATAACATTTGTGTGTTTTATTTCATTGCTTGTGGTGGCTTGAATGCAATGTTGCCCTTAGATTTGTGAGTTTGGACATGTGTTTGGACATTTGCTACCCAGCAAAGTGGCTCTGTTTGGGAAGCATGGGGGACCTTTAGAAGACAGCCTGGGAGTGGGCCTTAAGGCACAATGGCTGGGCCTTGCTTCCCTGCTGGCTGTTCACTCTCTCTCTCTCTCTCTAGTGCTAATGTGACAATGTGACCTTGGCTCCTGCTATGCTTTCGTCATTATGATGGGCCGTAACCTCCGGAACTATTTCCCAACATGAACTCTTTCATTCCCGAAGCTGATTCTGATACTTCATCTGGTGATAGGAAAGTAAATGACTCATTTTTTTTATACTGGGACAGTTTATTATTTACATTTGATGACCTATTTTTAAACTTTAAACTATGATTATTAATCTTAAATATTTGCTTGTCTGCTTTTTGTAAGATCCTTACATTTGAATATCAAAGTCCATAAAATGACATATGCTAATACACATGAAGAAGTACAAAATCTAGGGTTGGGGAGATGGCTCAGTGTATAAAGATGCTTGCTTGCAAAGCCTGCTGGCCTGGGATCCAGTCCTCGTTACTCATATAAAACCAGATGCCAAAGTGGCTGATGCATCTGGAGTGCTTGGTAGTGGCAAGAGACCCTCTCTTTCTCTTTTTTTCTCTCTCTTCTCTCCTCACAAACAAAAAATAAAATATTAAAAAATTCAAAACCTAAAACAAGCCTGGAGTGGTGGTGCACACCTTTGGTCTCAGCACTTGGGAGGCAGAGGTGGAAGGATTACAGTGAGTTCAAGGCCACCCTGAGATTACATAGTTAATTCCAGGTCAGCCTTAGCCAGAGTGAGACCCAACCTCAAAAACCAAAACCAAAAACAAACAAAACAAAACAAAAACCCTAAAACAATATGTCCAGACATATTTTAATTAATTGAAATTCAAATATAATAAAAACAATATATCTCTTCTTCAACCTTTTAGAAAACCTTCTCTTGAGAGAAACTAAAGAGGCTTCAGTAACCATGACAACAAATGGTCCCACTGCACTGCTGGGTGGTCTGGATGCTGCTGTAGCACAGACGTCTTAGAAGCAATACTCTGTATATAGACCGTATACACACTAGGTTGTTTCATGAGAATGCCTAGAATTTAAGTAGATTTTTAAACAAATGGTTAGGGCTAATATTATAGAAGAAAAGTTGGACATTTAAATCTCATTTTACTATTTCCCACAACTTAAAAGTATGTCAGGTAAAAGAGGTTCCGTGGCATATCTGTTCCACCAGGGTCCTCTCAAAGGTCCAGCTAAGATCCTGACCACAGTGTGAGCTTTTACTGTCCCATCATGTATTCCTGCCTACTGGAATGTGTTGGACCTCCATTCTATTCTACAACAAGCCCTGACCACTTAACGCCCCAACATCCTGTTATGCAATCCTTTCTCTCAACAAATTCGTGCATCTAAGCTCATATTGGACTCTGTTTATCAGAAGGAAAAGAACACTCATACAAGATAGCGTTCAGTCAAGTGTTACGGGGTGAGAGAATTTATGAAGAACATTGACTTCAGCTTTTAATAGGTGGAACTCAAATCTCCACCTAAATGCAATTAACTTGATGGAATCCACTACCAACTTTCACTCGGATCAATTTTGTATATTCCTATTAGAGTCCCTATTCACATGTTGGCTCCCTACCCTACTTTATGTTGCAATATACACTAAAATAGTATTACTTTACAGTAACCCTCCAATTTAGCCATGGTAAAAGTCACTGTGAGTAATCAGTATTACAGATCCCCACACGGTCTGCATCTTTTTCAACTCTAGTCTCTTGCAGCTTGCCACACTTCACTGCCCCCCCCCTCAGTGACCGCAGCCCATCTGCTTTTTCCACAACATGTCAGATAAGCTTCTAATATTATGGGATTTTAAGACTCGGGTTCATTCTCACTGGAACTTCTTTTACCGAGCTATCTTCACTGTGGATTTCTTCACTTTTTAAAAATTTTGCTCAAAGTTCACCTTATCAAAGAAGCCAGTCAAAAGCAGATTCTACATAATGACTTTCCATGCAATGGTGTTTCTCTTTGACACTGCTCCAGATGCATATCATTAGAGTGCTTTAAAATGCACATAAGATTTCCTTTTTAGTGCCATATGGTGAGGTCAGTTTAGGAGGGGACACCTGTCAGAGAAAAGGTAATCTGGGGCAGAGCTGAAGAGGAGGAAGTACAGCTGCAGGCCTCCAGGGTGAGCCCCAGTGGTCAGAAGCAACAGGAGTGAGGAGGAAAAGTGGACGGGAGAGTTTACTGTGGGAAGGGCGCGCAGTCTGCTCTGAGCAGGCTGGGCACTGGCAAGGATATCTGGAGAGTGTGTCCTCTAGTGTTCTGCAGTTTGGCTTCGGAATGAACAGGTACATGAATATATGAAATATGAGATCTTCGTAGATAAGTCACCTTAAAAATGCACCCCAATGGGCCAGTTGTGTACCACTTCAACAAGTAGTCTCAGTTGTAGCTCCTCTTGAGGCAGTGGCCGGTAGGTCACTTAAACTCACGCTGACCACTCAGGGCTTTCTGGGGGAATAGAATTGATGGAAGGAATATGTATTTTAAAAAAAAAACAGATTAAATGAATTAGTTGACAAGTCACAGGCTGGGTTGTCCAACAATAGTTGTCTACACACCTGAGAGTCAGAGAACCTGCCTGCTCACCAGTCCCTGAGGCTGACTGCAGGTTGTACAGGATAACCAAACAGAAATTGCACAAGCCTTTATTTAGCCCGGGGTGTCAGGCAGAAGGTGTGCACAAGTAGTACAGTAGCTGGAAAGGAAAAAGCTCCACATTCTCCTGGAGTTACCTTCTGCGTACCCCCTCCTCAAGGGCTACCCACTCTGTAGGAAGGACTTCTTCTCTCAGTTCTTCCAGGACACATCCACGCAGACCTGCCCAAGGAGCGAGTCACTCACTGAATTCCTAATCTGATCAAGTTGCCAACAGAATTTAAGCATCCCATCAAGTGTTTGAATTTGTTTGTTTTGAGATGGTTTTCCATAGCTCAAGGGTGATCTTGAACCCCGTCTTCACCTCACAAGGGCTGGGATGTCAAGTGTCTACAGCTATGCAGGATTGAGGTGGTTCTGGGGAACAAACCCCGGGCTCCGTGCACCCTAGGCAAGTACTCTACCCACAGAGCCCCATGCCCGGCACTAACTCAAATGTTTGAGACTCGCCTGAACTACGTACATGGTGACGCCCTGTCTCAAAGGCAAAACAGAACTAAACAAAGCATTAGAGAACTCCAGGAGAGGCAAGCCTTTATCCTTGTTCATTAAGTCTCAAGATATCAAACCACCATGAATTGTAACATATTTTAAAAATGACCACGGGATATGGTAATATTTCCTTTTAAATATGTAAAAGGCATTAAAACTTGCTGACTAGGTAAATGTGCTCACATTTATCTGTTTGTGTGTAGCCACAAAAGACATTAAAATCATTGATATACATGATTCGTCAAATATTTGTCAAATATGGATATACATGCTGTGAATAGGAATGACATCTCTTTGGTTAGGCATATGTCCCGTATTACTGGAATAGTATAATACTTATTCTATAATATCTGTAGAATTCCTAAATTCACTTTTCCATGCTATCCCTACTACTGTAAAATGCCTTAGTCTTCTATCTAGTGCATCGTTTTATTTACAAAGGCATTTAGTTTGTCCTTTTTGACTCAAAATAAGGCACCAAATCCCATTATACTTTAGTGCTTATTTGGATAAACATAATTACATAATGTCAAGATAAACTGTGTGCCAAAAAACTCATGAACAAATTACAGTACTAAAAGGATTTCCCCCTCATTATTAATATATAATCTTTATTCCACTTTTCTTTCAAGTTGATTGTCTCTCCTGTGGTTATTGAGAAAAAATTTACATAGTGGCCTTTTATGTTAATCTCTTGAGGTAAACTCTACAAAGCTATCAGAAAATGAAAAAAATTCATCTGATTAATTGTTTCTGATGTTGAACAATTAGCAGAAACCAATCATTTGCATTTTAATAACATTGTAACCATCTGTTAAATGAATGCATTAATCTTGATTAGCTTGGTTCCTGACTCTTGCAGTCTGCGTTTACTGATGTGTACACACTGATACAAAGATTTCTAAAGTCATGTACAGTTAATTTTGGCAGTGAAAGTAACTAATGTGCTGAGGGAGTATAGAAAAGGAAAACATAAAATATTGTTGAAGAATCTAATTTGGAGTATGAATGAGGCCATTTCAGCTCGGCAGCAGAGGTGTCATTTGTTACCCTAAAGGAAGCTTATGTATAAATCATTGTATGATTTTGTTAGCCAGTCAAAAATGTTTGGGGGCTAGAGAGATGGCTCAGCAATTAAGACACTTGCCTACAAAGCCTTACAACCTGAATCCAGTTCCCCAGTACCCATGGATGCACAAAGTGGCGCATGTATCTGGAATTTGTTTGCAGTGACTGGAAGCACGGGTCCGCCCATTCTCTCTCTCTCTCTCTCTCTCTCTCTCTTTATCTCTCCTAGCAAACAAATAAATTTAAAAATGTTTCGCTTTTACAACAAAAATAAAATATGAGATACACAACTGGAGACAAAATATTATATGAAGAGGAAAAGTCAAATTATTCAATTAACAGAAATCTCCCCATTCAAATCACTACATTTCATCGCCATGTCCTGCAGATTCCATTCCTTCTAAAAGCCCCCTTTGCAGTTTGATCACTCTGACAGCAGACTTCCTTCCACTGCTCTCATTGTAGCCATGTTAGTTGCCTCTGACTTCAGTCACACTCACGTGTGACAGACACACGCATTTCTGATTCTCCGTGCATTTCTCTTTTTCAAGTAAAGATTTCCCACGTTTCCCAATGATTACATGATAGCCTAATTCACAGCATATTAGAAGTGAACCTACTGAATAATTCAAATCTTTTAATGTCCATTAAAAAGGGGGACTCATGGGGGAGAGGGGGAGCAGGAAGGAGGATAAGAAGGGAGCAGTAGGAGGGACGAATGTGATCCATGCACACTTCCTGGTGTTCAGCAATGTCCTCATGAAGCCCGTCATTTTGTACAATGAATATTTATTTAAAAATTCCTACTTTTGCATTTTCTCACGGCTTTCATTTGAAAACTGAGTTCCTGATAAAGGAGTCAGAACGCAATATCTCTCTAATACTAAAAATTATAAATGTCAGTAAAACTACTGCAGGGCTAAAGAGATGGCTTGCCTGTTAAAGGTGTTTGCTTTCAAAGTCTGATGGTCTGGGTTCGATTCTTTAGTACCCTCACCAAGCCAGATGCACAAAGTGGTCCGTGCATGTGGAGTTTGTTTGCAGAGGCAGGAGGCCCAGGCACACTCAATCTCTTTCTCTACTTTTCTCTTTGTTTTTTCCCTTCCCTTCCCTTCCCTTCCCTTCCCTTCCCTTCCCTTCCCTTCCCTTCCCTTCCCTTCCCTCCCCTCCCCTCCCCTCCCTTTCTCTTCCTTCCTTCCTTCCTTCCTTCCTTCCTTCCTTCCTTCCTTCCTTCCTTCCTTCCCTCTTTCTTTCTCTCTCTCTGATTACAAATAAATAAGTAAAAAACACTTAAAGAAATGTATTTCAAAGTCCTACTTGTTATGTTTAAAATAGAAAACGATATACTATATTTGGTTTAACAATTGTTGAAAACAAAGTAAACATCTATCCATAGAAAGATAGGCAGCTTAAGTATTAAAACAAAAAAAAAAAACTTAAATTAATAATGTCATTACTTACAAGGTTAATGTATGATCAGAAATGGATCTTTTTCTTTTTTTAAATTTGGTCATAGTAACTATAGGAAAAGAACTGGTGAAGAACAACATGAAAAGGAAAGCATTTTCTAAAATTCTTCTCAGGTAATATAGCCATTCATATGAAAACAAAAGTGAATTGGGACCATTATTTCTACACAGGATATGAATTTTTGATTTCTGTTTAATTCTATTTATATTGTCTTTGGGAGATACAAATATGCAAAAATTTGTTTGGCAAAATACTAAAGGTAATAACCTTAAATTATATATATAGATATAGATAGATAAATGGAGAGATGTGTCTCAGGGGTTAAGTGTGCTTCCCGTACAAGAATGAGGGTCTGAGGAGGCCTGAGACTGCCCTAGGTTGGACATTCAGATCCTGTGTAAACATCTGGATATAGTCATGTATCAGTAACAGACTCCTGCTCAAATAATCATGGGCTCTGGAAGAGAGCACTGACATACATATACCACACCACACATACACACACAACTCATTGCACACACATAAACACAAGCAAGCAAATCATATATTTAGGGCTGGAGAGATTGCTTAATGGTTAAGGTGCTTATTTGCAAATCTACGGATCCAGGTTCGATCCTCCAGTACCCATGTAAGCCAGATGCACAAGATAGCACATGTGTCTGGAATTCATTTGCAGTGGCTAGAGGCCATAGAGTGCCCATCTCTTCTCTTATTCTCTTATTTTCTCTCTCTCTCTCTCTCTCTTTCTCTTTAACTCTCCTTGCAAATGTACTGACCCAAAAACATTTCATCATACATGCTGGAGGAGAGTATGAGAGTTGTGGGGAGGTGGTGGTGACTGGGGGAGAGAGAAAGAGGGAAGAGAGAGAGAGCGAGCACAGGAATTTCCCATGTCTCCTTCTCTCTCAGGCTCTGGTGACCTCTAGTTGACTTTCTGTCTCTATTAATTGCCCTGTTCTAGTTTGTATAAAGGTAATCTTATATACTGGAGCTTTTCTGTCTACCTTATTTCAATTTGCACTATATTACAAGATACATGTACGTGTATCGGAGTGGCACTCTATTCCAGTAATAAGAATTTATTTTCCAATGAAGAATTTCATTAATTTATATTAACTAGGCACAGAAAATGTTCTTATTAATAAAATTTGTATTTTTATAAGTTAGTCATTTTCTGTAATGTTAGTGAAAATTCTAATTTTAATCATGCTCTCTGGCATTTCTTACATTGACGTTTTACTCAGTTTGCTTCTATTTTTACTTTAATATCTTTAGTCTTCCATCTTTTAATAACATATTTCCTCACTATTATTGTAATTTTATTTCTTCTATGAGGCTTTGAAAAACAAAGATATCCACAAGAAAGAAGCCTGGTGTGGTGGTGCAAGCCTTTAATCCCAGCACTTGGGAGGTAGGAGGTAGGAGGTAGGAGGTAGAGGTAAGAGGATCGCTGTGGGTTCCAGGCCACTTTGAGACTACTTAGCAAATTCCAAGTAAGTCTGGGCTAGACTGAAGCCTTACCTGGAAAAAACAAACAAACAAACAAATAAACAAAAACAGCAACAAAAAAACAGAAGATATTCAGAACACTATGAAATAATTACTATGTTAAAAGATTTTTTTAAATATTTACTTAGATTTTACACAATATTTCAGTTGATTTTATATCATTTGCTTTTCTTCCTAACATTTTTCATTTGCTCATATGTCTGTGTCTTTAAAATTTGACCTCCACCTTGCTCACAAAGAAATCTCTACATTGGACTACACTATGGAGTTGAGCCTGGCCCAGCTTCCTTGTGAAGACAGCATCTGTTCCCCTTCCTCGCCGTCAGGTGTGATGGGTACCCAGCATTCCCATGAACACATTGCAGATTGGAGATTCTTTCAGACACAGCTCAGAGAACCCCTCAGTCAGCACGGCAGATCCTCTGTGCATCATCCGTACATTGATCAGGCCTTTGTTAAGTTAGTTCCATTAAGTATAAATTAACTTGAACTTTGAAAGTTTTTAGACAATAAAACTATGCTAACTTATGCAAATTATTCATTACAGTTGAATCCCAAAGGGGTACTGGCATCCCCTCAGTCTTGGATTTTGTAGAAAACATTAATTCTGATGTCTAATGACCTAGGTTTTGCCTCTTCCAAATCACTTGACTGGAAATGTGAGGCTGCGAAAATCATTTTCTCACATTTCTGTCCCATCATTAGTGATATTATGATGATTGTGATTAGATTTTATTAAGGTATAACATTAACATTCCACTTACATATTTTTCTTATTTGAAATAAATTGATTCCTTATATATTTTCGATGTACCTCTCTGAATGAAAGCATTCTGTTCCTTTTCATAGTATTGTGTATTGGATTTCTACTTGTTACCATTCATATCTTCTATAGAAATTTCCTCCATTTGTTTCTCTTCCTTTTATATTTTGATAAATATCAATGTAAACGGTCACTATTACAAATTGTTTGTCCCATTTCATATGTGCTTTATATTTACAAATCAAGAATTCAAAGAAAAAATAGTGTGAATATATTTAGATATTTAAAATAGTTTATGAATCATTGTATAGACCATGGCATTTAAAAAATATTTGATACATTATTGTCAGTCAAAAGTAAACTAGAAGCTGGGCGTGGTGGCACACGCCTTTAATCCTAGCACTTGGGAGGCAGAGGTAGGAGGATTGCCATGAGTTTGAGGCCACCCTGAGACTACATAGTGAATTCCAGGTCAGCCTGAGGTAGAATGCGACTCTACCTCTAAGACCCCCCAAAAAATAAAAATAAAAATAAACTTGAATAAAATTATGTAATATTGTATCCATGCACTCAATGTGTTTGTAGAAGCATAAAAAATATTTTTTTCCTGTCATAGCAGTTTTGAAATAGGTTATGAAAACACATTTTGTTAACTTAAATGTTAGAATTTTAGAGTATATTTTTGTCTCTGCTTGCTATTCCAGAAATAATCAGACCACAGGAAAGTAGAGAGAAGAAAAGTAACTGCTTTCACTCTCCTTCAGAAGCAAGTCCAATTCAATCCACAAGAAAAGTGCAGATAAAACAGGATTTTCCAATCCAATTTCCTCTCTACATTGGTTTCTGGCTTGGTTTGATTTGCTGAATGAGGAATTATAGCTGCTAACCTTTTCAACATAAGTTAATTTAGTTTTGGTGTACATTTGAATTTGAAAATTTTCAATTTTAGAGATCATAAAAAAGAAGAAAATGCATCATGGTCGAAGTATGAAGTAAAATATTGTCTTTACTTTTCCTCATTATTTCTCCTAAATTCAGAAAAAATCTTAAGGAGAAGATTTTCAGAGAATTTCCTATAGAGCAAAAAAAAAAAAAAAAAAAAATGCAAAATTGGAGAGACTAGGCTGAACTTCATATCTTCTTAAATACATGACATTTCAAAGTCTCTGATGAGTCCTTAAAGGTGTTCTTAAGCAAGCACATACACAGTGGGAAATCAAAGCTATTCATGCCCGTCTGTAGTCCCAGCACTTGGGAGGCTGAGGCAAAAGGACTGTGAGTTTGAGGCCAGCCTGGGCTACACCCCAAGGCATTGTCTCACTGAGCAGGTCATAAACCCCAACTGCTACTGTTGTTGAACTAAATGGATCTGTTGTGCTCATCGGATTACCCTATAAATATTGATGCTTATGTCCGTAGAGCACTGCTCTCACCTTTTATCTGAGAAGCTCCTTTCTGAAGATGGCACTGGATAATGGGGGGTCTGAAATACCATCAAAGTGGTGAGAATGAGCTAGTGTTGAGGGTTCAGCATGAAGCAAAACAGGGTGTCCTTCCATCCAAGTCTCATGGAACATTTTTGGAAGAGGGGGAGTGTGTTGTAGTTAATTTTTCTTTTCTGGGACAAAACACGCCACCAAAAGCAACTGAGAGGAGGAACGTTTTTATTTTTGCATGCAATCTCCTGTAATACAGTCACTTTCATTTTTACTTAGAGTCTTCATGATGGCTGGAATAGATGGTAGAGTAGGGGCTGGACATCACCTCTCCCACAGCAGATGGAAAAGAGCAGCGGGATAGTGAGCTGAGCTCTGGAAAGCTGGGAGCTGGCTGTCTACCCATTAAATCTGCCCCCACCTCCAAACAAGCCTCTTCCAGCGAGACTTCACCCCCCAAATTGCCACTGGATGGAGATCAAGCATTCAAAACATGAGTCTGTGGAGGATACGTGACTCAAACCACCAGAGTGGAAAAGTCAGAGACAAAGTGTGTAGAAGAGTGCTTTGGGAATCTGTCTTCCAGACGGGAGGTGACTTTGCATTCATCATCTCACAGTGCAAGAAGACACCATAATGCATGCACGGAAGCTCTGAAGAAAATTCCTATTTATTCTCAATATGTTGTATGTCTGCAGTTCAATGAAAATCATTAGCCATCTCGGGCTGAGAGCCATGTAAGCTTAGTTATTTTACATCATCCTTTACGGGCTTGCATATGATCTTACCTGGGGTGTATCAAAGTACACACGTATTTTGTCAAAAAGGTTACTAACCCTTCAAAATCTTTCAAACATCAAAAGGAAAACATTTTAATTTTAAAGTGAAGCCATGTGGTTATCACTTAAATATGAAGACCATCCCTTCGTTTTCAAAGGGTCAGAATGTTTTCTTATGTTGCTGTAGCAGACAGCTTCAGGTTTGCTGAGATGAACTTCCAGACCAGGCACAGTTATGGAGGGAGGGATATTATTTATTGAAGCTTACAGATCCAGGGGAAGTTCCAATAATGGCAGAAGAAGCGGCCTGCTTCCACAGATTCAAGCAAGAGAGAAAAACCAACCAGCCACACAGCACACAGAGCAAAACTACAGCCAAAAAGTCACAGCACACTTCAGGAACTCCTACTGAGCACAGTTTGCATATCTTTACAATGGAATCTCAAACCCACCACCACACCTTAAGACCGGCCCCCAGTGACATTGCCTCTAGCAAGGTGATTGCAGATGCAAACTATAAACCAATAAAACACGGAATATATTGGGGGCCATATATTCAAACTACCACAATTGCCATCTATCATTCTTATTTTTCAAGAGTGCCAAGAAAATGCTCCCCAAATTTTACAGTTTAAAAATAAGATCCACTCTATTTAGAAAATCTATGTTGCCCACTCATGCTATAATTTTTTTTTTGTGGAATTGCTTATGCACCATGCATAAATACATTAAAAATGTACTGAAGATGCATGGATTCTATAGAACCATAAACTTCACCAGCACATTGGTGCACTTGGTTTACATTAGGGGAGATTTATACATTAATTAACTGACTTTAACCACAGAAGGGAAAGCCTGTGCAAAAGAAACCAACATGAAAGCCTTTGCTCTTGGAGGACATAGTTAAACATTGATGATACCCTCAGAGCATTGCTACGCAAAGTGTGTTCCCCGCATGTTGCACCTACATGTCCTTCAGTGAGGACAAACAATGATCTATGGCCATTGTGAAGAAAACCTGGATCAGGATGTGAAATTGCATATAAGATTATAAGGATGTTTCCTGTGCACATTATGGTTTAATAGTACAGGGGAAGAGAATGGCACACATGAACATCCTTCCAAAGAGGTGCAGCATCCACACGCCTGCAACCGATGTAGACCAGTGTAATGTCATGCGGATCTATACGGTATAAGATTCAAATGTGGTACTATAGAATATGCTAATTTATTTCCTGGTAAATGAGTTTGCAAATAAAATAGTAAGAGTCACATACTGATAGTTACATAACTTTAAAATTTTTGAAGGAAATGATCATAATATTAATTAGTAAGATATTAAAGATTAATATTTTAATTTTAAATTTAAGATGCTGTTAATTTTTTATTGGTTATGTACATACTCAGTGTGTAAACAGCACATGTTAGTACCATCTTTACCCTCATCCCCATTCCCCACCCCTGAGGGGACCCTCCTTGTTGGGGATGCGATTATCCCTATGGGGATTGTGGGTTGTGCATTGTGGGGGTAGCCATCAGTTATGGGGAAGAGGCAATATCTCTGTGCATAATGTCCCAACTAGTGGCTCTAACGATCTTTCTGCTCCCTCTTCTGTGAGTTTCCCTGAGCCATGTTGGGTTTGTTTTAGGTCTACTTCAGTGATGAGTTCTTGGGATCTTTTGTGTCTCTGGATATCTGGTTTGGTAGGAGTTGAGTGTTCTCTGTGTCTGTCTCCTTCACCTTGTGCTGATGCCACATTTACCAAGAAAGCAGAATTCTTGCTCATTTCTGCAATTATTCTATAGTTTCAGCTGGGGCCCTGGTGAAGTGAGATGGGCTGATTCTCTCCTCAGGTTCTGCATCCATCTGAAAAAGAAAAGCACATTTTCTAACAGAGAGTGAAAGCAGAACCAGATAAATGGGATTACCATTATTGAACTGGTACGATGAAATCCTGTAACCTGAAAGACAGACTAAAAGGTTGAACTTTGATCAGGTCCAGAGGGAACACCTGAATCAAAGGGCCTGGAGAGGGTATGACTTTCTCCTTTTTCTCTCTTTTCTCTTTCTCTTTTCTATTACCTATCTTTTTCTTCCTGCTTTTCTCTTGGCACTGTACTGTAATGCCCAGTACCAGGATGTGGATAACATCCACAATGAGCTGTGGATCAGAGAGACCTACAAGCTTTCCCAAAAGGAGACAGATTCTGTCAGAGTACGGGATGACCCACTAAAGGTTAATGGTAATATCCTACTGCCAAAGACACCATATGCTGTTGATATGGAACATGGAGTGACCTGACTGGAATCTGGAAGAGAGTCAGTCCCCAGACAGTTGGCTCGTCTAGTGGCAGAAGGTGCTACATGTGCTACAGGGGGAAAATGGCCAACATCTGTCCAAACAACTCGATGTCTAAGCTACTCAGCAGCAAACATCCTGACATGATGCCCACCCAAGTGCAATATTGACACATAGCCATAATGGAAGGCAACCCATAGCTGGAACAGGGAAACAAGTCAGAACCATAGCCAAACAACAAGTTCACTCTCCAATATCAAGCTCCCACCAATCTTGGGCTACAAGAGGGCCTATACCTATTAAATTCTGTCTAAACTAAATTTAAGAAGTTTTGAAGATACATATTAAATTGAAAGTCAAATATTCAAAGAAAATACTATGTCAATCAACTACAGATAGGATTCAACAAGATAATAAAAATGAAAGCCAAAATCAAACCCATATTACAAGTGGGAATAAAATTACTCTTTTATGAACTAGAGGACAGGTTGTGCCCTCAAGCCCAGTTCCTCATCTAAGCACTTGCCCCATTTAGCACTACACTCAGGCCATTATCCTTTTGCGTTATTCCAATAACTGGTTTAGTGATCCCCGATTTCTCCTCTTCTCCTCACCACAATATCCCATCTCTACATGAGACTCAGAATGATCTTCAAAAACAAAATAAGAATCAAATAAAATCTTCCTTTTAACAATCAAATCAAATTTATATGACTCTAGATCAAATTCATTAATTATAATAATAGCTAATACTGCCTATTAGGGGCAACACCTTTAGTACTAATCACAGCTATTCTGTATGCAATGCTTACCACCTATCATCCATAGTTTTATGTAGATAACAACTAATCCATTCTTGTAAGTGTGTTTTTCTCCAAACACAATGTTTGCTGTCAGAAGTACATGTAGGAAAATGAAGGTGGTATTGTTTAGAAAGCCTGTCCTAGGACACTGGTAATTAATTCAAGAGCAACTTTTAATCACCTTCCTATATATTATTTTACTCAGACCACTAGCTTTCTTGATATCTTTCTTGACAACTTTTATGAACCTTTTTCTTATATTTTTCAATTAATTTTGGTCTGTGCAATAGAGCCCCATTCATTTTCAACCAATACAACCAAATGTATTCACCTTGCAGATTCCTGTCCAAAAATCTCTTCCCCAGATACTTTTACAGCTTGCTTTCTCATTTACCACCTCTCAAAGGAGGTTTCTTCCATGTACCTACATTACTAGAGCTCTCTTCCAGTCTCTATTATTTGGTAATTTATTTCCCATACCAGTTCTGATCAATATGTATGAAACATTAAAACATAAAATCGTCACTCTTCTTGTACATATTTCTAAAATACAAGTAGATCTTAAAGAAATGGGGAAAAAGAAAATGTTACATGAGCCCTAGAATTTTCCAAACAAATTATGCATTTCATAACCAGTCTTTAAGTATATAGAAATATAGAAGTTTCTTTCTTAGGTTTCCTGGATAGTAAAGCTCTGCGTCTTAAACCCAATATTTATAACTCTAGCAGTCAGACCCAGTAGCACCAGATTTGACTCATTTTAATGTCTAATAGTGACATCAACAATTTCTTTTCTGTTGCTTCATCTAATATTTGGTGATGTCTCCTTTGGATTATAGTACATAAAAACAGTTCATATTCAATACTTGAATGTAACTAAAGAGGTAGGGATATTTTAAAGAACTTACCACAGAATTATGGATCTCCTATTTTGATATTATATCAAAATTCTGCAGGCACTAGCTTATTAAAGTTTAGTTATAATATAGAATCTGAAATCATGTCGACAAACTTCCAACATGTTATTTTAGGAACTTTATTGTGCTTTCCATTTTATCGGATCTTTAATCTCTGTATTTTTCTAAGAGCAAGTCCTTAGTCCCATGAAGAGTATTGGTTTCTGAGCTCTACAGATCTTTTGAATGTTGACCTATCTAATTGACACTTTCAACAGTCAATATTTGTTCTCTGTGCTGTAATCATGATATTCTCTAAAGTTTCAGTAGCTGTCAAACACATGGATGAAAAACAGAATCTTTGCAACATTCTAATTTTTACTTGGAAGCTCACAGCTCATCAGTGACAAGTCCTCTGTTGTGTTCCTACATGTAGCATACTCGCCTGGTTGACTCTGAAGAAAACATTCACCAAACACAGAACTTTGAATACACAGTTTGTCAATCAACTTTACACATAAAATTTGTGTTCCACAAATGTGCAGATTAGTGGAGTTTAAATTCCAACAACCACAGACATGTTTTTCTTCCCTCTGTGACAACCATGTGCTGCAGCGTGCTGTTTGAATAGTTTCCATTTACTTTTAAGTATAGTAAACCCAAGGTGGAAGTTTTATTCATCTTGCCCATTATTAACTGAAACTTGTGATGTTGGCTGCCCCTACCTCCTCTTACTCTCTCTGGCCTTTCTCCTTTCTCCCCTCCTCCTCTTCCTCTCTTTCTGCAAGTTCCTTGTACACAAGAGAGCAATGACTGTGACCTGAGCATCATCCCTGTGATTCATGCTTGGTGTTTTGATTTTGCCTCATCATTTCATAGAGTAAGAAAATCTAGAAAGAGTCCTAGCAAAAATATCAATAGTTAAAATGTGTTGTGAATGTCTTAGTATAATTTTGAAAATAATTCTAGCCATATCTCCAGAGTGATTCTTAAAACTTCACAAGAATTGGGGGAAGGAAGGGGAAGGACCTACATAACTGTTCTGTAGACTCATCAGTGAAGCTGTGCCTGACACATCTGGGTTTGTGACTACTCTCACCAAGCAGGACTGATGTTCTCCATGGAAGCCCCTGCAACGTTTCATTTGCTTTTAATAACAATGCTTACATAAGCGTGAAGAAAAAGAGGAAACTGGTTCAGCTGCAAAGTCTTGGACGAATAATGATCCTTTACTCCCAGGATGTGACATGTAGAGTTGTTGACATTTTAGCATTATCTAAGTAAAGTGCACCCTACCTGTGTTAATTTCCTGAGGAAGCCAACCACCCTGTGACAAGACTCCCATGCCCTGATGTCCACTACTGGTGTCCTTGTCTTGGAAGCCTTCCACGCTGAAGGATACTGTAGGGTCCTGGACAGTTTTATTATAATAAAATAGAAAAAAAAAATAACTAAGTGACATTTTCCTCCCAATGTAGGAAACATAATATTGACCCAGACTGAAAACAAAATCTCAATATGGCTACAGGATAGTGGGACATTATTTTCTTATTAGGTAATGACTAACAAGAATAATTGATTTAAGAATTGAAGCTTCTGATAATAAGGCACGATACTACTGCTATAAAACACCTTCTATTAAAGTGTCATTATTGCCACCAAGCTTCCTCTTCAGTTCAAATAATTGTTTTGCTGTTGGTTGCACTTTAAGGGCATTAATTAGTTTCCTATTAAATCAAGTAAACACATTATACATAGAGAGGATATTTGACATCAGAAACCTCAACTTTAAATTAGATATTTAAATATCTGTGTGTGTTAGTTTGTATGCAAAATGAAAACATCACCTTTCACCCATATTCAATAAATATGATCTCCAAATAATTACTTTTCTGTCTTCATTAAAATTATTTTTAATTGTCTAGGCAATGAACATATTGTGTTCTTTAAAAAGCTTTTTATTCAAGATACGGGAAATGTCACCAATGTCTATGACCTCGTAATCTCATTACGGAAAGCAAGTATTAGATGAGTGAGCATTCTTTGAATGTTTTCTATGAGTCTACAAGCCTATGCATATCTACTAAAGGACAGAACATTGGATGGAGTTTATTTTATTAAATTTTATTTTATTTTTAATAAACATTTTGATAATATCAAAATTATTTTTAAAAGTTATTAACACTGAGAAACTGCAAACATAGTGTTACTGATATGCATGAGTCTGTAAAATTCTACACTTTATTTTCATAAATGAATTATGTCCTACAGTATCAAAGATGTTTTGTTCCATGTCTTATTTGAAAATCCCCACAAATAGATCACTGTTGCCACTATTATTGCCACATATGCTGTGTTTCATATTGATTTAATTTTTTTGTGGGGGGCTCAGAGTCCATGAAGTAAAACTTCATGGAATTTACTCTCATTGCTTTGATAAATAATGTCAAAGGTTCCACCCAGATGTCACTTCCTTATACATTCCAACATGACAGTATAATCCTTGAGAGTATCTTTGCTTTAGTCTCTAACACCTGATTTCTTTCATTACTACATTGTCACATTCCAATCTGTTATTTGCCCAGTGTCAAAGAACTGCCAAATGTTCAGGACACATCAAACAGTTAGCATATCATACTATCTAAAAGCTTTCAAATGTTTTCATTTTATATGGATGAATGTGGGACTTTAACAGTTTCCTCCTTACAAAAATTGTACAGATGTAGCCATTGTTTCCTCTGATGTTACATGAAGATCTGGGCTGCTCTCCAGAGAAATACACTAGAACTTGGGAGAAAGCATGGGTCAGACTTGTGCAGTGGGAGATGTGAGGAAGACACAGGTGGGAGGAAATTCACAGGTCAGGATCCTTCCCAGGAGGAAAAGGCTATCTACTACGTCTGCCACCAATCAGTCCAGACTAACTGCATTTTGTAATATGCCATCAGCATTCAGACTCTGATGAAAAGCATCAGGTTGACTAGACATGCACCCCAACATGATTGCACAATGGTGAAAGTCATCCAGTTTCTATGTAAGGAATCTTTTATAAACATACAGGTCACCAAGGTCAAATTATTTTAGAAAGAAGGGAGAAATGGGTGTTTTTTATGTCCAAACAATAAAATTATTTCTAATTTGTTTTATCCTCATCTTTCTCAACATAATTATTAATTTTAAAACCCATAGTGTGCAATTTATTATAATTAAGTAAAATAAATCTTATATATTTTAAATAAATTGTATTTATAGTATATTTATTGTTAAAACACTTATATTAGCTCTATTTCTTTGTTCTGTGTTTACTGAAGTATGTGGATGCTTAAACTGTGGCTAACTGAATTTTGCCCTTTCAACAGGGAAATAATCAAAGTTTGAAGTACCATGTATAGCCAAATAAGTGCTCCTCTGTGGAAGTAAATAGAAAAATTGCCTGCTAAATATTTGTTCACAATAGTCAAAGCTATTGAATTTGCATAAAACTCTTACAGAAGAGAAGAGGTTGGGCTGGGTTTAAAGTTTGATGGTAAAGTCTTTGCCTAGCATGACCAAAGCCCTGGGTTGGATCATCAACTCCAAGACAGGAGAGAGAGGAGAGGAGAGAGAAGTTTGTGTTCAGAGCCCAGTGTTGGCATGATGGACAAGGTGAATCTTTCTGATCTCATTGACTTTATTGCACTGACAAATGAACAGAATGCCAGCATGAAGTGGAAGCTATGGAAAAATGTGATGTGGAAATATTCTTGTCTTTATGGTCAGAAGAGCATGTTATAAAAGCTCGGAAGACCAAAAAAACTACTGGAATCTTGCATTGTGCAAGGATACTTGTATGTAATTAATAACCCAGGGAGATCCAAATTATTCACTGAGATTGATAAATGTTATTAAGAAATACCGTCTAGGCCCAGAGAGATGGGCCAGTGGATTAATTACTAGACAAACAAGCATAAGGGCAGAGTTTGGATCCCCAGAAACCATGTATATGCCTAAATCTGGGAGGTGTGGTGACCTACTTGTAATCCCCATACTCAGAAAGTAGAGACAGAGAATCTCCTGGGCAAGGTTGGCTAGCTAGAATATCCACATTCGTGAGCTCTAAGTCAAGTGAACTACCCTGTCTCAATATATAAAGTGGAGAGTGATCAAGGAAAACACACCTTACACTGCTGCCTCCACATACACTTGAACACATGTGAAGAGGCAATTGTACACATACTGATATGCATATAGTCCCCACATACAATAAAACTAAATTAAATCAGACTAAAATATTTTCCAAGGAGTAAATGAAATTTTGGGAATGCATTTTATTATGAGAAGGAGAAAACTTAATTGAGGTTTTAGTAGAAGTCAAACAAACAACAAATACCAAGAACACATTCTATTGGATGGCTCATAGGTATCTTGAGAGTAAATCCATCAAAATTAAATGTCTGATTCTTCTTGTTCTTGTAGATGTTTATTTGCACTTTTCAGTTCTCCAAACACCATTGATATCACATATTTTATTAAGCAATGAACCGAGTAACACACATGTTCATTCTCCATTACCATGTCCTGAGGATTCTAAATTATTTCAATTTCTCAAAAGAAATTGAAGATTTATAGAACATAGCTAAATGTTAGGGCCATTGAGTGCTATACTTAAGACCTATGCATTTGAAACAGGTTTTCTCTAGTGTCATTTTGGCACAAAATAATTAATGGTGCCATAGAAGATATTCAAACACTATGTTATGGAAAGATGGTCTCCTGGAACTGATGAAAAATGATATATATGTGAAAATACAAAATCACATCTAATCTAGAAGTATCTCTCAGTGTGTATGAGTTATGGAATATGGCTGTTACGGGAAATATATTGCTTTTTTGTGAAAACACACATAAATCCTCCCTCCAAACACTGTATATATATCAATAAGGAAATAGGTGTGGAATTTGGAGTCCAAATGATGTCATATACTTTTCCGAGTTTGAAAGCAAAGTTAACATTCTTCTCAAGAGAAAAATATATAGGTAGAATTTATTACATTCATTTCAGATTACAGGTTTATTTGTTTTGTTTCATGAAAGGTGTTTAAATTGAAAAAACTGGAGAATCAAAAAAAAAAAAAAATCCAGGGCTAGGAGAAGGCTTCGTGGCTAAGGCGTTTGCCTTAACCCTGGTTCAATTCTCCAGTACTTATGTAAGCCAAATGCACAAGGTGGTGCATGTGTCTGGAGTTCCTTTGCAGTGGTTTGAGGACCTAGCAGTTCCATACTCTCTCTCTTTCTCCCTCTGCCTCTCTCTCTCTCAAATAAATAAATAAAATATTTAAATAAAATATTTAAAGCTAATTTAAAAGAAAACATGTTTGGGTGCTGGAGAGATGACTTAGTGGTTAAGATGTTTGCCTGCAAAGCCAAAGGATCCCAGTTCGATTTTCCAGGACCCACACAAGCCAGATGCACAAGGAGCACATGCATCTGGAGTTCGTTTGTAGTGGCTGGAGGCCTTGGCCCACCCATTCTCTCTCTTTCTGCCTCTTTCTCTCTTTCAAATAAATAAATAAAATATAAAAAAAGGGAAAAAAAAACACGTTTCCATTTTGTAGTACCAAAACACTCTTTACTTTCCTTGTGTAGGAGTATCATGGAAGTCTGTTTGTTGTCATGGACGCCATTTATCTATTTTGTCACTCAAGTTGCTCTGCTGGGTTTATGTAATCTGAATATGTTGTGTTAGCTCATTTGATGCTGCTTAAACAAAATACCTGAGATTGTATGCTTTCATAAAGAAGGGAGGCTTGTTTAGCTTATAGTTTTGGAAGCTGAATACCTAAGATTTCCACATTCTGGCCATACATTTGTAAAAGCCTTTGGCTATGTCACAACATCTAATGGCGAGTGGTGGGGAAAACGTGAGATATCTTTATAAGGCTCTACTGTGGTAGAAACGAATCCAATCCTGTGAAATCCAACTCCATTCTCAAGATGGGGGGAGACCTTCTCTCAGTGTTGTGCTCTATTATTTTCTCTAGGAAGTGACACTCCATGAAAATAAAAGCACTCTTTTTGAACGCTCTGTAGAGTCACCAATTAAAGCTTTGTGACAAAAGGAGTGGGAATAATGTGGATTGAAGGCTAGAGTTAATCTTGTTCTTTCTGCAGTTAGTTTAGAAACCACTTACCACTCACCTGTGCATCCTTTTGACTAATTGTTAAGATGTTCATAATGTATTTTTTAACAGAGCCCAAGTATCCCACAATTCAATGCTAAAAATGTCATCAGATTCTATATGTAACCTACAGCAGAGATTCACCTGCATTGCTATAGACACCTCCCCTACCTGCCATGTCCACCAATGCATTTGCTATAAGTCACCTCCCTGCTATTGCCACCCATATATTTACTACTACAAGCAACTTATCTGAAATCTCCACCAATGCATCTGGTAGATAAATTGACTTAAGACTGTTTTGCTTTTGTGACTGTAAGGAATTCATAGAGATGTTTGCACAGGGGCGGGTGTCTCTCAGGACACCGTGAGCCCATGCTTCCAGGTCACTATTACTCACAGTTATCATCGAGTAATCTACCTCTCGTTCCTGTTGCAGCAAGGACTGTGTTTATAATGTTATCTATCAATAATGTTACAGTCGTGAACAAGCCCCCAGTAGCCTTTGATGGAAAACAATGTTCACACTATATCAGATATATATGCTTGCCCATAATGTCCCAACATTTGAATAAACATTATTATTGTCTTTGATATTAAATGGCATTCTGTCCTTATATACTCAGCTGTACATAATATATTGAACTGAAAGTTAAAAATCAAAGATAAATCCATAGTAAAATATCATGAGTTTATTTATTTTAATGGTTGTCAGGTGTTCTGTTTTTCCCCAGCTAATGAGAAATGTATGTTGCTGCAGTATAAATAATTCCTTTGCTGTGACACATTATGTTTCCTGAGAATATATTGAACAAACTGGAAAGGGGATATAAAACTTTGGTGGGAAATTCATCTCCTTAGAGGAATGATCAATCGTGCAGTGCATTAATCAGAATAAAACAGCAGCAATTTCAAGAACATGCTGAATGATCCAGTAGCCTCCAGAACTTTCTTAAATTGAATTCAGTACAAGCAGAAGAATGGTAGATCAGCTTCACTCCTGGGAGCATTTACCATCCGAAGAAAAGATGCTGTGCTAGACAAAGCTACTTTAAATATAAGCCATACATGTCTTCCTCTCTCCACGTGCTACCGGGTTCGTTACCATTGTTACTGTATAAAACTATCCTGTGTGAGGAAGATTCTCAGACAGATACTCCTGCCATTGACTGTTTTCACCACAGTTTAACCACCCTATATCCATCATAAGTGGAATCCCCAGAACACCAGATAGAGCTCTAGATTATCAAATTTGAAAGTCAAATAAAATAATATTTTGCTTGTGTGTGTGTGGTATGCATGTGGGTGGTGGTGGTGGTGGGGTGGTGGGGTGTGTGCTTGTGGCAGTGGTGGTATGTGGTGGTGGTATGTGTGCGTGTGGTGGTGGTGGTGGTGTGTCCTGTATGCATGTTTCTGTATCCACTTGGTGTCTCATTATGTCATCTGATGTGGGGTGCACTTGCCTGTGGTGGCCGGAGCAGGCTGTGGCATATCTTACTCCATTGCATTTTACTCTGTTTTGATTTGAAATGAAATTCTTTACTGATTAGTTTGCCAGCCAACAGAACTGGGGATACAGAGACCAATGTCCATCTCAGATGTTGTGGGTCCTAGAGATTCAGTTCCATAGATTTCTTGAGCCTTCTCCAGCCCTAGTGCCTGCTCAGGAAGTGCTCTTAACCACTATACTGTCTCTTAAACCCGAATTAACATTTTAAAGAGTAAGTTTCATAAACACTTCTGAGAATAGACTTAACTGAAATATTATTGGCAGTCTATCAGAAAATTAATTTTTGTCTAGGTATTGCACATTTTATTTGTATAATATAATGACCCTAATGCAAAGGGAGTCAAACAGTATTTACAGAAATTCTCCTTGTTGACACAAGATAGCATCAGCCATTCATCTAGAGTTGTCCGATTACCCCATAGCATACCAGATAAGTGTTTTGCTAGCTTGAGGTCTCAAATTAAGCCATTTCTGAAAGAAGAAATAGGTTTGCTTCCATTTGTAACTCTCCAAGTATGCTATTAGACATCACAAGCCAGACACCCTTGCAAAGTATAGAGGTCTGGAGCTGTAAGATTAGTTTAGGTTCTGCTAAAATTCCAATGATATTGTCAAAGAGTATGTCATGAAATGGGGACTAAGGAGAAAATGCACTATAATTTTAAAGTAAGTAGATAAAAGCTGGCAGAGATCTTGTGTTTCGAGAAAATATATTAATAAAAAAAAATAGTCTAGTATTGCATTGTATAAGAAAACGTTATACAAAGGAAATATAAACTTTTGAGTTCCTCTATGTTATATAAAACATTTAACTAACATGATATACTTCATAAGGAGTAAGGTAATTAATTGACATTTATGAAGCAGTTGTTCCATTTCATATCCTATTTTACTTTCAGAGTGATGACTGAGATAAGTCTTGTCCTTATTGAGTTTAATGTTAAGATGTAAAAAAAGAAATTGAAAAAGTAATTAGCATAAGCTGATAAGAGACATGGAACTCACTTCCTAACTTCTACAACTAGTTTATTCTTCTAAACAATACATTTCCCTTGCTCTCTGCAACAGTTTTGTCAGCCTTTTTCTATTTTTCTTTTTTGCATTTGAATATTGACTTTGTAACCACATTGCTAAACTAGAACAACAGAAAAAAAAAAAATTTTCTTTCCTTTCTCATTCTGCTCAGATATGTAAAATTTGTTGAGAAAGAGACAGACTTTCTCAATTCCCCCTATTTCTTACATATCAAAAGCTGTAACTGATGGTGCCCAAGCTGTCTTTAATAGTTCCCTTAGCTGGACTGAAATTTAGATCAGATTCTTCCTTACTCTGGGCCCCTGCCCTCTTTTTCATGAACCATTGACATTAGCAATATTTTTCACCATAAATCCTTTCCCTTTTATTTGAAATCTTGGCAAAAGCATTTTGCCAGCTTTACAGCCCAGGACTGACTTTCTAAAGGATGGAAAGTGATTTCTTAGAACTATCAAGAATCAGAGTGTCTCCATCTCTCTTGTTCTATTGGCAGGGACAGATCTAACGCCTGAGGTCACCTTAATCCAAGACATAGAAATACTTTGGATCATGAAGAGAGAAAATTTCAAGTTTCCTTTAGGGTAAGGCCAATTAGCAAACACAGTTTCAAATACAATTACAAAGTACAACCAATAATACCAGAACCCTAACTCTCCAATACTCCCGTGCCCAAATGTGCGGGCAATTAGAGCTCATACGGAGTTCCCTAACCAATTTTCAGACCTCTTAAAGTAGCCTTAAGTGTTCCTTCACTATTGGACTTAGCTCAATAACTCAAAGATCCACTAAAATGTAAAATAATAAATTTGAACAATTGTCATATGTAGGTAAGGGCATGTAAATACTTCTTTAAGATACCAGCTAGAAAGAATTCTATCTTGGCCCATAAACCCAAGACAGTTTTTGGAGATGTGAGTGCATATCCAAACCGTACTACCCATTGCCTTCTCACAGAAATAAAACACAAATAAAGACATTTATTTTTCTGTCAGTAATAGGTAACAATGGTAGTTACTAGTTAGGTATATTTTTGATTAGTAGTAGAGATACAAATAATCTCAGTTGAACTCTATTGTAAAGGTAAGATTGTATATCATAAATGAAACTTTAAATTTAACATGTATTTTTATTAACATTTATTTTGTGGTTAAATAATTTTGACACAGGTTTAACAAAATCATGCTATTAACCTTGGAATTACTTTTCATTTATGTGTATCCTAGAAATTATGGAAGTGGCTCATACATACTAAACAATATCCCTGAACTACTGCCCTTTAAACTGCTAATTTTTCATTGACATCATCATTTCAAAAAACACTTCAATATCTTAAAATAATTTAAAATTTTTTTATTGTATTTGCGTGTGTATGTGTGTGTGTGTGTGATATCTGCACATGTATGTGCTTCCGTGGAGCTCCACACCCTTCCCTGTGGTAAGGATCGCTCATGGGGCAGGCTGGAATGCATCATCAAAGGATATACCCTCTCCATCACACTCTCCCTGGGCTTGTTAAAAGCCAGAGTTTCCTATTACTACTGTTGGTGCTATATGTCAGCTCTGGAGATTTGAAATTCAACAGTCTCAGTTTCCCTCAGGCCCTCATGCTTGTACAGATGGCGTGCTTAACTGCAGAGCCATTTTTTTTAATTGACAATTTCCTTAATTGTAGACAATATCCCATGGTACTTCCCTCCCTCCCTGCCCCCACTTTGCCCTTTGAAACTCCATTGTCCATTATATCCCCTCCCCCTCTAAATCAGTCTCTCTTTTATTTTGATCTCATCATCTTTTCCTCCTATTATGATGGTCTTGTATAGGTAGTGTCAGGCACTGTGAGATCATGGATATCCAGGCCGTTTTATGTCTGGAGGAGCACATTGTAAGGAGTCCTACTCTTCCTTCGGTTCTTACATTCTTTCCGCCCCCTCTTTGACAATGGACCCTGAGCCTTGGAAGTTGTGTTAGAGATGTTTCAGTGCTGTTCGGCCCTCTTAAATATTTTTGGGGGGGATAACTATCTATGAGAAATTTGTAAATCCACCTCATTAGCCAAGTGGTTAATAGAAAATGCTAACCACAAAGATGAATGGAAACCAAGGGGGTAGAGTTCACAAGCTGAACAGTCAGGAGCTACATTAGAAAGGAAATGAATTAGAACAATGGTCACTTGTTCCAGTATACCTGTTGATGACTCTAAATACTTAGAGACACTTCTTTTTTAAAATTTCATGAAGTCCATCAATTTATGACATCACATAACTGTTTGACTTTAATAGTCTGGGCATTCCCCTTCAGGTGTGTTTTCTCTTTCTTTAACAGAAATTTTTCATAATCTAGAATTAAAAAGAGTAGAATATATAATACATCAGTATTGTGTAACTTTTCCTGTGGAAATGTGAACAAATGGCTCTTCATCCTAGAAAAAGCATCAACCACAGTCCAACAAATGCCTTCACCTAGGTCTAGCTTTGTGGACCAATACATTTACTGCCGTTCCGAGCAGTGACATGGGTATCTCAAAAGCATCTGACATCACTGACAGGCCCATGCAAGCAAGGGCTATGAAGGTGAAGGCTGTATTCTCAGAACTCCCTGAGCAAGGGTCAAGGGTCAAGGGTTACTCTCCTTTTTCTCTCATTTCTTCATCTCCCCCAGGCCTCGCACATAGTATTTGAGTGGGTAGGCTGGGCTGAGCTATATGGCTAGCCCCAAGAGTCTTCTCTCCCACTGGCCATTGTTTGCAGTTAATGTAATCTCGAGATGGAACCTAATGAGTCATATATTTCTGAGTCTTGTAAGTTCCCTGAGCATCCTGAGCTTTGTAACTGACCTTAGCTTTCTGGATTTAAGAGCCTCCCTCTTCCTCCCAGGAGATAATGTACTCCCAATGCCATAGCTACATAAGAAGTATACATCACAAACTAAAAATTAACGTGTAGACCCACAGTCTAGAACAATTCTCAGGGACTGGCCTGCTAACAGGTAGAGGTAGATTCTTGTTTTCTGGATTCACAAAGTGAGTTTAAATTGCACTGACTTCTACTGGCTCAGGGTCAACAAGCTGTTTTAATTCCTCAAATATTTTCAAAATGTAATTCCCCTGTGTCAAATAAATAACAATGATTAACATTTTAGAAAGACAATTTATCTTATGAAAATGTGAAGATAATGTTGTAATTTGTACATGTTTCTGAAGTTTCTAAATAAAAATGTTTGATATTATTCTTATGAAAAAGAACAGGGACATGGCTGTATAACCTCTATTACCTATAGAATGATATGATATAATTTTCTTTACTTAGAACTACATAAATTATCACAACACATTAAGAAAGACACTTCTGTAAAGCCAGCATAGACAAATGCTATGGGTATCAAATGTTAGTATTTCTCTTGATGGATATTTAAGCCTAAGTCTTTATTTATAGTGTTTTTTTGTATGTGTGTTTTTGAGGTAGGGTTTCACTCTAGCCCAGTCTGACATGGAGTTCACTATGTTGTCTCAGTCTGGCCTCTAAGTCACAGTTGATCCTCCTTCCTCTGCCTGTGAGTGCTAGGGTTAAAGGTGCGTGCCACCATACCCATCATAATTGATTTCTTTCCACACAGAAATTTTCCTGATCTCTTAATGCATTTGTTCAGAGTAGAATCAGCAAGTTAATTTAATTTGTTTTAGTTTATTTATAAGAAAGTATTTGTGTAAGGTTTGGGTTCCAAACTGATTTCTAGTACTCGGTCTCATCAAATTCACTATGAAAAGTCTTATTAAATTCTGTTCAGCAAGCCTCATTATTACCAAGGTTTCTCTTGCTTATCTAACAGGCTTACTTTCTGATAACAGACCAGTCAAGATATGAGAGAGTAAAAAGCATGAGAAGAGCTCTATTAAAGGTGCTTTAGAAGAATTGATCCCAGAGGTAAAACATTGTCCACGTATAAAGGAGAATGCACTGAATGAATACATTCTCCTGTGAGCACTGAAGTTGTTTAATCACACTAATTAGGTGCTACTTGATGACATTCATTTATGATCACCATCATGAGCAGTCATAAGCAGAGTTTTCTAAAGCTCATTAATGAATGTCTGTGTCATCACAACTCAGGAAGCTTCATTATTCCCTTGTATTCTTGAACTTCAATGAAACATTACTTCCAATGACAAAGATCTTTCCAAAATACTTCGTGCTGAAAGCTAAGATGTTTTAGTCACTCATTAGAGTCTTATAAAGATATTTTGTTCTAAAATAGAAATAATATGTATTCTTTCTCTTCGCTGAGCTATGCTATTCAAATATCAAGCTTCCATCATCAATGACTTCTTAATGAGAGACAGTTAACATTTGTATTGCCCAATAGTTCTGTTGACATTGAGATAAGGACCAGAGTCACCAGGAGATCTTTGAAAACAACAAAAAAACATTCATTAATGTGGCTAAACTTCACTTCTTAATTCAAAATATGAATTTGCACCCATGAAATCACACACCTGGCACTTGTCTAACGTGTTTGTTGAGTACAGATAATTCCACCAAGGTTCAGACTCTTGACCACCATGGTCTCTGGGCTTGTGGGAGACTCAGCCAAATATCAGGTTACCTAGGGAATTTAATTCTTCCCAAAGGAAATTTAAAACAAAAGATAATAAACAATAAAATAAATCATTTAAATAAGTGAGATTCCCTGCTTCAGAAAATAGCATTTATAAATGCCAGGGGTAATCTGAAAAAAAAATCTTACTGGCACAGGAAGATATTAAACATACCCACAAACTCACTCGTGAGCACATACATGCCCGTGTACATGTTCATATCATGTCTATATAATTATCTATATTGTCTATACTATGTGTATATGTATGTAGCTACCCAACCCTCAATTCCTACTTTGAAAGCACAATTAGTCATAAGTCTTTGTAAGGTGGTACCTACCTACCTCCTTATTTCCAAGTAATACATTTTTCTTGATTTTATCCTTTGAAACAATGACTTTCTTTTCATGACGAAAGTTGATAAGTAAGTTCAGGAGTCACAGAAACCTCCCAACTCACTTGAATCACGCCATGTAGCTCACAGTATTTGTGTGTGCATGTGTGAGAGTGTACATGCATATGTGTGTCTATAATGCACTTTAAATGCACATCACATCCCACAATGCATTATGTGCTTACATACACATTATGCATGTGTGTATGTTCAGCTACTGCATGCCTGTGTCACAGACCCTAGTTCTGACTTCTTTGTGAGTTTTCCACCTGGTATTTTGGATTCTATTTTGTTTTCATTTTTACTGTGCAGTTTCCATGAAGTACATCACAACTGAATATTCTCAGTTTATATAAGTACATTTTGCTTTATTTTTTTATTAAACTGTATTTTAATTCTACCTTCATACATCTTTCAGCTTTTTTTTTTTTTTTTTTTTTTTTCACAATTTAAATTCTGGGTTTAGAACACTTTTAGCATGTTGTTCCAGTTTGACCTAGCATTGGCTATCCAATACTCCAATAGCAAATGTCATTTTTTTTGTTGCTGCGTAGAATTCCATAGTGTAGATATACCACATCTTCGTTATCCATTCATCTAATGATGAGCTTTGCCTCTCCCCCATAACTGTTGGCTACCCCCAAAATGCATGACCCACATTCCCCATTGACAAGGATCCCTTCAGAGGGAGAAGGACAGGGAGGAGGCTACCGGAGGCACCAACATGAATGTAAAATTAAAATAAATAAAAAATGAAATTAAATTATAAAAAAAAAAAAAAAAGGAAATAGCCACTGTCTCTGAAAGAAAATTCCCCTGGAGTGTCATGTAAGCTTTGCAAGTAGAGGCACTGAGTACTTTTTTATCAAGTACCATCTTGGGTATATTTGAGCAGTAAATAGCTGTGGACATAGAGATTATATCTCACCTTGGAGCAGTAGACCATCACCTACTGGCAGTATTAAGAGTCATGTCCCCAACTGGTACCCTTCACCTTATATCCTAAGCATTGCGTCCTAGTGAGATGTGAAAGAACATATTGCACTATCTCTTTTACCACTCTTTGGAGTATTTAAAACTCTGTCCTAGACCCTACGGTCTCAGGTCTTCTATCAAAAACCATAGAAGTATAGCATGTTGAGCTGGAGAGATGGCTTAGCACTTAAGGTGCTTTCCTGCAAAGTCTGAGGGCCCAGGTTTGATTCCCCAGGACCCATGTACCCCAGATGCACAAGGTGGTACATGGATCTAGTGTTCATTTGCAGTGGCTGGAGCCCTCTTGCACTCTTTCTCTTTCTCTCTCTTTCTGCTTCTCTCGCTGAAATAAATAAATAAAATGTTTTTATGAGGCAAGTCCAACAGACTGTGTTTTTTTTTTTTTTTTCACTTTTGTAAGAGAGCAAGAGAGAGAGAGAGAGAGAGGAAAGAGAGAGAATTAGTTGGTGTGCCAGGGCCTCCAGCCACTGCAATTGAACTCCAAACACGTGTGCCACTTTGTGTGCTTGTGTGACCTTGCACACTTGCATCAATTTATGTGTCTGGCTTATGTGGGACCTGGAGAACATGGGTCCTTAGGCTTCACTGACAAGCACTATAACCACTAAGCCATCTCTCCAGCCCAAATAAAATACTTTTTTTTTTTAAAGTATAGCATTTTGAGAAGCTACCTTGCCATTAAGGTAAATTTGAGACTCTCCCAGATGCTCAATAATGACTTCGATAGCTTCTACCTCTTGCTGAAATCACCAACTAACAGCTAAGCTTCTCTTAGGCCTGATAAGGGATGGTTTTATTATATCAAGGAACAACTTGACATTATCTCATTATTCCTTGATGACAAGAACTTTGAAGGATATGAAATATACTATATTCCATTTTTATCCACTATCTCCAAGGAAATTATTTTTTTATTCCTTCAAATTTCAAAATCAGACAGAGATTTAAAAATTCTTTTAACATGTCACTTATTTTAAAGAACTTTTTTTTTCTAATTAACGAAATTACTAGTAAACCAATGTGGCTACATTCATCCATTTTTCTCTATATTCTTTAACAAGGAAAATTTTAAGCTTCTGTAGAAGTTTTATAGTAGCCTGATAATATTTAACTGGAATTTCAGACAAAATATAATCCTCTATGTAAAAATCACATATCCATCTCACTATGCAAATCTGCTTTAGTTTTTAACAAATGGGAAAATTATATATCAAAGAATTATTTTAAATTAGATTTTCTATGGTTCATAGTCAACAAATGGTTTGCATACCTCTTTTTTTACAAGCCTGTCCCTGGGTCCTGTAATGATCTCTGAGGTGTCAAAGAATTCCAGGTTAAAAAGAAGTTACCAGCATCGTACTCCAGACCTCACACACAGCTGAAAGCACACAAGCCTGAGTGCAAAAGAGAAACAAAGAGGTTTCTTGTGACCTCCCCACTGCACGAGGCCTATGTTATGTTTTCCTTCTGTTCTATTTTGTTTTCCCACAAATCAAAAATCTCAAGGCACTCCACATGATTTCCCCATGCTGGTTTCTATGGAGGAGGAAAAACCTTCAGCTTAAACTTTTTTTTTTTTTTTTTTTTTTTTTTTTTTTTCAGCCAGGGAAGAACAGGAGAACTCTCCAGAAAGGCTTTCATTGGGCATAAAATATTCTAATGAGTTAGAACAAATCAACAGAAGTATATTTGCCTTTCATTTTCCACGTTTTAAATTTGTGATTTGACACTGTCGTGTGTGTGTGTGTGTGTGTGTGTGTGTGTGTGTGTGTGTGAGAGAGAGAGAGAGAGAGAGAGAGAAGAGGGAGAGAATTGCATTAGGATTATATAGAGCCCACATTGTCTTCCTCTACTTTCCGTTCCCACTGTACCCTTCTTCCAAACTCTACCAGTGGTTTTGCCATAAAAGAGAATGGCTCTCCCTTTACCAGCAACTAGTCACTGTCATTAGCTCCTCAGGGAAGGGAGTGGCATCGAAATCTTCCCCGCATGCACACAGAATGTCATCAGCCCCATCATATGCAGGTCTTGTGCACGTGAATATAGCTTCTGAATGGACCTGGGATGTCCATATGCCAGAATTCCACAGCACTCCTCCTGATCCAGCAGTTCCTACATTCTTTCCTGCACATTTCCCACTTCTGCATGGCCGCCTAGCCATGAAAGGGGTGATATATATTATTATATGCCCCATGCAGTTCCAAGCACCCAGTGGTCGCCTGTTTACAGCACTTTGACCAGCTGTGAGTCTCTGCAATAATCACCTCCTACTGCCACAAGGAAAGAGAGAGATAGAGAAAATGAAAACAACAACAACA
Source organism: Orientallactaga sibirica (assembly GCA_036365145.1). Lineage (NCBI taxonomy): Eukaryota > Metazoa > Chordata > Mammalia > Rodentia > Dipodidae > Orientallactaga > Orientallactaga sibirica. The sequence continues at coordinate 8,558,420 of JAEOAD010000005.1, forward strand.
ACAACAAAAAACACCTGCTTTTCTAAGAGGGTTGATGGCAGAACTAATCTGAGGGTATAAAGGTAAATGTTTAAAAGGCAGTTTCTTTTTAGCAGAACAATAATATTGTTTTAGGTCTACGGCTTCCCCAGCCATGGGTTTTTGATCTGTTTTTCAGCACTATGCATGAATTCCCCTTGTGGAGCAGGCTCCACATGCAATCAGGGAGCAATTGTTAACCTCCATGACAATCATGCCACTATGTCTTCAGAGGGCATACCTCGCCTGGTGGGTCAGTATTATAGTTTGTAGGATTCACTGCTGGGTGATATTGCTGATGCCCTTTCTCTGCCAGCACCCTGCATAGCAACTTCTGCCACTAGGAAAAGCAGACGACAGGAAGGAAGAACCCCTGTCAGTTTGGACTACATCTCTCTACATAGATACATATATTTTTAATTATTTATTTATTTATTTTTTTTGGAGAGAGACACGAAGAGACAGACAGACAGAGAGGGAGAGGGAGACAGAGATGGGCACGCCAGCAGTCTCTCAGCTGCTGTGAACGAAATCCAGATGTGTGCACCCCTTGTGGGCAAGTGCGGCATTGCACCGTTGTGTCACTTTGCATCTGGCTAAACGTGGGACCTGGAGATTGGAACCGCTGGAGATTGGAACCAGTGTTCTTAGTCTTAGCAGGCAGGCACCTTAACCGCTAAGCCATCTCTCCAGCCCAACATTGTTTTTTTAGTACTTCAACATGATGAAAGTCACAACAATGTATCGTGTGTGTCCAATCTTGTCTGCTCCAGGTGTACTTGAGTATCTTCAACATTTTGTTACACTGCAGCAATAGTTCTCTAAATCCAGAATGAATACAGTGATATTTGGGGGTGAAGGGTTTCCCGTCAGTAGCTTGGCAAACCACTATTGAAACAAACTCTTTTATATTCATTCATTATCTTAAGGAACAGAACTTATATGACATCAGTATTGCTGATACTACCATGGGAATTATACCTGGTTACAATACTTTTCTGAGAAACGCCAGGCACATACCTTCCTAACATGAGCATAGATCACTTAAGGAAAGAACGAGGTAAAGCCGGGGTTCACTTGAGGAACTCAGTCCCCATGGGGATGCAGCTTCTCCCATGTTGCTACCCAGAACAAAACAATGCGCTGGTTGGGTTCAGCACTTAGCCTGCCTTTCAGTCTCCACATTAGAGCCGATTGAAGTGATCACGTCTGTCCTCCACAAATGCACAAACACAATTGAGTCCTGTATCTGTTTATTACTGGAAACTACTCAGGATGTAATGGTAAGGAATGCTGTCTACCATGCCTCCAGTGACCCACGTGTGTGTGCACATGTTCCAAACTAAAGTCCACTTCTGCGTAACTTATTATTGAGATTAAGAACCTGTTCTAATCCTCTGAGAAGCCTTTTACTCAAATCCACCATATAACTAACTTCCCTTTGTGTGGAAAGATGGGAAGGATGAGAAAGGGATTACTCGAGAGATTTCATTTAAGAGCCATAATGTTAAAAAAGCACTTCTTGACTTGGGTCAATTTGATATCATTTATTATCCATCCCATTCTTTGAATACTTGTGCAGGTATGCTTGGCAGGGCACAGATGTGATTCCCATGGGTAAAGCTGGAAGCAAGGGAAAGGAGCTTCCCATAGAACTAAGAAACTACTTTTAGGTATACTTAATTTAGAGGCTGTGGATTCTGTTTCCCATGGAGGATTAGAAAATGGAATCGAAATCAAAGCTCTTAGAGGACCACTGTGTACTTACCATTAATAATTCATTCCAATCACTTTTGCATAGTCTTTGAATCTATCTGAAAATTACTAAGAATATAAAAAATTCTGTAAAGTAATGTGTAGTGCTATTTTCTGCATACTCATAGGTATTTAAGTTTTAATTACATATTTTAGAAGAAAACAAATATATGCTAATTTAAAGATTACAATTTGTGATTTATAATAAAGACCATCTCAAATAACACTAATGTAAATATAGTAAGACTTCTTGACCATTTTGTGTGATACATTTTATAAAGGCAAATGTATCATTTATTAATATGTTTGTTAATTTTATAGAATCAGGTAAATGAATGCAATGTTATTTACCTACTTATAATAACTCTTCCTAAAACTTTTAGTGTTTCTTGAACTAGGCATTGTAAAATATTTAGATATATAATAGACTGCAAAGTATATTATATGTGTATAGTTAAGAAATTCTAAGGACTTAATATGTTTTACATTATGGAATATTTGAGGGAAAAATGTTTATATCAGTGGTCTTCAAAGTTTAGCATATGTAAGACATTGGGAGATGTAGATGAGTCCCACAAATATGTTTATAAACAAACTTTAAACACAATGAGCACTTCTAAAACTAACTCGCTAAAATGTTTATTTCCCTGAAGTTGAGATTAAAGTAATGGATACCACTAACCTCAGAGAATAGAGGTGAAGGAGGAATAAGGAAAACATCAATGGCTTTACTTAGGTGTTACCAGGAAAAAAAAAAAAAGGGAAAAAAAAGAATTTAAAAAAATTTTTACTGTTAATAAATATTTGAGCAGACTTATATAACAATTATTGAAATATATATGCCTGCTCAAATATATATATATATACATATACACACACATACATACATACCTACCTTGGTTCAATAATAGGCAATATTATTTCATGGTGTGTCATCATAAATACATGTAATTTTGCTTCTACATATTAGTCAAAAATACATTAAAATAATAAAATTCTCAGCTGGAGAGATGGCTTAGAGGTTAAGGTGCTTATCTGCAAAGTCTAAGGACCCATGTTCAACTATCCAGATCTCATGTAAGTTAGATGCACAAAGGTGAGGCAAGCATAAGGTCACGTATGCCCACTAAGTGGATCAAGACTCTGGTGTCTGATTGTAGTAGCTGAGGCCCTGGCATGCCAATTCTCTCTCTTCTCCCTCTGTCTCTCTGTCTCTCTCTAAAATTTTTTTAAAAAATATATAAAATCCCAAGAGTTCATATAATCTTATCTTCTTTAAGCTTAGTTAGCACATATAGATAATATAAAATTAATATAATAAATATAAGACAATATATACTTCCCTTGAAATGTAGGGTAATCTACTTAATCTCCTACTATAAAATTCCTCTTATATTTCTAAAATAGGTTCCTGGTCTCAACCTTTCCCCACTCTGCACATAGGACTTCCTTATATAAATGATCCTTCTCTTCAGTCTGTTGTAATTGCTTCTGGTCTTCCCAATGTGACCTGGTGCCTTGATTCACACTTCACATCCTTCCTCAAGTCAGTCCTGGAGCAAATTGGGATGACTCTAACTCCACACATATCCTGCATTTGGTGGATACTCCACACTTGCAACATACTGTGTTAATATACTACAGTTACCTAGCAACTGTATAATTAGTGGATTGTCTGCTTCTGCTCTTTAGTTTTTTCTTTCCATTATGAAATTTGACAATTATTTTAATGATTTTTTCAATTTTATTTATATAGTTATTTATTCAAGAGAGAGAGGAATAGGCAGAGAGAGATGGGAATCCAAATGATCTCCAGATGAATCAAACCTTGTGCATCTGGCTTACATGGGTCCTGGGGAATCAAACCTGGGTCTTTAGTCTTTGCAGGCAAGCGCCTTCACCAATAAGCCATCTCTCCAGCCCTCTTTTATTGGTTTTTATATAAAGTTTTCCTGACTACAAACATGTAGTTGTTTCCCATTCCACTGAGATTAAGAGGAAAAAGAATTAGCATGTGCTGCAGTCGGCTCCTCATTGCTGGGGCGAACTTCCAAACAGACACAGTTTATGGGAGGAACAGAGTTTGTTTGTGATTACTGATCCAAGGGGAGTTTCATCAGTGGTGGAAGAAGCTGCTTACTTCCATATATACAAACAAAAGAAACACACGTTCACATTCAAACCACCATACCATGCCACATACTACGTGACATACTGTACCTTACCATTAGAAGTTATAATATATGGTGGCATGACAACAGTTGTAAGAGATTCTGTAACAGAATCAAGTTAATTTTATTTTTAAAATATTTTACTTATTCATTTGCTGGGAAAGAGAGAAAGGGGTGCAAGAATTGGAGCACCAGAGTCTCTTGACACTGCAAACAAACTTCAGTTACATGTGCCACTTTCCGCAATTGGCTTTACTTGGGCACTGGGGAATTGAATGTGGGCCAGAAGGTTTTATAAGCAAGTGTGTTTAAACAGTGAGATATCTCCCCAGCCCATGTTAATTTTAATATAGCACTTTGCAAGTATTTTAAGTGAAGTTGTTATTTGTGTGTTGGCTTTTCCTAACATGATCGTTTCTTGGCTCCGGTCACTCTCTTGGTATTCCTGCATTCCCATTTATAGCAATTGAAAACGCTGCCATATTCAACAGTTTTTGGATCTATTTTCTTTTGTGAACTTAGCATTCTTTCTCCCTATAAATTGCACAAGAAAAGAACTTTGCTCCTTGAAATTTCTGTTTGATCACAGTTTCAGAGGCACATCTTTCTGAAGTGTGATAACTACAAAGGGATCAATCTCAAAAGAATATTTCATGGCAATGCTTCTCGTTTCTGTTTTCATTCTAAATACCACCCTGTTTGATTAGGAAGAATTATTTCTTCATATGTTCTTTTTAAAATATTTAGTTTTAAGGGTTTGCCCTTACACATTATATGTTGAGTATACTCCCCACTACAGTTCCCTGCCCTTACTTTCTCACTCCTCCATTCTTGTTAGCTCCATTTTGCCCCTAGAGAGTTCTACTTCTATGTTCATGTTATGTATACCTACATGACATTATGTATCCATACAAAGCATAAAAACCAGAAATGAAAGAAAGCAACAATTTTTTGTCTTTTTTTTTGAGATGGACTTAACTCATTTAATACGATTATCTCCAACTGCAACTTTTCTGAAATTAGCATGACTTCATTCTTCTTTATCACTGAAAATCATTCTGTGCATATATATATATATCACTCTCCAAAACTGCATTCAGCAGTGTTCCAAAACTGACTAACATAGAAAATAGCTGACTTTAGAAAAATCACATTATTAGCCAAGACTACTTTTCCACTGGTATAAAGTTACATGGTTCAATAAAACAAAAATCTACACCTGTAACAAGTTAGAATTATCCCATTATAATTAAAATGATGATTGTTTTGTGAGATAAGGTATTAATTTGCAGCCAGATCTGGCCTTGAATTTGAGACCTTCTGTCTCAGCCTCCTGTGTACATGGAAATAAAAGTGTGTATCATGCTACCCAGCCTGATTAAAGCATTTTTGTTCAAGTTTTGGTAGTATTAGCATTTGAAAATTAAATGAGACATTTGATTATTGATATTTTAAAAATATTTTATTTATATACTTGCAAGAGGAGAAAGAGAAAAACACACAGAGAAAGAGATAGAGGGCGAGGGGGAGAAACAGTGCACCAGGGCTTCCAGTCACTGAACATGAGCTCCGGTCATATGTGCCACTTTGTGCGTCTGGCTTTATGGGCATAGTAGGAAACTAAACCCAGGTAGTTAGGCTTTTCAGGCAAGCACCTTAAATGCTGAGCCACGTCTCCAGCCATGATTATTGATATGTTTTGATTTGTTACCTTATCTTTATTGTCAATATTATTGTATCAAGTTCTAACATGAATTCCATCTCTTTATTTCATTGATTTCCCATGTGTTCATTTAAGCATGTTGCAGTCAGGTTTGCATTGCTGGCAGAAATCACCCAACCAAGAGCAGCTTTGGGTAAGAAAGGGTTTATTTTGGCTTACAGCTTCGAGGGGAAGCTCCATCATGGCAGGGAAAATGAAGGCATGAGCAAAAGGTGGACATCACACTCTGGCCAACATAAGGAGGACAACAGGAACAGCAGAGTATGCCAAATACTGGCAAGGGGAAACTGGATATAACACCCATAAGCCCGCCCCCAACAATACACTGCCTCCAGGAGGCTTTAATTTCTAATTGCCATCAGCTGGGGAGACTAGCATTCAGAATACATAAGTTTATAGGGGACACCTGAATCAAACCACCACATTCTGGCCCTGACCCTTATAAACTGATATCCATACATAGTATAAAATATAATTCATTCAGTCCAACTTTAAAAGTCCCCATAGTTTTTATCAGTCCTAATGTCGTTCAAATAGCCCCATAATCCAAGGTCTTTTAACTGAGCCATAAAACCAAAAAAAGTCCCAAAACACATAATAGCACAGAATAAACACTCACACTGCAAAAGATAGCACTGGGCTTAGGAAAGAAATAGTCAACCAATACAAGATTTAAAACAACCAGGGCAAACATCAAACTCTGTAGTTCCAAGTCCAACAACTCTAGTCAATGACAAGTCTCCAAGTCTGATAATTCTAATCAGCACCAAGTCTCTGGCGTTCAAATTCTGCCCCTCAAGCTAGACTAGGCTGCTTCATCTGGGGACATCAGCTTTCCTTAGCAACAATTTCGTGGTCCGGGCATCTCCACTGCAAGCCACAGTCCATCCTGATGGCTCCATTGGGTCTCCATGCAAGCATCCAGTAAACCTGCTATACACTGTCCATGGCTGTTTTCAAAACACAAGACCGTGTTGTAAATTCAATGACCCTCTTTCCTGTATTTCTTATACTCCACAATTCCAGGTAGGTGCCAATTTGTTAATCCAGGGTAGAATAAAACAGACTTTGAAGAACAAGAGACTCCTTGAGTACTCAGGCCCCTTCAAAAGGGTCTACATTGCACAGGCAACTGGCCTAATCGCAAAGGTTGTAATCTCTTATGTAATTGCAGCTAAACAGACATAAATTTCAGCCCAAATATTTCATTTCTGTGCCATATCTCTGTGCTCACAAAAGTCAATTTCTACACAAAGCAACCCTGCACAACTTCTCAAGACATAGCCATAACAGCATGCCTCTCATACTGCTTGTAGTCCAGTCCAGGGAAAGCTCTTTTTTACCTTCCTAAGCCAAACCTCATAGTCCATATTTCTTACTATATTCAGGTCTTTCAACTCTGACTAGAATAGTCCATCAAATTGTACCGGACAATGTACCAAACACTGGCATGGGGAAACTGGCTATAATACCCATAAGCCAGCTGCCAATATATAGCTTCCAGGAGGCTTTAATTTCCAATTTCCATCAGCTGGGGAGACTAGCACTCAGAATGCCTAAGTTTATGGAGGACACCTGAATCAAAACACCACAAAGTAGAAAAATAGTTTTTAGATCACTTGCATTTTGATCACATCATACAGTATTAATATAGTAAATGAGTTAGATGGCATGGTAGTCTTTAAATCAGAAATGACATGGCTGGACAAGCTGGCTGTGCTATGAGTGTGTCTCTTCTGAGAGAGTTTTCCTACCCAGCATTGCTTCTACAAGTAATATTCCATAAAGTCAGTCACTTTCAGTAGAGCATCAAAAGTCCTTAAATCTCATTAAATGTCTGACATATCTGAATATAACTATTCTTATACAGTCCTCATTTCTTGAGATTAAAGTTCTGGTATTTTCAATAGTAACATGGGTTCTGAAAGTGTCCCATCATAAAGGTTAGCATCCATTTCTCTATGGAAGAACTTGAAATATTTTCCAGGATTTTCTATGTACTTAACAATTATTCCTTTAAAAATCTTATTTTCCTGAAGAAGACTGAATGGCACTATATTGCATTTTATTGCCAAAATAAATATCGCTATTCTAAGTTATATGGAATAAATGGACAATTTCCAGTATATTATACAGTGAATTTTAAATGTTTTAAACTGTTTTTGTGCATTGAAGATTTCAAAATTTTACATCATGGCAGAAACTTAATAGGGCTATACAAAACAATGAGATCAAACATGTTTAAGGTGCTGGGTTTATAGACAAGGATATGTAAAAATAATGCAATTCTTCCATTAACTTCATTAATTTTGTTCATAATATATTGTTTTCTTCATTTAGCCATATTTTATTTTCATGTGCATATCTCCAGTTACAGTTTTGTTAGTTATATAAAAATATAAAGGATAAAAATAAAAATCATTTTTTTCTCAAGTAGACATTTATTGGTTCTCCTTCATCCCAGGACTAAGAATATTACATTAATTTTGTGTGTGTGTACTCTAAGTAAGATGATATAGTTAAATTTTACAGTAAGGTTTGATAAGTTGTAACTTATTAATAGTTAACATTACAGAACATTTCTAACGTAGTTGATATCACAGTAGCTACTCTCCTATAAGCTCACCAACAACATGCTTTGTATATTTCTCATAGAAGAAATATATTATCATGAATATTTTTGCACATGTTTTCCTTCAGCCTATAATCTGATGTCTGTCATACGAACATCAATGCTTGACAACATATAATTCAATTTTTATGAGCAATGATTTTTCTGGCTTAATATTAATATCAAAAATTTAAATAGCAATTCATATGAATAGGTATAAATTGGATATTTGGAATATATATGATCTTTCTATTTTAAAACATTGAACAGGGGCTGGAGAGATGGCTTAGCAGTTAAGGTGCATGCCTGCGAAGCCTAAGAACCCAGGTTCAATTCTCCAGGTCCCACAGAAGCCAGATGCACATGGTGGTGGATATATCTGGAGCTTGTTTGCATGCCCATTCTGACTCTCTCTCTCTCTCTCTCTCTCTCTCTCTCTCTCTCTCTGACTGTAATAAATAAATAAAATAAAATCTTTAAAAAAAAATTGAACAATATACTTGAAGACACTTTTTTCCCTAAATTACATTTTACATTGTCAAAATTTTAATAATGTATTCATTCAGAGCCTAGAAGAGCTTTATTTCATACAAATTATGAATTTGTTGGAAGTGGTTTTTGTCTGGGTTCTCTTGGAATCACACAATTCCGACAAGGTAGTTGATAAATAAAGAAGAGAGGAAGAAATCCTTCAGACTGTGACACACATATTACACTTGGGAAAGAGCAAAACAAGACAGTTAAGCCCTGAAATAACTAATGACCGTGTGGATATGACAGTCAAACACAGAGCACTTCAGAGCAAAGGCTGCATGCCAGACTAGTCTTACGTTGTGAACAAAAGTCTGTCTCTCTCACTGTCTTCTTCTGCTTAAGAAGACAGTGGCCCCTTATCAATATGTAAGGAAGATTATGAATACAGCTAACTTTATTGTTGTTAACTAACCGTATATTTGATGAACAACAAAGTGGTTAATCTCTTCAGCTGCCTCACTCTCAAACTTAGACCATGTGGAAAACTCACATACACTTGCCGGAGAAATTCTTTTCTGTAGTCAGTAATTTTTGAAATGTCTAGACCCCTCTACTATCTACTAGTATTTATAATATCAAACACTTGAGTATCTGCTTAGTAAGAAGTTAGACGTTCTTCTGTCTGTTTGATTTCTGTGGTGTTTCCAGGTCTTTCTCCACAATAACTTGTTTGCATTGAGAAATGCCTAGATTCGGAAACTACACCTCAGAGGGCGCCTGTGTAGACTCTTTCAGAGATGGTTAGACCAGCAGGGATCTGAAACAATCAGTGACAGAATCCACTGATGGATCCAAAAGGTAAATACATCACTGGAAGGGGATAGATAGTTTGAAGGTGGGGCCCACTGGGGAAAGTGGGTTTTTTTGGGGGGAGAGAGACACACACAGAGAGAGGGGAGAAGAAGATAGAGATGGGCACGCCAGCAGCCTCTCAGCTGCTGTGAATGAAATCCAGATGTGTGCCCCCCCTTTTGGGCAAGTGCGGCATTGCACCCTTGCATCACTTTGCATCTGGCTAAATGTGGGACCTGGAGATTGGAACCTCTGGAGATTGGAACCAGAGTTCTTAGGGTTAGGAGGCAGGTGCCTTAACTGGTAAGCCATCTCTCCAGCCCAGGAAGTGAGTTTTTGAAGTGTGTCTTTGAAGAGTATGTCTGGTGCTGTTTCTTCCTTCCTTTCTTCTTTCTTTCTTTCTTTCTTTCTTTCTTTCTTTCTTTCTTTCTTTCTTTCTTTCTTTCTTTTTCTTTCTTTCTTTTTCTTTCTTCTTTCTTTCTTTTTCTTTCTTTTGTTTTTTTTCTTCTTTGTTCTTCCTCTTTCTTTCTTTCTTTCTTCTTTCTTTCTTTCTTTTCTTTCTTTTTTCCTTCCCTTCTTCCTTCCCTTCTTCCCTCTCCTCATCCCTTTCTTTCTTTCTTTCTTTCTTCTTTCTTTCTTTCTTTTTCTTTCTTTTTTCCTTCTTTTGTTCTTCCTTCCTTCTTCCCTCTTTCCCTTCCTTTCTTTCTTTCTTTCTTTCTTTTTTCTTTCTTCTTTTTTCTTTTTCTTTCTTTTTTCCTTCTTTTGTTCTTCCTTCCTTCTTCCCTCTTTCCCTTCATCACTCTCTTTCTTTCTTTCTTTCTTTCTTTCTTTCTTTCTTTCTTTCTTTCTTCTTTCTTTCCTTTCTCTTTCTTTCCTTCTTTCTGCCTCCAGGCTGACATGAAGTGAGTAAACTTACCAGAAACAATGGAGTCAGATATTCATGGTGTAAATCTTCTGAAATGGCACACCATAATAAGTGGTTTCCTCTTTTTAAATGGATTCTCTAGGATATTTTTCACAATAAAAGCAAGTTAAATGCAAGGATATAGGCAGTTAACCAACACATCCTGTCACTAAAAATGGACTCAGTGCAGGAAACAGAGTGATGGACTACACACTATTGTGTGTGAGTTTTAGCTTCCAGATGACTTGATTTTGATATCCATCAGAATAGTGTTGACTTCATATATTCAGTTATCAGACATATTGTTGCCTTAAACTTCTCTGTGTCAGTCTTAGCCTCACTCTCTGACTTGTCACTCATTTTTACCTATTTGTAACTCATGTCCCAGGTGTGGTATTTGCTAGTTTCCATGTGGCTTACCCAATGCTATGCTGGCTAAATTCTATGCCAGGCTTTCCTGAAATAAATTCTGCCTTGACGTTCTGAGTGATGTCAGTGTCCCCTTCATCAGAATATTACCAAGTGCTTTTAGAAAGGCTGATTCCTGAACATTCCATAGGAAAAATCATCTCTGATAGTCTTTCAGCTTCATCTTACACCTTCATTGTAGTATGATCAGTTTCCTGAGTTTGTGGGCTTGAAAACTGATAGCCTTTTAAAATGTTCAAATAACCCAAACATTTCCATAGAATCAGTGCATTCTTATCAGAATTTTGATTGCATTTATTTCAGATTTAAAACTACTCTGAAGGTACAGAAGACCTCAAATAAGCTCAAAACAATTTTGAGGGAAAAAATTGAGAGACCACAACTTTAGATTTCAAATTATATCCCAAAGCTATAGTAATTAGAACTCTCAGGTATTGGCATGAATATGGGCACAAAACATCAAATTAACAAAATAAAGAAACCAGAAACAATCTCATATGTGTGGGCTCACCAAAGCTCTAATAAGGGTGACGAGATCATATATTTGGTGAAGGTGAATCTTTTCAGAACTTATATTAGAAGAACTAATCTTTGCTTTTAGTTAGTACTGCATACACAGTGTCAACAGCTGTTATATTTATGATGCAAGTATGAGATCTGAAACATAAAAGTTCTAAAAGAAAACACATGCTCATATGGAGAGATTCCTTGACCATTGCCTGTGCCTAGTATTTTACTCATTAACATCAAAAGCACAAGTAACATGGTGGGGAGACATCTTACTGGTTAAGGACCTTGCCTAGGACCCAGGTTTGATTCTTTAGTATCCATGTAAGCCAGATGTGTAAGATGTGTCTGGAGTTCATTTGCAATGGCTGGAAGCCCTGGCATGCCCAGTCTCTTTTTCTCTCTCTGCCTCTTTCTATCTCTCTATCTCAAATAAATAAACAAAAACATTTCTTTGAAAAGCACGAGTAACAAAAATTAAAGCAGAAAAATATATCAAACAATGGAACATATAACAAAATGAAAACTGATGGAATGTGAAAAATTGTGTGTGTGTGTGTGTGTGTGTGTGTGTGTGTGTTTAATTTCCAAAACACACAAGGAATTCATCCAACTAAATAGCAAAAGAAAAAAATAAACTATGATATAAAACTGGGAAAAAGACCAAAATATGAATCTATCAAAAGACACTTAAACAATGAACAGATTGATGAAAAAAAAAAAAACTATTTAACATCACTAATGTTTGGATACTAATCAAATCCACAATGAGATATGTCCCAACTGTGATAAAAATGGCTCACATAAGATGAAAATATCAAGTACTTGTGAGGATGAGGGGCAAAAGGAAATTTTGTGCACTGTTTTGGGGAATTAATAAAGGCTTTCTGAAGCAAAACATGGAGGTCTCTCAAAATTTAGAATAAAACTGCCATGTGATATATGATGTGCATATGGAATAAGAAAATAAGCATGAGATGAGACATCTGTTCTATCTTTATTGTAGCATATTCAGAGTAGTCAATTATCAGGAACAAGTGTCTGTCAACCCAGAGGCTATAAAAGAACATTCTGCCTGTATGTACACAGTGGCATGCTATTAAGCAGAAATAAAAAACACTGTCCTTGATGACAGAAAGAATTTATGTAGATTATCCTATGTTAAGTGAATATAGATACAGAAAGACAAATTCTCCATTTAAATTAGGAATGAAATCTACAAGTAGAAGTCATAGAAACAAAGAGACAGATAGTAATTTCCAAGGTTCAGAGAAAGGGAGACACTATGGGATGTGGTCAAATTATAAACTTTTATTTACAAAATGAAGAAATTATGCATATCTAATGTACAGCAGAGCTTCTTTCCTTGATAGATTATATTTTATGAGAATAAATAGAATTTAACTGTGCTCCCTCAATAGGTGCATGCGAAAACCACAGTCAGTTAGCTATGTGAAGAGGCAGCCATGCTAAACTAACTTGATTTTATCATCATTGCGAATATGACATCATGTTGTACATTTGTGTCATAATCACACTGACCACCTCCAGCATACCTAAATTCAGTGTGCTAATTACACTTATAGAAGCCTGTTAAATAAACAGACTTGCAGTAAAATTAAAGTTTGGGCATAGTTTACAGAAACTAAATACTTGAAAATCACAATGTTTAGATATTGTGGATTTTAAATGGGCCATTGACTAGTTGTGTGGTGTAGTTGTGCGTATGTGGAATCTCGGCAATTGGGAGACTGAGGCAGGAGAATCATGTGTTTGATGCTAGCCGAAAATAGATAATTTGTTTCTCTCAAAAATTAATTTTCTCAACTTTCCCTACATACATAGTTATTTTCCATTGCACTGTAAAAACATAGTAGCTGTAACTCAGAAATGCCATATACATATAAAATCACTTATTTGTTTCATTGACAACAAACTGTGAACTATGGTTTAATTCCCAGACTTGAGTGAAAGTTTACATGCATGATGCCCAATGACATCACCTGCTTTTATCCATCATCACAGGAAATCTCACCCACATTGGTTCACATCACTGCCCTGTGATTGTGGACTTGCAGTCATGCTAAGACAAGCACCAGATATGAAGTTCCAGCTGTGTAGAGTCCCAGTACTACAGACTGTGCTGAAAAAGAGGACCTCCCAGGCCACTGATCTCAGTCAAGTCTGGCTCCCAGCAGATGTTTCACCTGCTTAAAATATCAAAATGTTTCAGTACTAATCAGGCATTTGAGAACTGGGAGAATGAAAAAGTTTCTATTGTTTTAATACACTATGGTTTTGGTGCTATTTTACTACACTATATAGAGGCTGCAAGGTCATTTTAAAGGCATTCAAGTTTATTGTCAATCATCTTTACAAAAATAAGAACTGAAATGTCACTCCCTTAAAGTGGCAGATCCTATCTGAGGAAAACAATGCCACAACCTGTGATTATCTAACTGTAGATTCTCAATTATTTATAGGAATAAGTAGTTGTGAATGACAGAGTAGGTGTACTTTCTCCATCTAATGGAATAAAACATCTAACCTGTACTTATGAAAATCATTTTAAAATACAGTGGCAAATTTATTGTTTTTTACAAAAAAAAATCTGTAGTAAAATGTCAATGTACATATCCACTGTCCTCTGTAGCAAGGTAATAATGGACAGGGCCTGTAAATATGGGCAAAATTTATATGTTATAACTGGACTTGTAAAATGAAAAATTGTATGATTATATATTGATTTTACTGAATTTTGTGTATTTGTTTGACTTAATCTTGTTTTGCCAAATGATTGCAGACCTGCTAGTCTGGCAAGGAAAGTGGTGAGCAACAAAAGATACCGCCTCAAACAGGGTGATGATTGACACCTGAGGTTGTCCTCTGACACACAAACATGCATTGTGCCATATATGCACTTGAAATCACACACATGTGTGCACACATCCACTCATGTTATATACACACAAAATAATTTGTATAACCACTATGGAAATTAATATGGAGACACTTCAAAAGGCTAAACATGGACTGTTCATTTGATAGAGGTATATGACTTCTGTCATATACACTAAAAACTCTACTCTTTTCTACCGAGTATTTGTTCAGCCATATTTGTCACTGCTCTGTTCACAATAGTGAGGAAAGGGAATCAGCCCAGATACCCATCAACAGATGAATGCTTTAGTGGTTTGAGTAATGTCCCCAATTAACTCAGGTATTAAAATTAACTTTGTAACTTGGATCTCCAACTGCCTGGATGTAGGAGATATCCCTGTGGGGTGGATTCTGGAGTCTAGTTCCAAGGTGTGGCTGGGGATAAATCTGAATTCCAGCCAGAAGGTAAGAGAACAGTCTGTGCTCTGTCAGGGTTGTGTGTAATTATGGTGAGGTTTGGTTTGCTGTAGTTTTTTCTCTGTTTGGATGTATGGAATAAAAAGCTTCTTGTAGCATTGTAAGCCCAAAAGTCTGAAATAAATCCCATTCCTCCCATAAACCATGACCCATTTGGATGTTCATCCCAGCAACATGAATTTGACTACAAAAAATGGTTAATGAAGATGTGGTACATATACACAAAATTCTTCTCAGCAAGAAGGAAAAATAAAAAAATGGAATTTCCAGGAAAATGTATGGACTGATACTAAGTGAGTTCCCACAACCAGAGAAAGGACAAATGGTACATATTCTCCTATGTAGTTCCTAACATAGAAAACTTGGGTTGTGTGTAAGTGGCAGTATGTATCAGGAGTATGGTCAGGGAACTAGAATGAACCTAGGAGTAAAGGAAAAAGAGGAGGGGATAGTTGACAGGCAACTCAAGAGTCAGAAAGAGGGGGCAGAAGGGACCTGGAAGGCAGGGAGGAAGACAAGGTTGGGAGAAATACACAGAACTAATGAAAACATGAATCAGTATCAGAGAAACCTTCATCCTGGATAGTAAACTGCAAAGCAAAGCATAACCCTTAAGAGTAAGGGGAGGGTAAGCCAGGCGGAAGCCCTGGAGAGGATAGAGAAATTGTAATCCTAAAACCATGAGCTCTGGCTTGTAATTTCCAGTGCCAGAAATGAGTGAGACACCACAGTGAGCAATTGGTTGGAGATATCAATGAGGTATGGAAAAATAATTCAGGCTATTAGCAAAGCAGAGCTAAATAGTAAGGCCTTTTTTTTCCCCAGAAAATACCACAGACTACAGATACAGGACATCAAGAAATCATGCTAGAACTAAGTTAGCCTCCTGACTCGCTAGCCAACACGGTGTTGGAAAATTATATGTGAGCTGCTGGAGGATGTTGGCCATCAACAGCCTGAATAAACAGGGGGTCCTGCAAGCTATGAAATCAACCAGCTGGACAAAATGTACACACCTGTGCAATAGTGGCAAATAGGTTGTACATGTGAGCAATGGCTCTCTATTTGGATTAGAGGTGTCCTCAGCTGGAGAGAACTCATACTGGTACTGAGAAACAAGGACCAAGATAGAATCCTATGGAGAAGAAGGTCGGTAATAGAATCCAAACTGAAGTTCCCATTCCTCTTTGGCCAAGAAGAGTGACTACACCTATCATAATATCTCTCAATTAACTAAGTTTATCCCTTTTAGTTCATGTTGCTCTCACTGCTCTTGGGTGAGAGTTATGTTTTTAAGGAAGGATGGAAGGAAAAACCAGAAAGAATCACCATCCATCAATATCACATGAAAAAAAATAGTAGAATGTCTATCATGAGACACTTCACTACACCTCTAGCACAGCTGATCTGCCAGGTCCTAGGAATATCACATCACAGAGGAAGTGATGATTTAAATGTACGTGCTCTCACGTTTATCCTGACAACCTGCTCCAGGGAGATGACAGCAGACACTGAGGACACTCAAAACTCAACAAAGCAGAAATCCAGCAATTGCAGAAACTTTGAAGATATCCACCCAGGTTCAGGGAACTTTGCAGAAGAGGGGATGGGAACATTGTAAGAACCACAGAGTGGGAAGGAGTATCCTGAAGCATTGCCCGGCACTGTGCATCAGAGACTGACTGACTCATTCATAATCCCATGGTGAACACCAGTGTCTCCACTGAGGAGGACCCTCGGTGAAATACGGGCAGGTGAAGATGGGATATAATATTAAGGATCACATGAGGTGAATGGGACCAACAAATGATGTGTTCATACAGTAAAGTACACAAATAATAAAAATAAACCACTAAATAAAACACATAAAGCTGAATTAGAAATGCTGTTATTTTGAAAAGAACTTGCAGACATGTTAATTAATAATATAACATAAGCATGCATCTGGAGTTCATTTGCAGTGGCTAGAGGCCCTAACATGTCCATTCTTTCCCTCTCCTCTTCCTATTCCTTTCTGTAACGTAAATAAATCAATAAAGTATTTTAAAAATTTTGTGATCATTTAAAAATAATTATATTGGAATTGGAATCTCAAAAAGTTCAAAGTATCTATTAAATTTCTAAGTACGCTATCAGTCTTAATGTTTGACTTTGCTTTTATTCTTCCCTTCAAGGGTCAAAATTCATATGCCTACTCATATCCCTCTGCATAGGTCCTTGAAACCAGTTTCAACTATAAATGTACTTTCAGTTCCACAACAAAAAGTGAAAGTCAGTTATTTCTGCTAACAACATCCTAACGTCCTTTCAGGAATTCTAAATAGTTTTTGTTACTTTAGATAAAAAAAAAAAAAAAAAAAAAAAAAAAAAAAAAAAAACTAACTTTAGGTAACCTTGATTTAATCCACTTAAATCAGCAAAATACATTAAGGAAATTCCCACGTGCTAGCAATTACTTCTCACATCCCCTCTACAATAAGAGAGATAATGAACTTTGAGTGGTCCCCTGGGAGTGGTAAGCTAGAGTCAGTTCAAAGTTTGCAGGTTGATCTGATCCAGTTCTATCACCTCCCATTAAGAACCTTGTCAGCTTATTTCTAAAAATACACAGGCAAGCTGTATAACCTTTCCAAAGACTGAACGGTAGAAATGCTCAGGTCCATGGCTGAAGCAGTGCACCTTTGTTCTCCCATATGAACATTCACAGTTCCCGTTTATACTAATTACACCCCATGGATCATAGTACATGATAGCCCAGCAGTTGGGGAGGTTGGTGAAATTTAATTAAGCCTCAACATTTAATATGTGCAACCAATTCTATTCAACTTATTCCTCTGATTTCTCGAGTCCATGCTGATACTTGAAATGTTCATTTTTATTTTTTATTTCTTCTGAGTTAAGTTACTAGAGACAAAATTGATTTGAACATATGCTATTAAGAAATATGTAACCTCATTATATATGAACAATCTAACTTGAAATTGTTTAAGGAATTGTAGAGAATTTTAAAGTATAGAAAATTATTGTGCATGCATATCAGTACACAGATACATGTAAGGATGAAATAGCAATTGAAAATATAGAGCAATTCTCTAAAAATATTTGGTCAAACGTGTATGAAAAAGCATTACTTTCAGAAATTGCCCATAGTTCATTTTATATATTGTGACAACTATTTCCCCTGAATTGTAGCTTAAGTTATACATTAATATTCTATAGTCCTAGTTTGACATTTGTTTTAAATTCAAGTGAAGTTTCACCCTTCATTTTTTATTCATCCAATCACTTATTAATTGTTGAACATAGTGCATAGTGGAGATTCTCCCTGGAGTATCTGCTGATGCTCCACGACTTCATCCATGCATGTCTCACTGTTACTAACTTGAAGTTCTTTCTTGATTTTCTTATATATTGTTTTCTTCTGATGTTTTGCTAATTACTTTCTATATGAAATATGGAGTTATTTTGACTTAAAGTGGTGAACTAAAGAGAAATAAATTAGTGTTTAAAGTGAAAAATATTAGCAGGAAGATTATTTATTTATTTATTTAAGACAGAAAGAGTGGAGGAAGCAGACAGAAAGAGACAATGGGTACATCAGGGCCTTCAACTGCTACAAACAAACATGTGCCACCTTGTGCCTCCTGTCATTGGCTTTGTAGGCAAATGCCTAAAAAGCCATCTCTCCAATACATATAAGAATAAATTTAACAAAACATAATCCATATTGCATTTTTTTCCATATTTCATTTTTTTAAAATTATCAATGAGGTTGTAAATTTGCCTTTTACATTTTCCCATGCATTAATTTTTGATAAATAATAAGAGCAACATATGGACTTTATAGAAATATAATTCTATATTTAATTAGGAAAATAAGAAAGCATGCATTTTTTGAAATTTATGGTGAAAATCATATCCATTTTTCCATTTTCTTGCCCTATATAGTTGTGCTGGAATGTCACCTTCAGTGAACTCATGTCTGCATCTAGGTGAGGGGACATCAGTTGGTACTAACTTGTTGTCCACTCAAGAAAATGAAAAACTCAGTGCAAAATCAGTGGGAGACCAGGAAAAATTGTCAGGAATGTTTAAAATTTCAAAGGGTAAAGAAAGAAACAATATCTGCTTTAATTCGTTCACATTTGTAATAGCCAGGTTATTTTTAAAGATGTACTAATAAAATTTAAAAAGTAAGTGCACGTAAATATGTTCTTAAGCTATTGTAAGTAAGTACAGTTTTGAAATCATTGGTGTCTAGTTTGTGTGAAATAAGAATGTTAACATCTGGGGGAAGCAGGAAGATAATCTCATCAAAAAGAAGGATCATCCTGAGCATCATGGAGAGATTTCCACCATGGGTTTGGGAAATAGCTCAGCAGGGAAAAATGCTCACCAGGACACCTTTAGAAAGAAGGAGAAGAAAAGAAAGGAAGAAATGAGGGAAGGAATAGGGGATGGAGGGAAGTAAGAAGGAGGGAAAGTAAAAAAGGAAAGAAAGTGGGAGAAAGAGTGAAGGAGAGAAGAAATAAAAAAGAAAGAAGAGAAAGAAGGAGAGGAAGAAAAAGTAAATAAGAAAATAACATAAATCTTCAAAGAAAACATTGAGAACCATGGATTTTTTTTCACAGACTTCCCTGTTATAAAAGCAAGCTTCGCTATCTTATCCCAGTCAACATGTAAAACCCAAGATTTTAATCCTTATCCCATAAAACAGTAGACAGTAACAGGCAAAATCAAAACTGACTTTCTCACACAGAGCTGCTAATGTTTGTCTTTTCTGTCTTTAGCTACTCAAAGGAAAGGTTTCATAAAGACTAGATATCCTAGCTACTTCAGATGCTAAGTCATAATGCCATCCTTGACCTTCAAATTCTATATAAACCAACCATATTATATACTTCTTCACGTTTACATTGTCTGGAGTAAGTCACCTCACTGTAAACATGTTGTGTTAGGAGCAGTGGACTGTGACCTACAATGTCATAGAGGATGGTTTATTCTTTGAACAATTCACTCAGCAATGCACACTGCAGAACAATGGCCCTACCGGAATTCCCACCATTCTGTTTAATTAGTATGGGAGATGTTAGAAAGAAGAATATGACAAATTAATGGTGTTCAAATTATGTAGCTTTGATGAAAATCCCACGCATAAAATAATGGAACTATTTCTAATAAGATCAGTAGCTAAGACATTTCAATTTTGTCCTAAAATTCAGGGTCTTATTGGGTTCTGCATTCTCTGTCTGTTCATATGGCTCTATTTTTGAGCTGATGTACCAATATGTTTATGATGGAATTTCTGTTTATGTATTGGACCTCACCTGGGATTAAATGTATGCCACTCTCCCACCTATTTCCAACTCTGGAGCCGATCAATATTTAACAAAAGCTCCCACTGAGTATTAAATTACTATTTCAAATCAGTTTGCAGTATGGCAAATAGGTAAGACATCTCCGGAATGAAGATAAAGGTCATCCCACTGGCCAAAGAAGCAGGTAAATTTAAAAGCACAATAAACGTAAAACAAAACAAAACAAAAAAACCACTGTGCCATCTCCTCATTGCTGAGACAAACATCCAGCAGACACAGCTTTGAGGAGGAAGGGAGTTTACGGCAAGCTTACAGAGTCCTGGGAAGACCATTAACTTCAGTACCCTTATCCCGTTCATAGATCCACGCAAAGAACCTTCAAGAACCAGATCCACGAAACGCCAGCAAGCACGAACATCCAGAGCTCACATTGCTTTTTCCCCACCTTTGGGCTGGAATTCAGATCTGCCCTACACACACCTTAGGGCTGGACTCCAGGACCCACCCCCAGTGACACCTCCTCCAGCTGGGTGGCTGGAGACCCATACCACATTACAAACTCACTTTTCCTAAAACACCTGAATCTATGGTGCCATAAATTCAAATTATCATATTCAAACTACCACAAGTGGGTGTTTGTCCTTAATTTTATCTTCAGTTTATGTGTTCTGTGTCTAAAACTAACTTTAAATATAGAGGAAGTGTCATTTTAATGTCAAGTAATTAGCAGTATATGTTGACTTGAAAACAACACATTCTGAAATGAAGTGCCTGACCTCTTGACACGTTGAAAAAACGTGCTGATAGGTACAAATAATTATTAAGTGGGAAATAAAAGATGTATTTTTCTTGAGTTCATATTGCTTTTAACTTAGTGCTAGCAATTAGAACTGGCCCGTTATAAAGTTGATACCAGAAGCGTTTAGAGTCCACTGAAGGTGCTCTAATCCTCCCTGGCTTGTGTTGAACTAATCAAGCTGTGGACTTGTGCGTACGTGTGAAGACAAACATCACATTAAAGAATTCTCCTGCAGAGAGTAGCCAGGCAACTAAATTTTACACATTGCTGATTGTATGAAAAACTTGTAGCAAAGGAATTTTTAAAGATACTTAGCAAGCCATTAGGGATTGAAGTTTTCCTGCTTTTAAAAGTCCAAATACCTTTCCTCCTTCTATCATCAGAATCTCCATGGTTGATTAGACTTATTCCACCAGGAATATGGTCTCCCGGGCTAAGGACTTTAAGAATCAAAAGAATCATTGAGCTACATTATTCAAAGGCAAATGTGGTGAATGTTGGTGAGCAACAGTTATCATCTATTTTAGCTTCACATAGAGAAAAATAAGTCGGATAAAATGTTAGGTCACCTGGAAAATAATAGTGTGGACTTCCATGGTAATATTTTCCATAAATACTCAGCAACACCCTACTGGACACCAAGTAGCTAGACTAGTTTCCAGACCTAACAGAACAAACTAAATCCAAACTGCTCATTTCAGCAAAGTCCCCTGGGGAGTGGCTCTCCGCACAGGAAATCATGCAGAGGGATGAAGTCATGAAGGCATGCCTCAGCCATGAATGTTTATGTTTCCCAAGTCTTTGTAGCAAACGACAGATAAACCAGGAGCTCCAATATAGCCATAATTTCTTCTGTTAGTAATAGTAAAAATATCAGAAATATTGACATTATTAAAACATTAATGAAAATATCACATTTGAAGTTTAAAGCTACTAATCTTAAGAAATGCTAATGGTTTTAAGGCATCTGTTCAAATATATTTAAAAAAAAATTCACAGGCCATGCAAACAAACCTGAAAGATGGCACACAGACTCCTGTACTTTTTATCAATATTTAAAATACCAATATCATTTTTAAATGTACTTGCCAAAATTAAGAATACATTTACCAGCTCAGTGGTACTGGCAACATCATTGAGTTGATGAAGGATCACTTGATTACAAGAACCTACTCGGACAAATAATAATTACAGTCATCCTGAAAACTCAAAGACATAAATTACAAACAAAGCTTTTCCACTTTAAAACTGGAAATAAAAGTAGCAAACAAATAGGAACATATTTGTTTCATTTTTCCAGACATAAAACATGGCCTCTCCATTTAGACATTATTTTCTTCCCTTTAAGTTCATGTTTCTTTTCCCAAGAAACTAACTCATTGGTTTCCATGCAATTGGTAGAAAATAGCTGTCTCTACCATCTTTTGTTGAGATCAGAGAGTTTTCAGGCTGTTCCTGACCCTGGGTGACTTCATTTCTTAAGTAGCATCTGCTTGCATCTTGATGGTGAATGCAGAGGCAAGATCACATCACACTGCGTACAACACCTGTGCTCGCATGAGTGTGTGCTCACACATGAATGTGAATATTTTGACATATTAAAACCACATAAGAGTAACAAAGCCAACTACTCAAGCTCACCAGATCAAGGAAAGGTGCAATGTCCTCACCTGGACCCCATAAAGAGAAAGATACCTACCATTAGGATGGTAACATCCCCCACAGACTTGCCATCTGACCACTCCTGTGTGATTGGAAAAGAACCAGTGTTTGCTAAGGCCAGGTATCAAGGAAAATTGAGACTGCTTGGAAAATTGTAGCCAAAGAACCCAACATAGCTTGTGGATTTATGGTTCAACGCGTGAAAGCATGGCTTTCTGGAAGTACGCAGAACAATAAGGAAAATATTTATTTCATTTGGTTCAGACTTCAGTTCTGAGAAACGATAGTCAAAATAATTTCACAGTGGAAGCCGGGCATGGTGGCGCACGCTTTTAATCCCAGCACTCGGGAGGCAGAGGTAGGAGGATCTCCATGAGTTCGAGGCCACCCTGAGTATACAGAGTGAATTCCAGGTCAGTCTGGGCTAGAGTGACACCCTACCTCGAAAAAAACAAAATAACAATAATAATAATAATTTCACAGTGGATAATTAGGAATAAGAATTTTACATTCATACAGGACTCATTATTTAAACTTTTTTTTTTTTTTTTTTTTTTTTTTTTTTTTGCTCACATATTCAGAATAGAAACACAAGAGTGGTATGTGGTAATGTTACTTGAGATTTTAGGACAAAATTCCAGGCTCTTGGAGCCCCAATATACTATTCCTAAAACTGAAAGAGACCAGTGCAGGTGAAAAGTCGAGGTTGACTCAATGTGGCCCCACTCGAAGAGTACATGACAGGAGTCCAGTGAACCTGGGTCTGTACTTGGGTGCTCAGACCTGGTTGAGAAGGCGACTGGCAATTAAATCGTCCTTGTCAAGGTGCTTTACTGCCCACCATTGACCCATCATTGTCTCAGCTCACGTCCTCAAGATGGTTCTCCAAATTGTTGATCGATTAATTGCTTTGGTTCCCATGAGGTGAGTATTGCTGTTTCAGCATTCTGCCTTGCCTCATGAATTACTGTTCTTATCCCAGGCAGGTCTGGGCATGGAGGCTTTGTTCTTCTAATGACTCAAGGTGGCTTGTGGGCCCAGTGAGGAGCCAATCAATGCTTTTAAGCAAAGTAGCTTCTAAGTGATTGTTTCAGGGCTGGAGAGAGGGCTTAGCAGTTAAGAAGGATGCCTGTGAAGCCTAAGGACCCAGGTTCGATTCTCCAGGTCCCACATATGCCAGATACACATGGTAACGCATGCATCTGGAGGTTGTTTGCAATGGCTAGAGGCCATGACATGCCCATCTCTCATTCTCTCTCTCCCTCTCTCTGTCTCTAATAAATAAATAATGTGAGTAATTTGTAAAGTACTCCACAGATGTGTGCTTACATTGTTACATTTTCTTCACTTGAAGAAACCCAAAAGTCTGCAGAATCCACCTCAGTGAATAGTGAAAAGGTCAGAACATTGAATATCAAATTTTAGTTTTAATCTGTTTTCTTCAATGTAAGAAGAGGAAAAAAAATAATTTCATTGAGATTGTTCTCTTTTGCATATCGTTCCCTGTTCAAAGTGCTTTAAACTGACAGCTCTAAAATTTAAAAATAGGAATTTAAAAATTTGATGCAGAGGTCATGTTGCTGGAGCAGTTAGTGTTACACCGGGGCCTGGGCAGCACTAAGAACTTGGGCTCAGCCACTGTCCTCAACAGACCAAGCAAATGTCAGCCAAAGGCAGAGAAAGATTTGTTCCATGTGGTCACATTGGGAAGAGGAAAAAAACAGAGGATTTAGGCTTAAACAGAGGCTGGTTGGCCCTGCCCTGCCCTGCCTTGGCTTTGGATTCTTCAGCAAGCTCGTCTGAGCAGTTCCTGAACCATATGAAATCTGGGATACAAGAGCCTCTTCTGGCTGGAGCCTGGCTTTAGGCTTTTCCTTCTCTGAATAGAAGACTGCTGAGAAAATTCTGATGCCTCGTGACTCCATAGTGTGATAGTCAAAGGAGGAGCACAAAGGTGAGCTCCTTCCTGTCAAGACGGCTACAACTGAAGAACTGGGTTTCTTACCCTCTCTCTTTCTCCTTTCCTTTCTTCCTTGTTTCTCTCCTCCCATTGATCTTTCTTTCTCTCTCTTTCCAATTAAGACTACCTGCCAAAATTACCATATGTAATGTAAGGTATTAAAATTATCTAAGTAAAATAACAGTAAAAATGTTGTGTGAAGCTATGTCTGGTTGTGCAGGCCTTTAATCCAAACTACTCAAGAGGTTGAGGAGGAGAAATGGAAATTTCATGGCTAGGCTAGCTAACTTAATGAGACCGGCACAGAGGAACCCGTCTCTAAAAACAATGTTCAAAATCTGTAGCTTATTTTCTTTCTTTCTTTCTTTTTTTTTTTTTTTCCCTGAGGTAGGGTCTCACTCTAGCTCAGGGTGGCCTCGAACTCACTGCGATCCTCCTACCTCTGCCTCCTGAGTGCTGGGATTAAAAGTGTATTCCTCCCTGCCCCCCCACCCCCCATTCAAAATCTGCAGCTTTTTTATTTCGACAATCATTTAAGGATGAAGTCTTCACAGAATCATTGTGTCTAATAGCATGGCAGGGATGGTTGGCATCCAATTACAAGAAACAAAAGTTTGACTTTCTACGTCATACCCAGCCCTCCTTTATGGACTATACATTGTATCACTGAAAGTAGCGACTGCCCATACATAGATTCATACATTATTCCTGCTCCTTCATGAACAAGCTTAGGAAAGGGCTCACTCTGCATGAATTTAAATGAGGCCTTTTGCATGCAACTTCAGAAAAACTCTTCTGTACTTAGCGTTTCCCTGAAAACATGACACTCTGATCTGACTGTCTCTTCTTTTTCTCACCCACTCAGTGCACAGAGATGCCTGTGCTCCAAACCGCTCGATCGTTCAGCTGCTCTTTTCTCTTAATAAATGTCAAGAACACCTGCCAAATTCTTTCCAACATTGCTTACACCCTGCGTCTGCTGCATGGCAGGGCAACTTGCCCCTGAATCCACACCCAGTGGACCAGGTCAGGGCCAGACATGGGAACAATAGCACTGAGAGGTGAGAGCAGTCAGCTTCAGTCCCACACGGGCCTTTACTTCCCACCCAGCCTCTTGATGAAGCTCCTGCAAGCCCATGGCAGGGCTGTGTGGGCGTGAGAGTTGGGAGAAGGTGTGGGGAAGGAGAAGAGTCTGAGTGGGTGAGTGGCTGCAGATGGAGAAGCTACCTGTCTGCGGTACCGTGTTCCACTGTAATGATGATTTTTCCCTCCAATCATTAGGAGCAACAAAATTAAATGTATTGCCTTAGAGCCAAAAGCGAGGATAAATAATTGGATTGCCATTTTTGTAATTCACGACAAATATTGTGAACATTGTGGGGAATTGTTCAGCCTATCAAAGCATACAGATTAAATTTTATCTTTCCATCCTAAAGTTTGCTCTCTTAATTTGGAAGAGCAGAGATCAAGTTAACATTCCAATAAAGTCTCTTAGACTTTGTTTTATCCATATTGTCAACTCAGTGAGAGAAACGGTATGGTCACAGAACATTAACAGGTCCACATTCTTCTACAAAACAGACACATGACTATCAAATGTTGATTATCTCTTATGTCCTAGGATTCCATGTGACATTCAATTCTCCCCTTCAATATGTACATAGGCATCTTGTTGGTGATATAGTGGTGAACATGCCTCCCAAATTTATATAAAGGTAAGGGAATATACATGCACCCTCAACATGGTTTTGCTTGTCAAAGTTACCCCAGTACATTTAAAGAGAGAGACTAGTGTGGTAGTTTGAATAGATGGCCCCCAATATAATCAGTGTTTTATTAGTTTGTAGTTTGCATCTGCAGCCACCTGGCTGGAGGCAGTGTCACTGGGCAGATCTTAAGGTGTGGAGGTGGGTTGAAGATTTCAATTTAAAGATATGCAAAGTATGCCTAGCTGGAGTTCCTGAGGTGTGCTGTACCATTTAGCTTTTGGCTTGTGGCTTTTCTCTCTGTGTTTGGTCCTGTGAAAGCAGGCCAGCTTCTTCTGCCATTATGGAACTCCAATAAATCCTTCCTCCATGACTGTGACTGGCTTGGAAGTTCATCTCAGCAAACTTAAAGCTGTCTGCTACAACTAGGGAACAATTATACACCAGGAATAGAACTACCATCGGGTAAATACAGAAGCAGCACATCACAATGAGAAATTGCACTTCCATCCTCATTGTCTGTACAAAGGAATAGGAATGTTTTTAGTGAAACACGTATGGATATATATTTGAATTTTAAAAAGAGGTGGTGATAATTAATGTTTCTCATATGACTATTTTTCATGGAAATATATATGTGTGTGTGTTATAATTTATAAAAGGAAAGCCACAGAATGAATTCAAGATTTATAGAATGTAAAGTTTCCATATAATATTCTTATTACCATGTTTATACATGTAATTTTTTTTTTTTTAATTTGAGGTAGGGTCTCACTCTAGCTGATCTGGAATCCATTTTGTATTCTCAGGCTGGCCTCAAACTCAAGGCTATCCTCCTACCTCTGCCTCTCAAGTGCTGGGATTAAAGGCATACGCCACCAGGCCTGGCTTTTAATTTACATATAATTTTACTCCATTTTGTCACTTTTTATTTCAAAATCAAAACATGTTACAGACTATGGAGATGGTTTATCAGTGAAAGACAATTGTAAGCCTACCAACTAGAGTTCCATCCTCCTCAACACCTATGCAAATCCAGGTGTGCAGTGGCACATGAATCGTTAATCCCAACAAGCCTGTGGTCATGGGAGACACAGCCAGGAGAATCCCAAACTTGAAAGCAGCAGTGGCAAAATAAACCTTGCCTCAAAAGCTGGTAGAAAGAGAGAAGAGACAACCTGAGGCTGTCCTCTGACCTCCACACACCAAAACACAAAGATATATAAAATAGAGACTGGAGAGATGGCTCAGAGGTGAAAGGTGCTTGCTTTCAAAGCCTGAAGACTCAGGTTCAATTCCCTAGTCCCCACATAAAGTTAAATGCACAAAGTGGTACATGCATCTGGAAGGTGTTTGCAGTGGCAAGAGGCCCTGGAGTGCACATATTCACTTGCTCTCTCTCAAATTAAAAATTAAATACAGAAAATCTTAAATAAACCTGTTTTAAAAATATATCTAAAATAGTAAGATTTGCTCAAACCGTGTGATATTAAGAACCTGATATAAATTATACATAACATTTTGTAAATTTCTATTCATAAATAGTTCACATAGGATAAAAAGATTCAGCATTCTCATTGTCTATTGATTAAAAAATATTTTATTTGTTTTTGGAGAGAGAGAGAGACAGAGAGGGAGGGAGAGGGAGACAGATAGAGAATGGGTGCACCACCAGTCTCTCAGCTGCTGTGATCGAAATCCAGATGTGTGCGCCCCCTCGTGGGCAAGTGCGGCATTGCACCCTTGCATCACTTTGTATCTGGCTAAACGTGGGACCTGGAGATTGGAACCGCTGGAGATTGGAACCATCATTCTTAGGCTTAGCAGGCAGGTGCCTTAACAGCTAAGCCATCTCTCTAGCCCCATTGTCTGTTGATTTTAAGAAGTTGGAATAGCCCGTGTGCTTTGGGAGGTGATTCCTCAGGTAACTTCAGTGCCAGTAAGGTAGTTAATAAAATAGTTCTACATCATCAGTGTGCAATGTTTCCACTTGTGCTTCTCTTCCAGCTAAAGGAACTTATAAAATGGGAATATTCATTATGTACTTTTAGCTCATCGAGTGCAGAGAGGAAAATTATGTAATAATATTTATTTATGAGGATAAAGGGTCAAAATGTAAATTATATGTAAAGAAATAATGAAACATAGTATATAATTGACTCAGAGTTTGCACTCAATTCTGCTAATTTGAGGGAGTGCTTAGATGGATGGCATAAGAAGACCTCCTGTTAACATTCAAATGGGTCATTAAGGAGAACTGAGACAGTAGAAATCCAATTTCTGTAAAGCGAGACCTTTATGTTTTAAGAACTTTAGTGAACTCTTGCAGAAGTCCAGGATCATCTTCTTTTCCCATTGAAAACCAATTGCCCTGCTTCGTATTGAGATGTCAGTTGCCCAACCCATTAAGTACATTGCAAACTAAACTGTTAATGGGTGCCTTTTAATTAAAGCCTCTGAGCACTGGAGGACTAGGAGTTCATGGAGAATGTGACAAAGAAGACTGTCTGATGTTTATGTAGCACAAAATCTCGTATTTATTACTGGTCTAAATTAAAAAAGGACTATGCTCAAAGACAATACAAGCTAACTGATTAATATGGTATTTTTAATCTTCTAAAATTACCTAATCCAGGTAAATCATATGCTGTTTCCAGACTTCCTATTATAGCAACCCTATGTTGTGTTACTTTGACTCACCTGAACATAACATTTCAAACAATTATTGTGCTCTTAAATAAAGGCAATGAAAATATGAATCATTTCAATATGTAGGAAAACAAGTGATGGTAGCTATAATAACTTCAACAGAAATAGCATATAGAATAGATTGTGATATTTGCTGAGAGGATTTCACCAATAAATTTTGCTAATGGCTGTATTTATTTATTTATTTATTTATTTATTTATTTATTTATTTATTTATATGAGAGAGAAAGGCACACGCTCACACAGAGGAGAATGGGCACACCAGGGCATCCAGCCACTGCAAACAAACTCCAGATGCATGCACTCCCTTGTGCATCCTGGCTTACATGGGGCCTGGAGAGTCAAACCAGGGTCCTTTGGCTTCACCAGCAAATGCCTTAACCGCTAAGCCAACTCTCCAGCCCTAATGACTTCATTTTTCACAGCTTTAAACTTTACACAAGTTTACTAAGTAGATGTAATTATATTTTGCAAAGTAATGATGTAGATATTGACAATGCTTCTTGCTGTACCTGCCAATCATTGGCGTCAGGAAGAAAGGCAGGAATATGATACCTACTTCTCAAGAATGGTTGAAGCATGCCCAGTGAAGTAGTGAGATGATAGGTTTGTACATGCAAAGGGAATTTACTAGTGAACAAGTGGTCACTACTTTATAGAGGGTCAAAATGAATGCTAGCAAAATGATAGACATTTAATGTGTCTGCATGTCTCTTATCCTAAGAGTGATGCAATGATAGGAAGTATTGTTTTATTTGAATAGAAAATATGAATAGAATGATAAAAATATTAATAGGCACTAGACATATTTTATGTGAAAACAAGTTTAGTGTATCCTTTAAAGACTCACAAAATGGGCTGGAGAAATGTCTTAGCAGTTAAGGTGCATGCCTGTGAAGCCTAAGGACCCCAGTTTGATTCTCCAGGTCTCATGTAAAGCCAGATGCATGTGGTGGCACATGCATCTAGAGTTTGTTTGCAGTGGCTAGAGGTCCTGGTGCTCCCACTCTCTCTCTATCTCTCTCTCTTTCTATTTCAAATAAATAAATAAATAAATAAATAAATAAATAAATAAATAAATAAAAATTTTTAAAAATGTGTAACAGTCACAAAATGGCTAAGGACAAATGAACTGTTTCCACATAAAAGTGCATAAAGATGGGCTGCAGAGATGGCTTAGCGGTAAAGGCTCCTGCCTCCTAAGCCTAAGAACGCTGGTTCCAATCTCCAGCGGTTCCAATCTCCAGGTCCCACTTTTAGCCAGATGCAAAGTGATGCAAGGACACAATGCCACACTTGACCACAGGGGGGCACACACATCTGGATTTCATTCACAGTGGCTGAGAGGCTGCTGGCGTGCCCATCTCTATCTCTCTTCCTCTCCCTCTCTCTCTGTCTCTCTCTGTCTCTCACCAAAAGAAAAAGTGCATAAAGAAACACATTATCTGGGGCAGGAGAGATGGCTTAGCAGTTAAGATGCTTGACTTCACTCACTTTTTAGCACTATGGTGAGTTTTGAATCACTTGAATGATCACTATTCCCTGAAAAAAAGAAGCTTCTCTAACCAAAAGTGAGAGTAGCATTAAATGTGGGCATCAGCATAAGTATTTAAAGAGCCAGTTGGTGGGCATAAAAATCCATTTAGCCGGACAATACAGTGCTATCCCTAATAGGGCTTATGACCTCCCCACCCATATATATGTGTGTGTGTGTGTGTGTGTGTGTGTTAAATATATATATGTTAAATTGATTATTTATTTTATTAGTTGTGCTCATAATGTGCTATTCATGCTCTTACCTTTGCTAGCCTCCTCCCTGTCCTCGCCCCCCTGAAGGGACCCTACTCATTGGGGATTGTGGGTGGTGCATGAGGGGTATCCATCAGTTATGGGGAAGAGGCAATGTCTCTGTGCGTAATGACCCAACTTGTAGCTCTAACAATCTTTCCGCCCCCTCTTCCATGAAGTTCCTTGAGCCATATTGAGTTCATTTTAGGTCTACTTCAGTGATGCGGTCTTGGGAGCCTCTGTGTCTCTGGATATCTGGTTTAGTAGGAGTTGAGTGTTCTCTGTGTCTATCTCCTTCAGCCTCGTGCTGGTGTCAGGTTCACCGAGAAAGCTGCACTCTCGCCCATTTCCCGCGTTACTCTGTGGTTTCAGCTGGGGCCCTGGTGAGGTGCCATAGGCTGATCCTCCAAGTCAGTATGGGATTTGATTAGCTTTTCAGTACCAGGCTGGAAATCACTCCCATGGAGAGGGCCTCAAGTCCAACAAGAGCAATTGCTTTGCCCCATAAAAGACATGTCACCCTTTCCTCAGTTGGTATATTTGGCCTGGCTATCCAGCGGTAGGCCATATAGCGTCCACTGCTGGCTGCCTTTGTCCTTCTTGAGTACTGTTTTCTATAGTCAACTGTTTCAGAAAAGTTAAGGATAGGATAGCATTCTGTTAACATGGCTTATATAACGTGTTTCTTCCCAAGGCTTTGTATCTGCCTGTGAGAACATTTTGTTCTGCCCAGGGAGTTTCTCGTTCGCTGTGTGATTTCAGAAATTGCTCTTTGTCTTTTTGTTTCCATCTGGCTGTTTTTGAGGATCTCCTCCTGTGGTTTAGTTTGTCTTCTATGTCCAAGATTTTCCTCAAGCCCATTTAGTAAATCTTTATTGAATTTTCTTCTTGTAGAATACCCATCAAATTTTGGAAGTTATGTGGGCATTTTTATATTTATTTACATGTTTTTGTTCTGATTTTTGGAGGTAGCGTCTCGCTGTCATTGAGGCTCACCTGGAATTCACTATGTTGTCTCAGGGTGGCAATTTTCACTTATCTTTTACTTTGGGAGCACTTAGTTCTGATTTATTATGACATCCTATTGTTTTTCTCTAGGTTGAATCACAAATTGTATTGCCAAGATTCTACAACAAAAATGCTCTCCATATACTGTGACACTTTCATTCGCTCCTTCAGATACTGTCCACCAAAGTTCTAGTTCTAGTTTTATCAGTAACTCTATGAGCTCTCTCTCTTTCCTTCCTTCCCTCCATTCTCTCCCCCCACTCCCTCTTTCCCATCCATCCTTACTTTCTCTTCTTATGCTCAGGCGAACTGGGGTTGTCAGTAATATTCCATTGTACCTAGACACAATAATTCATTTTTAAATAATTCATTGATTTCACAAAAATACCACATATACTGCACTATATCTTGGCTTATATAGGTAAAAAACCAGCTAGAATAAGGACTGAAATTAAATAATGATATCAATTATTTTCATGTTGTTTTTTAAATTAATCCTCACAATGCATGGTGCAAAAGTTAAGTGTGTGCACATAATGTAATATTGACCTAAATTTCAATTTCACATTTGCTACCACATTATCATGAAGGATTGAATTTAAATTATTTGATCATCAGTGTTACATCCTTTTATAGTCACTTTTAGGACTAGAAAATTAAACAAAATACATGTGAAACACTTGATGGATTTTCTGAACTGTACCAAGAATTCATCAAGTGATAGTTCTGTGAATTCTTTAAGGTGAACTCATTGTTCAGAAAGGAAGCAATGAGAAATGATATATATAACAACAGAGGAAACTTCTTAACATAAATCTTAAGCGCATCTTGTGGTAATACTTATTTTCATTTTAATAAAAAACAGACAGTAAAACCTTGCTGTAACATGGGCCCAATTAATAAAATGCTCTGTGTGTTGTATTATTTGATTGTTAAAAATGGTTTTGACTCATTCATTTACCTATGAAATACACATTCCACACTCTCATGTGTGATACACTCTTCTGGATAGTTTTATAAACAATGAAGATTTTATTTTTATGCTTCCATCATGGGTATGTGGTAAAAAATGTTCAAACCAAAAAAATGGTCAAGCATGTGGACATGAAGGTCTAAGAGAGCTACATGACTCGAGTGGAAAATCCAGTGCTGCAAAAGCACAAAAGACCATTCCGAACTGAGCCAAAAAAGCAGCTTCTGAGGTAGCAGCATGCTTTATGTGCAGAGAACTGAAAGGGTAAAGTAACATAAGCACAGCTGGAGTGAAGGAGGGTATAACTAAATGAAATTAAAGTGGTAATGGCAGGGTCAGAGCACGGTGATATTCTGAGAAGTATGGGAAGAATAGGAAAGTCATATGAAGAGGTTTCAGTAGGACAGGGTTGAATGTAGTTTCCAATGAGATATGGGCATTCTGCTGTCTACACAGGAAACAGTATATTAGAGAAGAGGAATGGAAACACGGTGTGTTTAGGCAGAGAAAAATGGGAATCAAATCGTGATATCAAAGGTAGTATAGAGAAGTGAGATGCTTTCTACAGCCAAAGGAGGACACCTGAATGTCATTGGGTTAAGGGAAATTAGCCTCACTTAGAAATGCAAACGTTATATGTCTAGTCTGACTTGTGAATCCTAGATTTTATAAAGACACATGCTTACCTGGTGGATGAAGGGTATTCTAGATAATATGGTCACATTATATAATTTGCTTTATTGAAAATGTCTTTATGAGATCCATCATTAAATATAATGAATATATACCAGTACATTTAAAAAAATAGGAAAAGAAAGCAGGTAAACTAAACCTGACATTTTATTAGAGAAAGTGCAATAGAAAACGTTAGCATTAACAAATACTGACCTATACACTCTGAAGACTCACATCATATATACGTGTGTGTGTGTGTGTGTGTGTGTGTGTGTGTAAGAGAGAGTAAGAGAGAGAGAGAGATCTGGCTTTGAAAATTTATGAAGAAAAATTCTTCAAAATTACTTAAGAACAAATATCTGATGTTGTTTCATTATAGTCAAAATGTCAGAATACTATTTCAAAATTGATATTGTTTCTTTAATTATAGGAGGAAAATGTCAGGCCAATACTACATAGTATTCAGCCTGGGCCAAAATTCGAAAAACCAAAAAAAAAAAAAAAAAAAAAGTTAATATAGTATTGTCTTTATTGAATTCTGGAAATGGATGACAAAGCACCTAAGAAACTGCTTTCCAGACCCTGTAAAATAACCTATGGTCATACAGGGTGCTTATGTATTAATGTGATGACTTTCATGGCCCTGTTGCATATATGATAAGTGTGAAGTAGCATACATCTATACAGGTATAAAATTGCTTTTCCCATGTTACCTCACTCCCACTGAATTAGCTAAACAAATTATCACATGATTTAATGTATAAACAGTTTTGCCCTTCATTTTGAGGATATTAGTCAGTTTGGTAAATATTAGATAGCAAATTCAGAATTATGACCACTGTTCATCTGATGATATGCTATTTAAAATAGTAAACTTTTAAGTTCAGGGACCTCAAACACGTTCCTGCAGGACAAATGAGACCAGATCTCTGTAGAGCTAACGAGCTGCCAGCAGCCAGGATCACTTTTCTCTTGCTCTCGAGTTCTTAATCGTCCAAATTTAAGGCACCATATCTTTGAGACGTTACAATGCCCATTCATATTCCAGATATTATAAGATACTCACATTTCACTATTATTTTTATGAAGCAACTGGAGAAGTTTTTGTGACATAAAGTAACAGAAGTGCTTTAACATACCCCTGAATTCTTTGACAATTATCTTCCACACATGTCAAGCACAAGAACAAATGTGAACTGAGAGGCAGGCTGGGTAAATTGGGACCTGGCCAGTTTGTCACTGGGACTAATACGAATCCTTTGTGAGACTGAACCTGATCACATGATCACATGATCAATGAAGCCCAAAATATCCAATTTTATCATTAAATACTTCAGGTTAACAAAATGCTCTTATGAGTGAAATAAATGATGCTGTTTTGTGGTAGATAGTGCTCATTGTCAAGGAATAATGAATAGTCTCAAATATCACTTATCACAAGTACATGTTTTTTTTTTTTTTTTTTCCTGCACAGGAATGAAAATAGGCTTGAAATATATATATATTCAGGATGAAAAGGCTGCAGCTATTGTGACTAAATGAAAGTATTTGAGATAGAATTCAGTCTTAGTCATTTCAATTTGCAGTAGCGAATAAAATAAATTACAGGATTAAAATGTTAAAGGTAGGAAATCATGTCATTACATTAGCAGAGCCTAACTGTAAAAGTTCCTGGAATAACATGTAGTGATTAAAATGTGTCTCTATAGAGTTATTTTGTCTATATATGTATAAGCATTAATTACTGTCATAGTGGGTATTATATGCTCATCTTAGGATATATGGCATAATAATTTTTCCTTCCACAAACATTACCGTCAATTTTCAGTTATTTCTATAGAAACAGGCATATGTGCTATGGAGGCAGATATTTTATATTTATGAAATTTAATATTTCCCCCAACATTCAACACTATTTATTCACACACACACCATATATATATGGTGTGTGTGTGTGTGTGTGTGTGTGTGTGTGTGTGTGTAGCTCACCTCACTTCTTATGTCAATGAGCAACTTATAGTTTCCCCCTAGGCTCCCTTTCTTGTCTGCATTAGAAAAAGAGTCCTTCTAAGTGAATTCTAGAAGTCATAAATGTAAAAATAAATGGCAAGAAATAGCTTTGAAATATTCTGGGCAGAGAAGTATCTCTTTTATTTTTAAAGACCTTCAGAGAGTTTTCTGCAATTTTTTTTCTAATTTATGCAGACTTTAATATTGTTTCTGTTCTATTCAGATTAGGCAATTCTTTAAAGTCTCAGCAAAAAAAGAGAAATTATTCCTTGTTAAAATGATAAGAGAATAGTCCACAAATGTATATGTGTGCTGTGTGCATGCATGTATGGATAGTATAGCTTTTGTTAAAATGACTTATTGATAAAATTCCTCCTTGCTGACAGTTCTTTTTAAATGATGTTCTAAAAAGCAAAGACAATTTGGCCAAGTGACTAAACATATGGTTCCAAGTCTAAATAAAATTCATTCATATTTAGAAGTATACAATGCCCCATGGCAGCTCACAGAAATAGCTTTAAAAAGGTGTTACAATTAATTTGGCATGAAAGAGTGAGTGTGTGAACTTTTAGCTCTTTTCTATAAACTTCAAGTAATGATAACATCTTCAATAAAGAACTCTCAACAGAGCCGGGCGTGGTGGCACACGCCTTTAATTCCAGCACTCAGGAGGCAGAGGTAGGGGGATCACCATGAGTTCAAGGCCACCCTGAAAATACAGAGTGAATTCTGGGTCAGGCTGGGCTACAGTGAGACCCTACCTCGAAAAAAACAAAAAAAAAAAAAAAAAAAAAAGAAAGAAAGGAAGGAAGGAAGGAAGGAAGGAAGGAAGGAAGGAAGGAAGGAAGGAAGGAAGGAAGAAAAATGTCAATGGATATTCAATGATCACGAAAAACAACTTCAACTGTGGGAAACTTAAGAGATGCAGACTCTACGGTCCCTGATAATCTGCATCATGGTTATTTAAGTTCAAGCACATGCGCTTCTCTTTGTGGAATCAGCACTTGAGTGCCCTGGTTGTGAAGCAAGACTAGAGTCAATAGTTGGTTGACAATAGTTGACATTTTTGTTGCTGATCAGAGCATGGCTGGGTCTTTGCCCTTTGCTTTGGAACATGGAGTAACTTCAAAGGAGAATGTAGTTTTTAATCTCCCACTTTGTTGATGGTGGAAGCACCAACTTTTAATAATTTCTGTTAAAATGTGCACTATTTTTTTCCAATCTCAGTAATAGAAATAAACACTGGCCTCCCTCATTGCTATATTAAGGAAATTATGATTTTCAAAGCGAACATGGTTCGTTGACATTTCTTACTAGAAAATGTTCTAAATGTGTTATCCTTAGCAATGCCTAATGGTGTTCACAGTTTTACATTAACTTTATTAATTAATTCATCAAATTTTCCTACTGCTATGTTCCACATTTCCAAATGTTATCTGGTTATGCTATGTGTTGTCTAAAACACTGTAAGCAAATTCTTGAACTATTTAGGTGATTTATTATTTAAAGTACTTAAGAATACATAAAACAAAGTATTTCAGGGTGGAGAGATAACTGTGTGGTTAAGGCATTTGCCTGCAAAGCCTAAGGACCTGGGTTTTATTCCTTACTACCTATGTGAAGCCAAATGCACAATGTGGTATAGGAGTGATTAGTGGTCCTGGCACACTCATTCTTTCCCTCTCTTCATCTACTTCTTATACACACACTCTCTCATATAAATAAATAAAATATTAATAAATAGGCATTTATTAAATGATAAAAAATTAGTACAAGAAAAATGTCTTTTTTTTATTAAGTAAAAACTTGGTATGGACACATCCTGTGTTGGTACCATCATTTCCCAACTCCCTGATGCCCATTCCAGTGAGGACCCTCCTTAGTTGGATGGCTAGTATTCACCATGGTGTTGTGGGTTATGAGCCAGGCGTGGTGGTACACACCTTTTTAATCCCAGAATTTAGGAGGATCGCTATGAGTTTGAGGCCACCCTGAGACTACATAGTGAATTTCAGGCCAGCCTGAGCTACAGCAAGACCCTACCTTGCAAAACCCAAAAGTAAATAAATAAATATTTCCATTAGCGTGTAAACTTACTGAGGACAGGTTCACTTATTCATTTTCTCCATCATGTTTCTCAAGTATTTTGTATATAAATTGGGCTTTGGAAAGGTTTGTGTAAGAAATGGTTTAAACAGCATTACATAGATGAGTGTTAATTTAGAATATTAGTGAAAATGTTGATAAATCTTCAAACTGTTATCTATTCATATGGAGTGTTCTTAGTTTTGTGTAGCACATTAATATGTGGGATTTGAATATATGATATTGTTAATTGAAAGGACTCTCAAAGTTTCCATCCCCACAAAAAAGGTTTCTAGAAAAAGAATGCTATCCATGTCTTCTTGAGAGCATAGTACATTCCAGGTTTTTTATGGAACTATATTGGAAATGTCATTCTTGGAATGTACCAAACTTTTCACATTTACTTTTATTCATGTACAAAGTTCTTAGCTTACTTTCAGGGATGAAACAGAGAAGTAGCTTTGAACATAGCCAAGTCAAGTTCTGGAGGCAAGAGTAGTTTGGATGTGATTCTACTCTGCTGCTTCTGGGACTATTTTTAGCATCTCAGAAATTCGGTTACCAGGGACATTTAAAAATTTGTGTTCCAGCCTCTGAAAATATTAAATGAGAGTTTACAGAAAAAAAAAAAAAAAACACGAGAATAAAATAAAGACAAGAGACTTCTAAATGGCTTCCTACAGAAGTTTATGTCCACTATAAAAAGCTAAATTTAGTACTGAGTAGAAAGAGCTTTGACGGATCAACACTAGGCAACAACCTCCCAGCAATTTAATTCTGCAATTATAGTCTTGAATCCCAAATTTATTCTTTATTTTTAACAGAAACATTCTTATTTAGGTTGAAAATAGTCAATACTGAGCATGAAGGCAATCAATCCCTGGAGAAATCTTCATTAGAAGTCAGGTGTATTGGCTGAGCAATTGAGACTTTGAATATATATTTAAAAAATCAGTTTGGGGCTGGAGAGATGGCTTAGCGGTTAAGGCTCCTGCCGGCTAAGCCTAAGAATGTCAGTTCCAATCTCCAGGTCCCACTTTTAGCCAGATGCAAAGTGACGCAAGGGCACAATGCCGCACTTGCCCACAAGGGGACGCACACATCTAGACTTCGTTGGCAGCAGCTGAGAGGCTGCTGGCGTGTCCATTCTCTGTCTTCCTCTCCCTCTCTTTCTCTCTCTTCTTAAAAAAAATCAGTTTATATTTTCTTCAGTTGAAATCTAATTAGTGATATTTTGGTTCATTTACAAATAATTGTCTTATGGGTCTGGTATTCAATATATGTAGAATTCATGCGAGGTGAGAAATTGAGTTCAGCCTGAAACATGATCTAAAATTTCTCTTTACAAGGAAAAACCCAGGTACTTAGTTTTACACTCTGGTTGTTTCCTTTAATTTCCACACTCAATAAATACTTTTAACAAACAAAGCTTCAATAAGTTTAAGCATCTCACACAAAAACAATTTACTTGGTAAATCACTAAGGAAGAATGGAATCAACTTAGAAGAAAAGAAACAGCACAAATAACCTTTCTGCTCTTTGCTACTCTGTCTTACGTTGTTCCTACCCTGTCATTTTCCAGTATACTTACTTACGTAAGCTTTTGCCCCATCACATTGATTCCAAGAAAAATATCTAATTAATTTACTTATGGAGACAAAGATATTCAAAGCTCATAAATGTTGCTTTGATCAAATATAGATGATTAGTAAATAATGGAAATATGAATTAGTACATTTGAATTCTCTATTCTACTGTATGAGGCTCTATGTCAGTGTCATAGGTGCATGCTAGTTATATAACCGTAAGTTACTAATGTACTGATACTTCAATTTCCAGTAGCAATTTGTAATCGTGTATGATAGATTGCTAGTAGTGGTTTCTAAGCAACGGTGACATCATTTTAATATTTTATTATTTATTTATTTGAGAGAGAGGGGGAAATGGGAATGCCAGGGCCTTTAGCCACTGCAAACAAACTCCAGACACATGTGCCATTTTGTGCATCTGGCTTTATGTGGGTACTGGGGAATCAATGCTGGGTGCTTTGGCTTTGGGGGCACATGTCTTAACCACTAAGCCATGTCTCCAGCCCATGTATCATTTTTATAAGTTTTGTTTTATTTAAGTTTTGCATATAAATACATGAACTTGGAGACAAGTTTAT
This sequence comes from Orientallactaga sibirica, assembly GCA_036365145.1. NCBI lineage: Eukaryota > Metazoa > Chordata > Mammalia > Rodentia > Dipodidae > Orientallactaga > Orientallactaga sibirica. The sequence goes on from JAEOAD010000005.1 coordinate 8,598,081, forward strand.
TTAAGTTACCAAAGCTATTCCCAGCACTTTCTCCACTTTAAAATTTAACAGTAACTTGCTATAAGAAGTATTATATAATTGATCTACTTTTGAAGGCAATTGAAGAGATTGTAACAAACCTTTAGTTAATTATACTCTTTGTATCATGTAGGAATATTTTGTAATAGCCCCCAAACAGTGGGTCTATTCTAGGTCCTTTTGTCTGTCTGCCATACTACTCACTGGAACATGCATGTACCCTGTTGCTGTTACCTTCCTCAGACAGTGGGACCCAGATTCATCAGTCTTTCAATGTGGACTAAAGACCAGAGTCTCCCCAGTTATCTTCATGACCCTCAGTGCCAGATTGGAACTGCTGAGGGAGAGAGATAGAGTCTTGCGCACCGAGCAGCTTCAGGATTATCAGAGTATTCGGCATGCAGACAGTCATTGTTAGACTGCAAATCCCAATGCTGTGAACTAACCTGCATAAATCCCCTTGGGAACTACAGACATTGCTCAGTGGTTAAAAGCACTTGTTTAATAAACCCCTTCTCTAACATATTATTCTATAAGTGCTGTTCTTCTAAAGAACTTTCACAGGGATGAGAGATGGCTTGGCTGTTAAGACATTTGCCCAGAATAGCTAAGTATCCATAGTAACCACGTATGCCAGATACACAAGGTAGTACATGTGTCAGAATTCATTTACAATAGCTAGAGGCCCTGGCACACCCATGTTCTCTCCCCCTCCTCCTCTTTCCCTCTTTCAAATAAAACAAAAGCTTTAAAATATTTAAAGGAATACCTTTAATTAATACAGTCAATGAGAAACTATGTTATTCACCTGGCTCCTCCCAGCTCCCTGGTCTGGGTTCCCTATGCCGATGGTGTGTGGGCAGGCACAGTGATGTGGAGTGAGTAGGCCAGATCCATGTTCCCTTGCTCCTACCAGTCTCCTGGTCCTGGCAATCCCATTTTGCCTTGGTTGAGGAGCCCTGTTCCCTGTTTGAGCTGTGGAATCAGGCCTTTTGCTCTGGTATCCCTACTGGATACCAACATCCCTGTTGACCTGAGTCAGACAGTGCACTGGACAAAGGACAAAGGCTTGTTTCCTCCTCAATAAAATAAAGAGTTTTCCTAAAAAGAGTAGACAACAATGCAGAAAAGCCAAGGAAGGTCAGAAATCTGAGGGCTCTCCACCAAAAATGCCTAGTCCTACAATGGAAGCCTTCAATGAAATCATAGAGAAATCAACAGAAATTCATTCCCAAAATGAAAACACAACAACCAATGACACTGTTCAAAAAAAAAAACACTGAACTGGAAGCAAACCATCAAGGAATAAACAATCATATTAATAAAATTGAACAGAATTGAATCATCATCTCCTTTAGTGTTCAGCTTTTGACAGTAGGCTTAAAGTGATTGAAGAAAACATTCAAACCCTCCAAAGAGACGTCAATCAATTGAAGGGGACTCAAGAAATGGAAGATCTCAACAACCAGTTGATTGGGCTTAATGAAGACTTGATCAATGAATTCCAGGAAGCATCAAGAAAGTCAGAACTCAAATTGAAATTGTACCTCAAAAAGGGAGATGGGCATGATGCAAAATAATACAACAGAAAACAAAAATCAAACAGAAATTATAAAATCCTCTCTAGAGAGTTATTCATGTGGAAGACAGAACATCTGACCTGGAAGACAAGGTAGAAGAAATTGATCGAGAGGCCAAAAACTTTGCTAAGGTCAAAAACCTCAAGCAAAGAGAACATGAGGAAACTGCAAGATACCCTAAAACAACCAAACATCCAGATCATGGGTATACCAGAAGGAGAGAAAATCAAAGCCAGAGGCATAAAGACAATATTCAACAAAATTATTGAAAAAAAAAAAAAAAATTTCCAAATCTCTCAAAAGACAAGCCTATCCAGATGCAAGAAGCCAAAAAACACCAAACAGACAGGACCAAAGAAGAAACTCTCTAAGACGCATCATAGTTAAAACTCTTAACAATGAAAACAAGGAGAGAATGCTAAAAGTAGCAGGAGAGAAATTACTCACAGCATACAAAGGCAATCCCATTAGTATTAAATCAGATTTCTCAGTGGAAACCCTAAAGCCAGAAGGGCCTGGAATGAAACACTACAAAGTCTAAAAAACTATGGCTTCCAACTCAAGCTACTTTTTCCAGAAAAAGTTTCCCTCATAATAGATGGTAAAAGAAAAACTTTCGGTGAAAAAAGTCAACTCTATGATTACATGAATCCAAAGCCAAATGTTCAGAGAATACTTGAGGGAAGACTCCACACAGAACAGTTAAACCACCAATCTCAAGAGCCATCAAGAAGAAGATCACAATAATCAAAATAGATCAGGATCAAAATAATACAAAACACAAGAAAGTACCAAGCCCTATAAAACACCTCATTATGGCACAGGTTAATTCAAACCTCACAGTAATAATCTTAAATATTAATGTCCTTAAATTACCCATCAAAAGACACAGGTTCTCAGGGTGTATCAATAAACTGCCGGGACATGGTGGAACACACTTTTAATGCCAGCATTCAGGAGGCAGAGGTAGGTGTGTCACCGTGAGTTCAAGGCCAACCTGAGATTACATAGTGAATATCAGGTCAGCCTGAGCTAGCAAGACCCTACCTCAAAAAGAAAGAAAGAAAGAAAGAAAGAAAGAAAAAGAAAGAAAGAAAGGAAGGAAGAAGGAAGAAAGAAAAGAAGGAGGGAAAGAGGAAGGAAGGAAGGAAGGAAGGAAGGAAGGAAGGAAGGAAGGAAGGAAGGAAGAAAGAAAGGAAGGAAAGAAGGAAGGAAGGAAGGGGAACAAAACTGGGCCATTCTATCTGTTATCTTCAAGAAACCCACCTCAACACTAAAGATAGACACCTCCTCAGGGTGAAAGTTTGTAAAATGATATTCCAAGCAAATGGAAATACAAAAACAGGTGATGCTATATTAATAGCTAATAAAATAGACTTTAAACCAAAAGTAATCAAAAAGGACAAAGAAGGAAACTTCTTAGTCATCAAGGAAATGATACAACACGAGCACATCACAATCATAAATAAATATGTACCAACACAGGTACACCACAGATTATAAAACACTATCTACTTATAATAAAACAGAAATAAATACCAACACCAACCAAAGATGTGAAATACCTATATAATGAAAACAGAAAAGAAACTCAAGAAAGAAATACAGGGGGACTTGAGAAGATGGAAATTCTTCCCATGCTCCTGGATAGATAAAATTAATATTGCAAAAATGGCAATTCTACCAAAACCAATATGCAGATTTAAGGCAATATCAGTAAAAATAGTGGCATCATTCATCACAGAGATGGAAAAATGGTCTAAAAATTCATATGGAATGGCAGAAGGCCTCAGATACCAAATGGATCCTCATTAGGGGGAAACAAACAAACAAACAAAAAAAAACCAAAAAAAAAAACAAAACAAAACAAAAAAACACCTTTGGCAGTATCACAATACCCCACATAAAAGCTATATTACAAAGCTATAGTGACAAAAACAGTATGGTACTGAAATAAAAAGAGAAACATAGACCAATGGAACAACACTGAAGACCCAGACCTAAGGTCACATAACTACAGCTCCTTGATCTTTGACAAAGCTGCTAATAGTGTAGACTGGAGGAAAAACAGCATCTTCAATAAATGGTGTTGGACAAATTGGATGATCATATGTAGAAAAATGAAATTAAACCCACTCTTTTTACCATACACAAAACTCCAGTCCAAATGGATTAAAGACCTCAATATAAAACCTGAAGCTGTTCAACTACTGGAAAAAAAAAATAGGAGGCACTCTCCACAATACAGGACTGGGAGTAAACTTCCTGAACAACACCCCAGTATCCCAGGAAATTAAACAAGCCCTCAACCAATGGGATCTCAAGAAACTAAAAAGCTTTTACATGGACAAACATACCATAAGCAGAACCAATAGATAGTTCTCCCACTGAATGGGAGAACATCTTCACCAGCTATATCACTGACAGAACCCTAATATCTAGTATCTACAAAGAACTCAACAAACTAAAAAATAAAATATCAAACAACCCACTCCAAAAGTGGGGCAAAGAACTGAATAGGGAGTTCTCAGGTGAAGAATTACAAATGGCTAACACACACTTAAGAAAATGTTCAACACCCCTAAACTAACTATTAGGGAAATGCAAATTAAAATAAATATAAAATTCCACCTTATAACAATAAGAATAGCAAACATTAAAAAATCAAATGAAAACAAATGTTAGTGAGGATGTGGAGAAGTAGGAACACTCATTCACTGTTGGTGGGAATGTAAGCTGGAACAACCACTATGGAAAGCAATATGGAGACTCCTGGACAGGATAAATATAGAGTTTCCAAAAGCCCCTGTTCTTTCCCTTCTGGGCATTTATCCTAAAAGATCCACATGTCAGTTCAGAGATATTTTCTCAACCATGTTTGTAGCTGCTCAATTCATAATAGGTAAGAACTGGAATCAACCCAGTTTCCCATCATTAGATGAATGGATAACCAAGATGTGGTATTTCTCCATGATGGAATTCTGCTCAGCCATAAGAAAAAAAGGATGCAATTAAATTTGTAGAAAAATGGTCAAACTTGGAGCAGATAATTCTAAATGAACTCACACAATCCCAGAAAGAAAATTGCCATATGGTCTCACTCATCTGTGGTTCCTAACCTGGATCAGCCTGAGTTACTGACATACCTGAATGACATCTCGAGGCTGGGACAATAGGGAGGGTAGGGCTTGGGGAATGGCAAAGGGTGGGGGGACACAAAACTGAACCCAGATCAAACTGGTACCATAGAATCCCCATGAGGTTGACCTGCATCCCCAAAGAGGAAGGCCTTTTCAGAAAAGGGGCAGGGAGGAGGGAAAGGATGGTACCAACATGGTGTTGTTTACGTACTAAATATGTCCATATCTAATAAAAATAAATTAAAAAAGAAACTATGATATTTGAAAATAAATTTTAAAATCATCATTTTATTGCTTACCTTAATTATATGTCTAAATTTAGTGGTAAAATATAATTTATTGTTAGGCATTTCTATTGTTTTTATTTCAGGACTATTAAAAATTTCCAGTAAAAATACTTGTTGACAACCTAGTGTTATTTTGATTGATCAGTTGGCTAGAATTATAAATTCATGAATTCTAATAACTCAGCCACAAATTCAGACTTTAAAATTTTAACATATTATTTTTCAAAAATATCATTGATATGTCTGTTGCAAACCATAATGCAACTATCAAGTTTCAAAAATGTTACACAATGTTTGATATTCTCCTCTAAAGCAAGATTTGAGAGTGGACCAAATGAACAATTACACTCACTCCTCTTCTCTTCAGTATATTTAAACACTCTTATGTCTCCTGTGTTTTTCTCATATATTACTCATGGTGATAAAGTAATGGGCATAAGTGAAAATTGAGCCAGGATCTCACAATAGAAAAAAAGACACATGGGCCAGAGGAATGGTTTAGCATTAAGGCATTTGCCTGCAAAGCCAAAGGACCCAGGTTCGATTCCCCAGGACCCATGTTAGCCAGATGTACAAGGGATGCATGCGTCTGGAGTTTGTTTGCAGTGGCTGGAGGCCCTGGCATGTCCACTATCTCTCCCCCTCTCTCCCTCTTTCTTTCTGTCAAATAAATAAATAAATAAATAAATAAATAAATAAATAAATACAAATAAAATATTAAAAAAAGAACAAAGACACATACATGTCAAGTGTGAAAGGATATATTCATACCCATAGTAAAATTCAGTTAACAGAATTACTGCTATTTATTTTCTTTTGTAACTCCCCAAGTAATCTAATGTTATATTGCCAAAGATAATTTTCTGGAAGGAGAAATGATTGGTTAAAATTGATTTCAAAATGACTTCTAATTTCAAGAATTATAATTATAAAAATTTATGTTTTTAGAGATAGTTAGTGGTAGTGACGCTGCAAATTTATGAGAAACATGTAATGAAAAAAAAAATTCTTCCCTTCCTGCATGTTTGTGATTTATTGAAAAACTTCCCAACTTATGTGGTGAATGCATACTCTCTTAAAATGGGGACAGATACCAGCTCACTACTTTCTGAACCCCCACAAATGTTCTTTAAATGGTATTTTATCCTGATAACTTTCCCAGATCTCTTCATCTCATCAGGAGAATGCCAGAGGTCAGAAGTTCTTAAACCCACAATGGATGAAACAGTGTTTGAGATTTTGACTGAAAACCCTTAAAATGCTTTTTTTTTTATACTATTATTATACTTTAGAAATATAACTTTATTCCAACCCAATCGTTTGTCTGGTATAATAAATATTAACACTCCCCAAAATTGTTTTAAAAGTAATGCTATAAGGCTTCTGTAATGGCTTAGTGAAAATATAGAACAACCCAATGTCAACTCTGTGCAGTGTTGACTTAGTCCTTGTAGTCCAAAGCGGGAAATAAAAGTCTGATCCCTCCACAGGCCCCTGTCATATTTTCCCTGACCCATACAGCAAGTACTGTGATTTTGGTCAGAGTCGTGCTTTCAGTAGATCTAAAAGGCTGTTATTTAAAATAGTCCCTGGCTACTAGCCTGTTCGATCAGTCCAGCTGAGTGAGAATCAGCTCTCCAATTTCTGTAAAGAACATGGTATTTTTTGTTGTGGTGGTTGTTCTGCCTGGGAGCACATAGCATTTCCTCCTTGTCGGAGCATTCAGCAGCTATTGCAGGAGATGACCAGGTTGGTCATTTCTTAACAAAGTGCCCTGAACTCCACGCCCTGGCAATGTGTTGATTCAATAAGGTGGGGGATTTCTCTGTTATCAAGTGCTCCTTTCCCTTTCCAGCTTCTCCGTTCCAATGTTCTCATCTTTTCTAAACACCGAGGGCAGGTTGTGGAGACATCCTCCCCCAATGTAGCCCAGGCTAGCCTCAAACTCAATGCCGTCCTTTCTGCCTCGGCCACTGGGTTTGGGATTACAGATGTGAGCCATCGTACCTGGCATTCCTTGAGCATTCTTGGTAATCACAGAAAGGTTTTCCTGAATCCAGGAGGGTCACTAACCACAACTGTGGGGATTGTGTACTATGTGAGTGACGTCAGAGGGATTAGGCGAGAGTCACCCACTGGACTCTTATCATTTTCCCTTTGAAGTGATTCTTCAAGTTGACAATTATCAGTGTGCTAAAAAGGTATTTTAAAGAAGTATTCCTGGTGGAAATATTGCATAGAAAGAAGTTGAAAATAGTTTCTTGACTCTTGGGTCTCCACCCTTCATTTTTCCCTCGGCTCTGAATTGTTCCCCATGCTGGGTACGGGGTGCATGTCGCTGGCCAGTCCTTGTTCTCAGATACTCCCCGGAGCTCAGGTCTGGCTGTGGGTGCGCCCCAAGCAGCTGTCTTTCCTTAGGTAGTTGTTTGTATGCCATTCTCTATGGGCCTGCATTGCTTGAGCCAGCAAGGTGAAATGTGTTTGCATTTCGGTTGAGTCCATTCTTAAGCTGAAGGCTGTTCACATACTAGAAAACTGCTCAGTGTCTTCACTTTCCCCGGTACCCAAGATCAACTGCCCTACCGTGGACCACTTTCACCTGAGCGGTGCTGTGAGGACTCATGTCCACTCTGCGGGGCTTGCACATTTTCACGTAGCATGCGTCTTATGGACAAGTGTGTGTTAGTTATCTAATCACCGCATTGATTTGTGCCCATGAATAGGCAATGTGCAATGTGCACGGGACTCTGGACAGATGTACTGAAATATAATTTGTTAGTTAATTTACACACAGCTTTGGGAAGGATGCTCGTCCACGCAGGTCCGCATGTTAGCAGAGTTAACTAGAGGCCTATGGGGAAGTAGCTTTCTCTTTGTTACCTTACATATTCCCTTTCTTTTTCTTCTTTTCTTTTCTTTTCTTTTCTTTTCTTTTCTTTTCTTTTCTTTTCTTTTCTTTTTTCTTTCTTTTTTTTGCTCTTCACTAAAGTCTTACTCTTCATTTAGAGTCATGTGGTTATTTCTTTTGTAAATATTTTATGAACAAGTTTCACACAGCATATATTTTGACCAGCATATTCTCCCATTACCCACCTTCTTTTGTCCCCTCTCCAGTTCCCCTTCCACTCAGTCTTTCTTTTGCCGCTCCTGGATCATCCAGGATAAAGATTTGATGGGCTCAATACCATACCAGGTCTTGTGCAGGTAACGACGTGTTTGCATCTTTATGTTTTTCTAAACTTTATTTCAGATAATGTTGTTTAAAACAATAATACACATTTAATTATAAATAGAAACCAAAACCATATATTATGCAGGGTGGAGCATATTTGATTGCTTAGACGTCTGTCTCTGTGACTGACTTTATGAGACTGACCTGTGCTATCAACTGTGCTAAGCAGGCACATGTGACTGAGGCATTAAAAGGGTGAATGCAGATGTTCCACTGATGCTACCTTAGCTACAGAACATAGACCCATACATAGAGAAAAGTTTTTACACACTATTTTATTTGTGAGCATGAGAGAGAAAGAGGCAGAGAGTGAGAGAGAGACAGGGAGAGAGAGAGAGAATGGGCAGGCCAGGGTCTCCAGCCACTGCAATCAAACTCCAGATGCATGCGCCACCTTGTGCATCTGGCTTAAGTGGGTCCTGGGAAATTGAACTGAGGTCCTTTGGCTTTGCAGGTAAATGCCTTAACTGCTAAGCCATCTCTCCATCCCACCCTATTTTATTTTTGCTGAAAATTCTCATATTCAAATAGAAATGATAACATCAAATAATAATAATAATATCATAGCCACATACAGGTGTTGTGCAAAAAGAAAGAAAGAGAGACAGAGAAAGAGAGAGAGATTACTACAGCTACTTCTGCACACTGTCACTAGCAAGATGCCCCAAAGAGATGTTTTCTGTAAAGAGTCACAATATTGTGCAATTCCAGGAGGTATTATAATGAAGGAACAATTTTATAGAATCAGACAAACTCTAAGAATTGAACATATGTTGCAAACCTTGACTTGTGAATAACATTTTTTTCTGAATGAAGTCTAATATAAACTTAAGCTCATGCAAAAATATCAATATTCTTGTCTTTTCAGAAATTTTGCTTCTTTCTTGATACTTCTGGAAATATAGTTATTTCCAAAAGGAACTACATTTATATTTTAAAGGCATTTTTATGTATGTATGTATGTAAGTATATATATATATATATATATATATATATATATATATAGTCAGGTGAGATCAGGTTAGCATTCCAAATGTGTACTAAGTATGTGAGCAATGAGCCTTGCAAATAAAAAAAAATGTGTCAGGATTTCAGTAGGAAAACAGTTTTTGATTGTTTAACTTAAAATATTTTCATACGTTTGTTCCTTCCAAACATCATAT